>JALDNG010000262.1:360000-672500 GCA_024349245.1 Neodontobutis hainanensis
CAGGCTTTTCAATGCTACTTGAATTCATTTTCATTAAAAATCTCTCTGTTCCTTTGTTATTCAGTAAGTAGCACAGACACAGTTCTACTGAAGCTTTGAAAGGATTTATCACTAGAGTGTTGTTCTTTTAATGTTTTCTTTGGTTTGATTTACATTAAATGCAACGAGCCAACATTTAAGCTTAAAACCAACTGCGTGTCTGAGACGTGATGGAGCATGTGACACTGGAGGTGTATAACAAAGAGGACGTACCAACTTTTTCCTTCTGCTACAGTTAAACCATATATTTGGGTTTAATCAGACACCTCAAAAATAGTAGGTGAACTTAAAGGTGCTTCCATGTAGCGCTTAGTGAACCCCCATCACACAAACACCAAAAAATATAGCCCTGTTTAAGGAGTCTATATTATACCCGCAGTAGGACACAGACACAATAGCCTGGGTACCAGACTATTTCTCTAGTCTATACACAGAACTAGTCTGGTAATGCAACGACAGCAGCCTCCTTTACAGGGGGCGGGATCATGTTGTGACAAACCGATGTCAAATAAACCGATTACACAAAGCGGAGGTAACAGCAAGTTTAAAAAAAATAAATTTTTTCCCAATCCAGTTGGGAGTACGGCAAAAACTTTTTTTCCTTAAAGTTGTTAGATCTTTAAGTTGTTGCGGTTTGAAAGGCATGTCCAGGTCACTTAAAACAGTTGAGAGTGCCGCAGTAAGCTTTTCCTTTGTTGTGGGCGGCATCTCCTTTGTTTTGCAATAGCTCCGCAGCAGTGAGAGTGTGACATTGCCCACCCCACGGTTGTGATTAGTCCGGTACGGCTCTGCTTCACCCAGTTGAAGCAGAGCCAGACCAGAGCTCAGAAGGTAAGTGGGAATGGCTACGCCAGGCTACAGACACACACCACACAATAGTAAATACTAACAATAAAATGAACAGTAAATGCACTACAGTGACTGATTTAAAATACCAATGGCAACAGGGATAAAAGAGTTTTTATATCTATTTGTTCTCCTACATTTGGTGACAGTGTATCTGTGGCTGGACGGTAGCAGTTCAAAGTGTCCCGTGTCTCACCTCATTAACAGTCTGTGAAGAATTTATCCACTTCAAACAAAGTCTAAGCTAATGCACTACAGGTTTAATCCACGTATACAAAAATGTATTTAAAAATCATATTAAAAAAAATCTAAGCTCTAAGCTGTATGCCTTTTCCGCTCACTGTCAGGCAGCAGCGGGCATCTGCACACACCTGCCACTCCAAGGGAAGCCTGCATTACTGTGCACTAATTATGTAAAAAAAAAAATATATATATTATTTATATAGCGCTTTTCCACCTAGTAGGCACTCAAAGCACTTTGTAATATGTAATTAATCAATTAAAATTAACACCAGCTTTAAAATTGAATAAGTGTAAGTTTAACTTGAAGAATAATGTAAAATACAAAGGCTTTTTATCAAAAGTAACATTTTTATCTGTGCCTTATCATCTCATATTACATTGATTAATTAATACCATGAATACTGTTTTTTAATGGTATTGTTATTGTGGCAGTTTAGTACCGTGGTATATTGTTTGAGCACAATTTCTTTTCTGCTGATACTGGTATTTTAATGGAAATTCACTTTATCACTGAAAAATACAGTTTGTGTTCAATGAAATAATAATTAGTAAATGATGAAGTTAGATGAAGTTAGTACAAGCAAAGTGGCAGTCTCATTTTCTTTAAAGCACGGCTGCATTAATAAGGTTTAATTTAACCTCAGAATAGTACACAGTTTTTTTCAGTGGCACGTTACAGTTTTCATTGGTTACTTCTTGTGTGATAGCCCACAGAGGAATTATTAAATTATTTAGAACTTGAGGGGCCTGTCTGCTAAAGCATTTATGCATCCATTTTAAATGACAAAACTAAGGATAATTTAGTCAATTATTGAGTTTTGATCAAATGAGTCTGTTTTAAAATTTGGTCCTATCTGATTTAAATGTAACTTAAAATATTAAATGCTCATTGTCAAGTGTCATTCCAGCTACACATTTCCCACACTTGAAAAAGGGATTCTTACGCCTTGCTACAGACAAAAATGATACACCAAATACCTCCTGGCTTCAAGATAAGATTAAAACCATTTAAGGGTAATTCCAGAGATACCTATCCATTCCTCTAATCTTTGTGACTTTGACCACATCACTGCAGAAGCTGCACTAATCCACCTGTCAACCTCACGCACACTCCCTCCTTCCCTCACCCGTGAACAAGATACTTAATCTTCTCCACTTGACGGAGGAGCTCTACACCAACCTGAAGGGGCAAGCCACCCTCTTCCATCTGAGAATCATGGTCTAGGACTTGGAGGTGCTGATTCTACCCTAGCCCCTTTACACTCGGCTGCAAATTGACCCAGTGCACACTTGTAGGTCTTGGCTTGATGAAGCCAACAGGAAAACATCATATGTGAAAAGCAGAGACGAGATGCTGTGGTCCCCAAACTGGACTCCCTCCGGCCCCTGGCTGCGCCTAGAAATCCTGTCCATAAAAATGATGGACAGGACCGGAGACAACAGTTAGCACTGCCGGTGTCCAACATGCACCGGGAACAGGTCTGACTTACTGCTGGCAATGCAAACCAAGTTCCTGCCCCGGTCGTACCAGAGGGCCCTGGACCCCATACACCCAGAGAATACCCCACAGGGTGCTGCGAGGGACACAGTCAAATACCTTCTCCAGATCCACAATGCACATGTGGGTTGGGCAAACTCCAGCACTGTACAGGGTATAGAGCTAGTCCAGTGTTCCACGACCAGGACGAAAACCTCATTGTTCCTCCTGAATTTGAGGTTCAACTATCGGCCGCATCCTCTGTTTTCCGGGAAAGCTGAGGAGTGTGATCCCTCTGTAGAACACACCCTCCGGTCCCCCTTTTTAAAGGGTTTGAGTAGCGTAAAAATAGTGATGAAACAGTTCAGTTGCTCGGTCTCTCTCCCTTTACGCACAGACCACTGTCGGGGTCTCTTCAGAGTGGACCTGGCGTGCTGAGGATGTCCCGTACTCACACGAAGTGGACAAACAACAACCAAATGTCCCGTTAACCTACAGAAAAGAGAGAGAATTTTTGAATAATTACCGTTGGTGAGAGGCTAAACTTTAAACGAGATGCTGCTTTGGTCTGTGTCTGAACAATCTCTGAGCGATGAGTTATTATTTCACAACAAGTCTGTCCGTCTGCTGTTTGTGGCCTGTTAGAGTTAATGTGGTTCTGTTTTATGTCTTTGCAAAAGCCATTGAGAGTAGAGAGACAAAATGTGTCCAAATTGAGGTTCGCGGGCCAAATCAGGTTCTCTGTTAATTATATCTGTTTTTACATAAATAATGGTGTTAATAAATGTTGGCCCTTTTTAATTTTTAATAAATTTAGTAATATATAAACAAAAATGCTAAAATCTCAACTCCAAGGATTTAACTTCTGGACAATTGGATAAGTGGATTATATTAGATAGATTCTTTAGTGGACTAATAAAGTTTCTAAATAACGAGTGCCAGTGGTAAATTGAGGTGATTGTGGGTCTGTCTTGGCCTTAGTTAGACGAGATAAATACTTACTAGGGTTGTCACTAAATTCATAGAACCTCTGTTATGTAAAACAAAATTGTGCATTTAGCTTGTTGAGTCAGCAAAGTCAAGGGTAGCTTATACAGTAGAGGTCTGAAGGTTTTTAGTCATCCAAGTCATAATCATCAAACAGCATATATTGATCTGTGTGTGTTTATAGGAAGCCAACACATACAGATCAATATATGCTGTTTGAGTCGCATCACCCTCTGCAGCACAAGCTGGGAGTCATCAGGACTCTTCAGCACATCCAAACAACTACACATTTGTGATGCCCCAAATAGTGGAAACAGTAGAAACAGTGGAAACCCCAAATGGACATTCAACAAAACCAAGAGGGCTCAAGAAATCAGACAGGAACCAGAGACAAAGGAGAAGGGTGTAGTTATCCCTTATGTGGCTAATTTATCTGGAAAACTTAAAGGATTTTCTACAAGTCTCATCTTCATTCAAATCAGAGGTTTGGCAGCAAAAATAAATCCAAATCAGCAAAAGGTGTTCACTTGCTCACCATCTGTATCTCACGACAGATGCTGCACAGAACGCTATTAAGAAACGGGTTAAGTTGGATCCGCGCTGACTTAACAAGAAGGACTACGAGCGTACAACAAAAACAAGTCTGTGTCTGAGGCTGAGCTTTACTCTCTCCAAAATGTCTTAAAAAAAATTGTCAAAATGACAAAAAGTCACGTAAATTTCCGTCACCGGTGGAGAGAAATGTGAGCAGTAATCTGTGTTAGCAAAAAGGCTAAACTTTAAACGGAAGGTGCTGTTGTCCCGAATCTAAATCAATCCCTGAGCCATAAGTTATTATTTCATAACACAATCAGACCCGTCTTAAACTAAGTGTTCACATGTTTGAGGTCCATCCTTGTCAGCGAGATGATAATTTGTAATTAGAGTGAGTAATAATGTTCTGAAGGATCATGTGCTGCCTTCTGTGAGTCTCTGCTGCAGCCACTGAGAGTAAAGACCAGATGTTCCCACCTTAAGGTCCGCAGACCAAATCCATTCCTCTGTACTTCTGGTCCTCACATTTGATTATTAGTGTTAAAGCTGAACTAATTAACATTTTACTTTTAAAATGAGTTTTTATGATGTCCATTCGATGGTTAATTGAGTTGTATCTGTGTGTTTGAAGCACGCAGAATTCATCGTCATGTTCACATTCAGGCAAAAGTGACAAATTGATTTTTGGTAATTAAATAAACACATAGCAACCTCCTGCTGTGAGAATTGGCGCTTTCACTAAGCTCATACCAAAATGGCATACACTTTATTTTATCAACAACAAAAACCAAAAAGACAGAGAAAACCTTTGTCTGAAGATGGAGAGCGTTGTAGTCCATAGCTGTGCTATGAGTGTTTAAGGCAGTGTGATTCAGTGAAGGAAGATGTAGGAGGAGCGTTGCAAATCTTACTTAGTTCTGCTTTATAACATTCTTGCTAATATTAATAAATAATGGATGAAAAGGCATAAAACGTTGTTTTGATAAAGTGCTACTGTTTTAGAGAAACACATGAGACCGGTGTTTATTATTGTGTTTGATCTAAAGAGGTTTTAAGTCTCAGATAATTAATAGAAAAACATTGAGTTAAAATAAATAAAAAAAATAACTTACCAGATCTAAATCCATCAGAAGCAGATTTATTAAAAATTTTGAGTTACATTAAAATTCAGTTATTTAGATTTTACATGTTTATTATTTTTGTTAATATCTACTTATTCAAAGTACCTAGCCTTATAAGCAATTTCAATTGTCAGTAAACACATGTAGGATTTGATTTAATTTGTTTATTTATAAACTAATAAATGGACAAACATTAGCCTATATTTTGGATAAATATGGGGACAGTTGACATTTACTTATGCACTGTTGGAACTGGCTTTCAGGACGGTGATGAAAAAGTTCATGATTTGTGAAATAATAAAAGGGCACTTGTTCACTTGTTCATTTGTCTGAACTTATTTCATAAAAGAAAATCGTGACAAAATCGAATTGTGAGATCAGAATTGTAAATCGAATTGTGAGATCAGAATTGTAAATCAAATTGTGAGATCAGAATTGTGAATCAAATTGTGAGTTGGGTGAATTGTTACGGAAGCCATTTTTTTTTAAATAGAAAAAGCCTTCTCTGAACATAGAAGATGGCTTCAGATTCTTGTTCCTTACTATTTAGAACAGTGTTTTGAAACTTAACTTAAACACTTTCACTCTAGAAGAACAACATGTATGTAACAGTGTCACTAACAACTCACCTGAGCCTTTAACTACTTTATTATCCAGGGTCACACTGCTTTTTCATGGTAACAACTATGAGACCAGAACAGCCTGGTTCAATCAGTTAGTTTCAGGAGAAACTCCTCCCTCTAGAGATATAAGCTCAGCTCTGTTACTAGTTGATCTCAGAATTGATAAAGTCTCTTGGAATTGCAAGATGAAATTTCTTCATCTTGAAAACTAAGTCAAGATGCCTTTACTTCAACCTTTTTTTTGCAGTAGTGGGTCTGATGAGGATTCTTAATATGGTCTGTTTTTTTTTAGCTTTAGTTGACTGTTTTCTTCGGCTGAATAACTTATCAAGTAAGATTTTTACAATTTATCCCACCATATAGGCTATTTATTAAAGCCATTGCTATTTTGCTCGCCGCTGTTATACAGTAAAGGAAGACTTAATGTTAAACAAAAGTCTGAAATACTTTAATTTATTTGAAAAAGAGACCAAACAGATCCTACAGTCACAGCAGTGGCTCAGTGGTAGAACAGTCGTCTTTCAACCGGAAGGTAGTGGGTTCGATTCCCGCTCTCAGTCTGTCTGCCCCAGGGCATCTGTGGCTACAGTTGTAGCTTACCACCACCAGTGTGTGACTGTGGAGTGAATGAATAATGGACGGCCCTTAGTCCCTTGGGAGAAAAGCGCAATATAAATCCTATTGATGATCCAATTGATTGGCCACCGATCATGATCAGCCGATATTGACTAAAAATAGCTTGATCGGCGAACCCCAAATGGCCGTTCAAAAAAAGCTGATCGTGTGACGTAAATAGTGCAACTTTTTCACACGTGCATGCGGTGTTGCCAACTTAGCGCCTTTGTTGCTATATTTAGCAAGTATTCAGACCTCTCTAGCGACACATTTTCAAAAAAGCAAGTACTGACAAATCTAATGACTTTTTTTGGAGACTTTTGTAGACTCTCTGAAGTGAAAGCACACATCGTTCTTACTCTTCTCAATGAGCAGCGGTTGCTGCCGCTGGCCCCACCCCCATCCCAATGAACTCACAGGCGGCCCAGGCCTCGCGCAGCAGCCCCTCTCAGCTGCAGTCAGAGCAGGAGTTGTTCACCCCTCCACGTCCAGACTGAAAATGAATCGCGCATGTGCGGCAACTTTGCGAGCCGCCGCTGGCAACACAACCGTTTTGATTTCCATTCTTCTCATGTGCTTAGTACTTAATTGAGATGACAAATGAGAAGAGCTTTATTGGGACATTCGGCTATATCATAATAAAATACAGTAGAAGAGACTATGTGAGCACGAATGTGTCAGGAATGCACACTGCATGATTATAGATAAAAGATACCCATTCCCCTGCCATTCTGTGATCGGCAGTAATCAGCAATCGGCAGATCATGATTTTGGTGATTGCTAATCGGTGATCGGCCCCAAGCCGGAGCTTCTCTAATAAATCCAATCCATTATTATTATTATTATTATTATTATTTATTTATTTATTTTTTTTATTATTATTACAGCAGCAGAAGCTCTGAGTTGATGATGTTTATCTTGTTGGTGGCATCAACATCGTAAACATGTGTGGCACCAGGCCTTAAATATAAATTATTTAATGTGTAGCCTTGAACCTGAACAATCAGGGGGCAGATTTATAACATCACAAATACCATGAACAACTTTTTTTTATATATATATATACAAGCATATTCTTATAGCAAACGTGTCAAAATGACACTAAAATTTTGTGTTGTAGGTTAACTCTGCTGTACTGTAACTAGGCTTTACACTATATGGCTTTATTACAGTATACGGTTGTTTCAAGATGTATTGAAAACAGAATGACCTATGCTGACATTTTACCCTGACTGTTGTCTAGAGGCTTTAAGTTTTTGTGCATCTGAATTGGGCAGTGATTGTTCTGCCAATGGGTGCCCACTGCCAGAGAATTACATTTCTCTGTTTGTGACACACATGTTTTATTGCAGTAGGTCACAGAGGTTCTGAGTTAAAGTGCACACTTTAATATACATTACACGTTAATTATAGAAATTAGCCACAAGGCAATATGCACATTTACACAAGACTAAAGAAGCTTGTGTCTCAGTTTGCACTATCCTATCCTGCCTTCGTGGCCATTTGTCAGAGCGGATCACGTGGAACCTGGCAGCAGGAAAAACACAAGCGCATGCATGAGAGCCATAGGCACCTTCCTGATGTAATAATGATGTCAATGACATCCAGGTCTAAATCCAAGAGGCTAGATAGACATTTCACAACACTGAAATAACACGGAAGTTAAATAAAAAAACTTTTTAGCGTACTGTATCAATGAACAACTTCCATTGAAAATAATGGGTGACCATATATTTATTTTTTTAGCTTATTTACTATCCAGTTCTAATAATACAGTCATGGCTTGTATTGCTGCTTGTTGCTCATGTCACTGCGGGGAAACAAAAGATAAGATAACACTGTTTTTCTGCAGAGTTGTAGTATTGACTTTTGCCAACATGACATGAAAACATGTCTCTTTCTAGGTTTTACTCTCTCCAAAATGGACTGAAAGTAACTATAACTGTCCTAATACTGGTGTAGAACAAAGAGAATGTTAGCAAAGAGGCTAGATTTAAAACGTAGGCTGCTGTTGTACCGAGTCTGAACCATTTCTGCCTGAGCTGTAAGTTGTTATTTAATAACTCTGTCAGATCAGACCTGTCTTTAAAAGTGTTCATCTGGTAGAGTTTTTATTTTTATTAAGTGTTATTAGGTTTCATCTAAAGAGGTTTTAGGTGTAAGTTAATAAGAACTAATGATTGAACACAAAATCATTATTCAGGTCTAAATCCATATATCTAAATAAAAAAATATATAAAGAAAATATATTTAACTTAATGTATACAAGAAAATTCATCAATATCGGTACAGAAAAAAGGAGCACAAAGCACTGTGTAAAATTTTTAACATCTTTTAGTGTTTTGGTTAAAAAAAATTGAATTGTGTGAGAAAATTGTGAACTCAATTTATATGTAGAAAAATCTTGATTTACTTGTTAGCACCAATTGTGCAGCCCTTCTGTAACACCTTTAATGCTGAGAGAAAACTCTTTACATACATCTGTGTGCTGTGTTCACAATGTTAGAACAGTAGTAGAACAAATCTTGTTTGAGATAAATAAGCTATCAATGCTTTTGGTAAAAATTCAGTATGCTTTTTCAGTATTTTTTTTTTTTTTTGCTCTTTCGTTTCAATTGTAGAATGCTATTGCAATTTAACCACCACTAACATGATCTTGGAAATTGGGAGTGTTTGGTAACTTCTCTAAAATTCACAGAACTGCATGCACATTTGTCATCACATATTAATATTTCCTAAATATTTTTTTTCAAATTATAAACAAAACTACTCAATTTATCATATGTTCATTTTTCTGATGTGTCCCATTCTCCTTTCCATTTGGCGGTCTTCAGTTTTCTGAGTTGGAAACAGACCTCGCTCCTGGGCTCATACTTCGGATTCTTAGCGGACCACAACACAAACCTCAATCTTCACGACAAAATGTGCTAGCGCTCTGTATTATCACCTGGAAAGTGTTAATTCAGCGTATCACATAAATAAGAGGAGGAATGATACTTTAACTTCAACAGCAGTTTTTCTATAACAATGTTGTTGTGATGGCATAAAAAAAATGTTCATTGTTTTTTGAGAATTGCCATTAAGGGTTTATTTTAATGTTTTGGATAAAGAATGTTAGATCTAAGAATTGTATCAATAAAGATGTATTTTGTGTTGCTTTAAATTCCTTATTCATACGGAGAAAAATATAACTTTTTTAATTTTTTTTCTTTTTATATACACTACATATATTGTATGGATGAGCTTGGTACTTATCCACGGGCAGTCCAGTTTCATTGTGAAACATCCATTTATTCTGAGTTACAAAAGTTGTGTATTTGGTACCCAAAAATTTCCAAAAACTTGGCATCAAGTGATTTTTTTTTTTTTTTTTTTTTTTTTTTTTGAGCAATATGAATGTATGTGTATGAATGTAAAGGTTGTAGAAAACCTTTTATCAGAAGCACAAGCCATAATGAATAAAAAACAGATTATAGACAATAATAGGAAATTGAAAGCAACCAGCTCAAACAAATCATCTAATGGACTGTTGAATGTCTTCTGAAAGATAGAGTGCTTAACTAAATGTGGAAAAAATAATGACTGCACTAAAAGGTAAAATTCTGGAACAAATACAGTTGAGCAGTTTTATCACAATACAATTTGAGCGGGTTAAGTTCTGTGTCAGGACCATGAATGACATATTTTTAAGCGAAGATTTAGTGAGCAAGAGGAAAATATCTGTGAACCTGGTATTAATGGTGGTCGGCTCACAAACATACTATACTATATACAGTTGTGCGCATAAGTTACCCCCTGTTATAAGTTATAAGACAAACAATTGTGTTTACTCTTTTTAAATAAAAGGAAATTACCCAAATGACCCTGATCAAAAGTTTACATACCCCAGTTCTTAATACTGAGTAATGCCACCTTTAACTTCAATGACAGCTTGAAGTCTTTTGTGGTGGTTGTGGATGATAGTGTTGTTTTTAGTGGCCTGTTTTCACTTTAGCTTTAATCTAGTCTTTGTGTCAAGCGGCCATTTTAGTTTTTTATTGTTTTAGTCACAGTTATGCCTTTTTAGTCTAGTTAACTTAAAGTCTGAACATTTTTGTCTTATTTTAGTCATAATTATCCATGACTATTATTGTCTAGTTTTAGTCGACAAAAAATTATAACATTTAGTCTAGTTTTAGTCAATAAAATAATCAAAACAAAAGTAGTCTAAGCAGTAGTCTTCGGCAGGAATTATAATGCCAATAGCATTTGTTTAAATGTATGTATTGGTCTAGAATAAAGTTTAGTGTGATTGCTATGTGAATGACAAAACTAGCTAACGTTACAGTATTTAATCAGCAAGGGATGCTTAGTTGTACACAATGTCAGTCAGGTAGGAACTAAGAACATACTTTACACTCCCTCATACCAACAAATACACACTTACGTTAACCCACTTTACACACTCACACACTTTCTCACACACACATCATTTTCAGGTCCTGTGGCTAACATTTAAAGCTAAAGTTAAAATGAGACACATTAACCACCGCCTCATAAGTTGGCATTTAAGTTAACATTACGTTAATGACTTACCTCAATTTCATTATGGAATGCCTAGAGATGTCTTTTAAAGTTGGTTGTGTTTTTTCCAGTAATTTTGTGGCCGCATTTCTCCCCATGTTTTTCCATGAAACATTCCGCTTTCTTTTCCAATTTTATGTAAAGAAAAAAAAACGTCCATCTGTACCTCTCTCTGTGTCAGACTTTGTTTGTGGGCGGCAGTAGCTCAGTGGGTAGAGCAGTCGTCCTTCAACCAGAAGGTAGGCAGTTCGATTCTCACTCTCCCCACAGTTCATACTGTCGTCGTGTTTTTGAGCAAGACACCTTGTCTCCAGTGGCTGTAACACTAATAATTACTGTAGAACAATGTAAGTCGCTTTGGATAAAAGCGTCAGCTGAATGAATAAATGTAAATGTTGTGGGTCACGCTAATTCAACACAGCTTGCCTCTTTTAAATAATACTGCGAGTCGCGTAAACTGATCAATCAGAATATATTGGAGGAAAATTTGCACTCTTCAGCCTGGAAGCTGCGCATGGGACATACATGGACGCAGCTTTACCATCTGAAAAAATAAAGAGCCTCCTCCACAACTACCACAAAAAGCACCAAGCTGTTATTAATGTTAAAGGTGGCAATACACAGTATTAAGAACTGGGTAAACTCTTGATCAGGGTCATTTGGATAGTTTCTGTTGTCATTATGATTTAAAAAGAGTAAACACAGTTGTTTGACAATAAATGGCTTCACCCAACCGACTTTTTTATTAGCCCTAATTAATTTGGCACTTTATGGCTTTAAACCTATAACATCTTAAACGCATAATTTAGGTTCTTTGGAGATGAACTACTACTTGCTACCTGTTACTCCCCACGGCTGCACTTACAGACGCTTATCCAGATTTTGCAGAAATGAAAAGATCTGCTCACCCTTCCAAATTTTGGTCTTGTCGCTGGAATGCAGCTCTGGGCAGGCAAGCAGATTCGCTCCTGGTTTCGGCTCGACAAATATGTTGTGTCTGACACTGGCCCCTCAGCCATCATAACACCTATTTAGCTCAAACCCATGAGCAGGCAACAAGTATAATGCCAATAGAGACCTGAGCACGCAATTTCAACAGCACTTTCTGCACACCGGATTGCACACACTTACATGATTTATGAAAAGCTACGGGGGGAGAAAGACTTCTTCTTGTGGAGACTGAGCATCCCCCAGCATGACCTCTGTCCCAGTTCCCCAGTACCTACTTACCAGACAATACCAGACACTTATGTCCTTATCTTGACCAGCTCTTCCCAGTATGTGTGTGCAATGTGCATAAAACTAATCATGTTCAAAATGTTTTCTTTTTTCAGTTAATAAGTTGTCAAATGTATTAATATAATATCCCACACTTGATTACAAACCATACAACAGCATAAACCATAAGGCTCATAAGGTGACCCCATGCATAAGTAAATGCACCGATCCACTTGTCCACCTCCCGTTCCATCCTTCCCTCACTCATGACAAGACCCCAGATACTAACCTGAAGGGGACAAACTACCCTTTTCTGTCTGAGAACCATGGCCTCAGACTTGGAAGTGCTACAGATCCACAAAACACATGTGAACATTTTGGGTAAACTCCCATGCACCCCCCCAGCACCCTGGAGAGGGCATAGAGCTGGTCCAGTGTTCCATGTCCAGATGTACTCCCAGGTATCTATAGGTGGACACTATATCAGTGTCTTCTCCACTGATGGTCACAGTTTGAGTTAACTTAACTAATGAATCTCTTTAGTATTTGAGGTGTTCAGAATGAGACAGTTTTCTTGGCTTTTTCACTAAGAGTAGGTGGTCTGATGGTGTTAAATGCACTTGAAAAATCAAAGACGTTAACTCTAATCAGGTGAGAGTAAACCCTATAGAGCAGATGGGAGTGTAGCATCCTCAAGACTAATGTTTGTTGTGTGCAAACTGTAGAGGATCTAGAGCACCTGTGATTTAAAAATTTTAACTAGCAGCCTTCCAAATGTTGTCTATGTTTCTACGCCAAAGTCACAACTTAGATGTCTTTTCCTGATTCATCTCCCGCCTCCTAACCTGACCATGAATTTGAACAGTAACACAAAGTTGAATTGTAAAACTGAGACTGAATTCTAATCCTGAATTTTCAACTCGGGAAAAGCAGTTCTATAGCAAATTAATTCAATTTTAAAATATAATTTATTTTTTTTTACAAACCAATGAATTTGGTTTCAGATTACGCTCTTTAAATTATTTTTTTTTTAATAATTCATAGAACTTTCAACAGTAATTAATTTGAGCACTTTCAAATACAACATATTCAGTTTTAGTTCTTGTGGCATAAATATGAACCCATATGTAG
Organism: Neodontobutis hainanensis; assembly: GCA_024349245.1. Lineage (NCBI taxonomy): Eukaryota > Metazoa > Chordata > Actinopteri > Gobiiformes > Odontobutidae > Neodontobutis > Neodontobutis hainanensis. Next base: position 373,398 of record JALDNG010000262.1, read on the forward strand.
TTCACTGTAATTTCATAAAAACTGATAAAACATTCAAAAGCTTCTTGTGGTGTTTAAAGTCTCCACCAACATTTAACACACTCCATTAAGAAACACATAATATCAGGGCAATACATAGTTTTACAATGAATGAACACAATTTCTGATAAGTGCCGCCAATAGCTGAAGTCCTTATTGTTTGCCCCTTCATTATGTCTGAGAACATTCAGGAGACTACTTGCTTCTTGTTCGTTTTTTCTGTCTTTGGTCCATTTGTTTGAGGACAGCACCATTATTCTCTCCCCAAAAGCCTCTCTGTTCGGCAACACAGCACACATAAATGGAGATGCCTGTCACCTCTGTTAATTTGACATAAAAGCCATTGTATTTGGGTCTTTAATAACGTGGTGCTATCCTCGTTTTGTCTCGACTCTCACTTTGTACACAGCCAGTATTAGTCATCTCAAAGACCGGGAGAATTGCATCTTTCTGGATCTAATAAATGAGGTAATAATGCATGTAATTAATGTAAATGGGAAGCTGCATTATGAGAAAGCTACTTTAAAGTTTATTTTTTGATGAGGTTTAGCGGGGGGTTTCAAACACAGCCAACCTATCAGAAAGAGTTAGAAGTTCTAGCATTAAAGTAGCAGCAATACTAGGTTTTATCATGTACTGTTCATTTTAACAAATTTGAACAACCTTGTACATAGTTTATAAGTAAATAAATCTTTGATAAATTACATATTAAACCTATTACTTACTGTTTAGTATCCCATTATCAACAAGACTATAGATTTATGTATGTCGGCCTAGTTTAGTATCTATAGTCACATCTCCATATCACATAACATACAAGATCCTTCATTTGCATTTTTAAATATTGTCTTATATGTTCATTATTGAAAGAGTAACATTTGCAAAATTTCCTACCAATTACATACAAGCCAAAATAAGTAGGTGTTGCTTGCGCAACAGTTCAAATCTCATTTTTATTTAGGGTTCTCGACAACTTTTGCAGTGAACGAGGGAACACCTTTACATTTACATTTAGTCATTTAGCAGACGCTTTCCTTCAAAGTGACTTGCATTAAGCTTCCATTCACCAGTGTTACAGCTGGAACACCACTGGAGGCAGGGGGTTTAATTGTCTTGCCCAAGGACACAACGACACTATGAACTGTGGGGAGAGTGAGAATCGAACCTACTACCTTCTGGTTGAAGGACGCCCGCTCTACCACTGAGCTACTTTATCAGTGAACTTTCAATCAGAGGTTAATAGATCTAGAATGAACTTACTTTGCAGCTGCATTCTCACAAGACTTCTAAGTTCCCAAACTCACTAAAATCCTTTTCCCAGGAAATGTGATTTCACCTTAGCTGTTGCATCCAACGGTGTGGCAGAAGTGACAGTCCTGGATATATTTAGATTTGACAGTAAAGCTAGAAATGACTACTCTAGAAACCTTTTGTAAATGCTATTTGTGGAGGCCTTATTGGTGTTTCTAAAAAAAAATAAACCATCTAGGCGCTGAAAGGATGTAAAAGTGTTTGCTTTAATGTTATTTCATATCACATCTATTCAGTAAAAAGAAGTAGTCATACAAATAATTAACCATTTACAGTATTGTTCAAAATAATAGCAGTACAATGGGACTAACCAGAATAATCCAGGTTTTTAGTATATTGTTTATTGCTAAGTGTCAAACAAGTTACCAGTAGGTGCAGTAGATTCTCAGAAAACAAACAAGACCCAGCATTCATGATAGTCACGCTCTTAAGGCTGTGCATTGGGCAATTAGTTGAATGGTGTGTGTTTTAAAAAATACTGTTGAATTAGTTTACAAAATAGGATTAGTCATTTCTCGCGTTATTATAATTTTTAAATTATTATTTGTAGTATTATAAATTATTTTAAATAGTAAGTTGTATTTATGTTGAGTTTGCATTGTATTTTATATTATGCATTGAACTTAGCTTTAACAGAACTTAAGTATCGAGGAACAAAAAGTGCATTTGTAGGGCAAATGTTTCTATTGTGCTTTTCTTCTGCTAAATTACTGAATCTTCAGAAACTGCACACACACACACACACACACACACACACACACACACACACACACACACACACACACACACACACACTCACACACACACACACACACTCACACACACACTCACACACACACACACACACACACACACACACACACACACACACACACACACACACTCACACACACACACACACACACACACTCACACACACACTCACACACACACACACACACACACTCACACACACACACACACACACACACACACACACAAGGCAGTTTCACGTTTTCAAACCAGGACCAGAGGGCCGTGTCATTCTCCAGCCCTCTCTCCCAAAACCAGAGCAGTGTTGGTGTAATGATTTAATTTGATTAGAATGAGTTCCCTTTCCAGCAGCAGACAAACATTTGCAGCTTTACTCTTTCCCTAATTTTTCCAGATGATAGAAATCTGTCGTAGAAATGTAGAACTTTAAGCCCTACATGTGACATGGCTGTGACGTTTGTGCTTTAAAGCACTACCACCGCTGGCTTCCATATTTTTATTTTATGTATTCATTTTTTTATTTTTGCTTTAACTAAACCAGACAGAATAATGTGGCAAAGTGCAAATCTGTTTATTGTGTGCATTAGTTATTGTGCAGTTGTGACCTTTATTGCCAATGGGCAAAAGATGGCCCTTTTATACCTTTTATATTTGACCCACACATTATGTTTATAGATGACAGTTAACGTATATGTTTTCTTTAGAGCGCTTTGATGATGAAATGATTGAGATAACATTATATCTTCTTTTAACCTCCATGCCCACTCACGTCCGCATCAACATGCTAACTACAACCTTAAAGGTATCATATACAAACTCTTCAGAATAGATTAAATTAACCCTGACAACATGGAAATCCCTTTTGGTCCACAGTATTTTCTTTACAATGTGGAGCTGGATCTATCTTTAAACACGGGACCTCAGCCTGTGGTTCATGATTTTAGAGCTTAATGGGAAGGACATTTTTGAGTGTGTAGACCATAAGCAATCACAGCTCACAGAAGAAAAGTAAACAGGAAATATTTGAGGGTCTTCGGGTTTTACTTTTGACCTTCAATGTGTATTTACTCAGAAATCCTGCTTATTATGCCCTTTATTGACAATGGTGCAGAGGATAACACTGTCCTGGATGTCAGATATAGAGTGAGGCAGCAGGTGTAGCCAACAGTGGGTCATTTTCAGATTTATAAAAATGACAGAGAAACTTTTGTTGAAATGCAATCTAGTTCATTTTATTTTGTTGAATCCTGGTTTGAAATGCTTCATTTTAGAATCTGTATCTATCTCTAAGCCTCTATGGTCACTCTTGTTTTGTTGAGCCTACTTTGACAAAGCTTTGACAGCATTTCTTTAAAGTATAGTTCTTACCTAAACAATTCAAATATACTGGATAACAGAGACTGCTGCTATGAAATATTAGAGTTTAAATTTGACCGAATTTTATTGACCCAATGTGAAAGCTCATGTTGCATCTTAAAACCTTTTGTTTTTTTGTTCCTGTGTTTCAACAGCATCCTTCCCATGAAGCAAGGTCTGCTGCTGGGGATGTACTTGGGGGCCTTTAACGTGATGGACCACTTCAGGGGCCGCACCAATAAACAAGAATGAAGAAAAACAAGACGCACATACAGTAAAAATGGATTGCGTTAGCCCAGTTTCTACCAAACTTGGCTGGCAGTAAATCCATAACCATTTCAAATTATTTGTGAAGTCTGCCTGTGTATACTGTATCATGTATATGTAAATGAAGAACAGCAATGATATTTTGAAGTTTTTTTCCACAAATAGTAATTATGTATAAAAACTTAACAGATGCATCACATCACTCAAATCTTAGTTTGCTGACAGCAGGTATTCAAACTGATGTTGATCTGTTTAAGCTTTTAGTTCATGTCTGTGTCATTCGATATGTTAAAATTGAAGTGCCTATTGTTTTATCTCAGGAACAGATTCATTTGAAGGATGTTAGTAATTTAAGATATTTATTAAGTTCTTACATGGTTCAACCTTTTCAATGCTATTCCATGCACTTAGTGTCGTGGTAATATGCTTTGTTGGTTTTGTATGGGTTGAGCTTCCTCAAGGAACGCCCATCTGTCTGTCCCATCTGATTTGGGTTAAAAGACACATTTCATTAGCTCATACATAGGTTTAAGCAGCAGGTTTTTTGTACAAACGTGTACAAGCTTCTCACCCAAATCAAAAGTGGCGCTTGAAATTTATTATTATTTTTGGGTGGCCTCTAAATGTCATATTGATAAATTTGCAATATATTTTGCAGCCTCAATTTGAATTAATTCATTTGAAATAATTGGTTATTTCTGTTAGATTATGCTTTTGGGTCCTTGTGTCAAGAGAGCACATTTTGCCTGTTAATATATAATATACCATTTTGTCATTAGATAGAGGGTTTTTTTTCAGCATCTTTAAATAAAAAATTTCAATAAAAATGGTGCGACCAAATATCCATAGAAGAGCAGGTTTTTCCGTTCTTAGTGTTGTATAAACCTTTAGAGTCATGACATTGCTGTATGTCTAAAACGGCAACAAGTCCGACCCAACAGCACTATGGACCCGCCTAGGTTTATTTCAGCACAAATCTTTGCTAATCTGTTTCTATAATACACACTAATGTGTAGAAGTTACTCATGGAATGTAATGAATTTATGAAGGAAAACTTAGCAGACACAATAAAAAACACTTATGGACCAACAGATTGTGTTGTGTTGTAACTACATTCACTTATATTTGTTGGTTTAGTGTCGTTAAAGTGGTTGAAATGGTTCAATTGTGTTTTAGTACAATTTTATTTTTGGATTCTATATTGGCGTTTATCCAGTTTAGAATGTAACTTAGACGTTAGTCCTGTGTTAGTTGCACATGGTTATACATAAGATAGTTCAAAGCTACTGTTCACATTGTTTAGCCTATTGTTTAATATTGGTTTATGTGTGTTACTGTGTTCATAAGATACAACACATTGCGTTCACCCCAAAAAAAGATTGCGGAGGTTAAGTTTGAAGTAGTTGTATGAAAGCAGAAATGCCGCTGTCCCATCACATTAGTGTGTGCAATAAGCTACAAGTTTATTTTCATTCAAATATGCTTCCTTTGGAGGGGAAAGGGTACACTGGTCTCTTTGGCCGAGAGTAAGACAGCTGCTCTATAGTGCAAAACTGAAAAGAAGTAAATCAATTCTTCCCACATATGATAGTGTTATAAAAAATGACCACACAGTCACACAAATCAAAACATGTCATTAACTGTTTCCAGTTAATGGCTTGGACAAAATCTGCATGAATAAAATTGTGCTGTTTTTGGGTCTACAGTTACCAAAAACCTGTCTGACGTCAACTACCCCCGGTTGTGATAGTTAAGTAGTTTTGAAAAAAATACTATTGTACGGTTATTATTGACTTCTTTTCAGTGCCATAAGCAGCCGTCTTTCTCTCGGCAGCTGGTTGACGTAGAGACCAATGTACCTTTCCGATAGAAGAGGCATATGTGAAGGAAAGTTGGAGTTCATTGTACACATTACTGTAATGGGGCAGGGGCTTTTCTGTGTTTTTACAACTGTTCTGTTTCAAACATTACACCTTTTCTTGTAATTATGAGAAACTTATCTTTTTTTGTTGAATGCAGTGCACTACTGTAATATCCCTTAAGGCCCCTGGCCTTATAAAGGCATCATAAAGAGGAAGATGTGACAAAAAAGACCTAAGACAGTTGAGCAACTACAAGCCTGTATTAGACAAGACTGGGACAAAATTCCTAAACTTGAGCAACTTTTCTCCTCAGTCCCAGACGTTTGCAGACTGTTATAAAAAGAAGAGGGGATGCCACACAGACGTAAACATGGCCTTGTCCCTTGTTCTAAAAAGGTTCAAAATTGGTCCACTCAGACCTGAACGTCCATAAAACTCTTTAATTATGTGTACATCACAAATGAGAACACATTATTTGTGGACATAAGCAAAAAAAACATGTTGTGACTTTTTTTTTTTACTGCCACAAATTTTCTTTCTTTTTAATTGTGTGGATGCTAATGCATTCAGCATCCACAATTAGTGCTGCTATGTCTTTATAATTATACTTTATTTTCCCCTTTTTTTTCAGCCATGCAAACTTTAAAATGTGTCTAATTTCAGTGACATGGGAGCTGTTACTTTTGGTATTCATATCTTTTATACATTTTTAAATATTTGGCGTTTTATATTGTTAAAACCACATTCATTTCCTATGGAATTTTTTCACAATTCAAAAAATCAAGCATTACCTTTACCTCTACAACTGTTCACTGCATTAGCACACTTCAACATATCAGCATCATTCAAACAAGAAATTAAACTTTACAACTATATTTTTACTTTTATTATATCTTGTACCATTTTTCATCATTGAAACAAAGAGATATTTGTGCTCTTTCAGGAAATGTAATTTTCAAAGCTCTGTGATTTACCAAATTTGAATTAGAGCATCAACAGTCCTTCCCACTGACTCCCATTTTAATACTGCTCAAACATTTCCCTTCAACCTCAGGGCTTACACTTTTTTAGCTGGTCACTGCTCATTAATTAATTTCATATTCACACGTTCAGCAGAGTCTCCTGTTGCTCACAGTTTAAATGCATTAACTGACTCATTCTTTCATTGGTTTAAGTGTGTTCTACTGTTTAAAGCCATGCTTTTCCAAATCCTTTACTCAGACCAGGTCCAGAACCACACAATCACTAGACCTGGAACCAGACCCGGACCAGACCAGGACTAGACCAAGACCAAGAGCAGACTTTGAACCAGAAAAAGGCCAGGACTAGACCAGAACTAGACAAAGACATGACCAAGACCAGAGCAGGAAAAGAACAATAACCAGTTAGGAACTGATTAGATCCAGCGCAGAACTAGACCAGGATCAGACCAGCAACACACCAAGGCCAGACTAGGACTCGTTTACAACCAGATCCACACCGGTCCTGCAACTAGACCCTGTCAAGAAACAGCCAAGGACCCGTGGCTTCAAACCTTCAGTGTTTGTAGTGTGCTTGTGATTTAACTTAATCCCAGCGATATCTGTGCTCTTTCCGGAAATGTAACTGTCAAAGCTCTTTGATTTACCAAACTGGATTAGAGCATCAACAGTCCCAGAATGTCACTCCACCTCCCCATTGACTCCCATTCAAATGTAGGACATGCTGTTGCCAGGAACTCCATCCCTAAATCTTTTAATTGGAAACACCAGATTTACATTATATTATTATTTATTTACATTTATTTTTTCCAGATGCAGATATCCCCAAAGAATTATATTGATTGCTTAACACGCAGTCACTTCCCAGAATAAAGGACTATAAAAACACAGAACTTTTTACATAAAGCCAATGTGGACTAGCACCCTGCGCCGCCCTTCCACAGGTCGAAGATCAAGATTGGTATGCTTTGATCTCAAGTTGAAGTCCAGATGCTTTTACGTCAACCTTTTTTGATCTCAAGGTGAGAAGTGACAGACCTCTTACAGATTCTGTGGTCTTTACTGAGCCCTACCGGTCATACCTGGGAACAACAGACTCTAGTTGATACACTTAGAAACAATGGACTTTACCTGATAAAGTCATGTCAAGAAGCATTATTTGTAAGAAATTAAGTGTGTATTAACAAATGACCCTTTCCCAACAGGTCTGCTAAATAAGCTCTACCTATGTAGCCCTTCTCGTTGGGAAAAATGATTATTGTGAATTGTCTTACTTACTCTGGTAAGTTACAAAAAACGCCTAAAAATTCATTAGAGTCATATATATTGAGCCAATTGAGCTAATTTGCTCTGATGATTTTCCTCTGATGAGTTTATGTGTTTATTCAGAGGAAGTGTGCAGACAGAAGAAGAAGTGCTGAAGGGACATGTATTTAAAGGAGAAAAGAAAGAAGACAGAGAAGAAGGTGGGTTAGCAGCAAGTTCAGGGTAAAAGTACTCTGCGGTTCTGTCTTCCCACGAGAGAGCAGCGGGACTGTGGAGAGGGGGTCCGAGGATTACAACCACCCCGAGGACCAGGGCGAGACCGGAGCAGCAGCAGGGCATTCAGAGACAGAAGGTGTGTGGACAAGCCACACAGGGATGTGTGTTGTTTGTGACTGGTGTAATGTTCAAATGTTAACTTGTATTAATATTTAATAAAATATATGTGAATATATATTGTCGTGACAGAGCTGATTTTTGATGCCAGTGAGCCTAGGTCCCACCTACGAAAACCTGCTGCCCCATTCACATCTGCTGCTGTACCCGCTATATAAAAATATTATTATTATTATTACCCACAGCTGTGAACAGGCAAAATGTACACGTTTTTATTTTATACAGTGCAACCCCCAGAGAAGTCCCAGTTCAGAAGCTCTCCGAACACATGCTGTAGCTCCAGCTCCATGTTCAGAGGATGAGCTCTTCTCTTGAGTCTGGTCCCTTCTCTGCAGAGGTTACTGTCTTGGAGAAAAGGATTTGTCAAATTTCAAATACATACATTCAATAATGAAAGCAGCACAGTTCTGCTTGATTTGTAACCCACCGTTTATTTTTTTAAATGATTCAGCTGTCACTGCAGGAAACAAACCAGACTCAGTTCTCCTCTCCTTCACTTTAGGCCCTCACTTTTCCAAACAAGATTCTTTTATTCCTGCTCGTAAATAGTGCATTATCTTTTGTGTATATATTTCCATATATATATATTTTTAAATAAATGTTTTATATAATGAACAAAGGTTTAGATGTGTTTGTGCCCATAGTTAGCATGAGTTATATTTGTCACAAAAACATTTCAATATTTCAGACTGATTTATTTATAATTAAATAAAAGAAAGTTTACCATGTTCAGTATTTAAAACTAGAGTACTTATGATTAACATTTGTTAATTAGGCCCGAGCCGATGATAACCGGGAGGGCCTATTGTTTTTGCTCGAGTTATTTATTTATTTATTTATTTATTTTTTCTGCAAAATGATCCTTAATTTGACCCAGTGAACATGCACGAAAAGTCATTTTTATTGGGCCCAAAGTTCAATGTCGGCGAAAAATTTATGTATTTGAAGTCAACAAAAAAAAAATATGAAAAATGACTCAGTGGCGACCCCTAGAAAAGTCAAAATACATTGGGCCTATGAAAAGTGAAAGTACATTTTTTCCAATGTAGAAATACAAAACTTGGTACATCTATAGGACACCTCAGGGCAAACAGAAAAGTCTATGACAGCCACAGCCTAAACTCAACAGGAAGTCCACCTCGACCGAATAAATCGCACCCCTTACGCCAAAAGATTAAACCCAATGTGTTTTCTTCTAAAAGGCCCCAAATTTGTTGACTATTATCTAGACACGAGTGCCAAAAAAGTTATCATTTTGTTTTTGATACATTTGTGGCTCTGGTCGTAATGAGCCTGTGAAGAGGCAGCCATTTCTTTGGGAAATAAATGCCATTTACCAAATGCCAGGATCCTTCCTTTAGAGGACGCTTCTCCAGAGCCAAGACTAGAGTTTTGGAAAACGCCTCAGAATCTTTTGAAACTGGTAAACTTGTTATTTTAGACAACTAATATTTACATTTTTACTTTTTAACATTGCAAATCTCCAGCCAGTACTTTGTTTTTCTCGCCTCAGCCCAAGGATAAACTGTTATTTTCAAAAGTTCAGACAGAACACAGGAAAACCAGGGATTGTGGAGACCTTTAACTCTAAATACAAGGTGGTGTAGCAGGCCCCAGCAGTAGCACAGGCCCGAGGTGATGAAGCAGGCTCCAGCCAGAAGAAGATTCAAGCAGAGGCACAGGCCCAGTTATTTGACATTATCGTGAAGTTTATGCTTCAAAGCACGAAATGCATTCCTCCAAGTATATGTGTCCCCGCGGTCGCAAGGGAGGCGAGGGCATTTATTTATTATTATGTCCTATTGCAAACACATCCAATAGTACATTAGGAAAACAAATATTTTTTGTGACTGGATTAATGAGAAACAAGGCATGAGACAGAGATTCCTTTTGGAGGCTGGCTCCATTTATTAAAGAAATAAACACAAATAAAGACAGATACAACACAATTTTTTAGTCATAATACAATATTGACTGTACTGATAACTGTTCAAAAGACTGTAATTGACCACATATTAATTACTCAATCACACCAAATATTGACTGGAGACAGATGGACAGACTTGAATAGAGTCTGTCTATCTATCCACCAAATTTGTGCAATTAACGTTTGGTGTGAATTAGCGTTTGGTGTGAACGCCCTATTATTGATCACACGTAATTAGCCCAGTCTCCTAGTCTACTGCTAAATTAGTGCTCAGACAAGTCTTATTTACATTTACACTTCCTCTAGGAAGGAGAATCTCCCCAATTATGGTACAATTGCTGATGTAAAGTGTATTTTACGGGGCGGCAGTGGCTCAGTGGTAGAGTGGTCGTCCTTCAACCAGGTAGGTAGTTTGAGTCCCGCTCTCCTCACAATTCATACTGTCGTTGTGTCCTTAGGCAAGACACTTAACCCACCTTGCCTCGTATAAATGTGTAAGAATGTTCAATGAATGCATTTTGTAATGTTCAGAGAGACCGAAGGCGCAAAATGGCTGCCACGTCTCTGTCAGTCTGCCCCAGGGCATCTGTGGCCACAGTTACCATCTTACCATCACCAGTGTGACTGTGTATGAATGAATAATGGACACAACACGAGGTCCCAACAACAAGAGACCCAAGATAGCCGTTACTTACGCCAGCTGGCTTGACGCTAGAAGAAACCAGGGCTATCCAGCACATGCTCGAACAGATATAGGAATAAAGGTAAGGCTGACCTCAGCGCAATAGAGGCTTTTTATACTGAGGATAATCAAGTGCTTTATCGCATCAAAGCTACACGTCTCTGTCGCCCTCTGACAGAGAATATGATGGAGGCTCTGACACCAATGAAGACCTCCACGCACGTCCTGGTGGCCCGGAGTCAGTAGGTAACGTCACTCTTGACCCAGTTGTAGACACCGTACCAGAAGACGATACAGATAGGTCTAACACTACTTCGTCTAGTGCAGTCCCGGTGGTACAGGTAAACCCAGAACAACCCAGGCAACACGACAACCATAATGCAATCATCGAATGTAAAGCTCCCTTCCAACAATTTTTGGATCACCTCACTGAGAAAATAGTAGCTTGAAAACTCTATCTCTTCCCACAATTGAGGATTACCTGACTCATGAAATGCTGCTCGACACAGTCGCCAACATCAGTCTAATATCTTTTTAGGTTGTTACAGACCCTAGCCAGACGTGACCACAGAGACTTGAAATTTCACCTGTGCGTTCTAAACATACAACCCCACTTGCAGGATTGAACCATTATTAACAAAGTTGCCCTAGTGCAACTAGCAATCGGGCCAATTAAACTGGTTCATCTATTGACAATGTCCCACTTTTGATCGAAAAAGACTAATCAGTTTGAACCACTAATTGAGCAAGCAGCTGAAGGTTTGGGCACATGTGCGCCAACCTCTGCCTATATCACTTTCTGAGACCCAGTGCTATGTCGTTGAACGTACTGCACTAGGGACTGAGGGAACTTTGAGAACCTATGAGAGTACAGCCAGACAACCATGCCCTGAAGCTGATTCTCTAACATCACAAGATAACTTCTTATGTACACTTGACACTCCTGCAAGACAACTCCAGTCAATGACGGCATGGGTACAACGCAGGGCTGATTGCAGATTTGTCAAACCATTTGACAAATCTGCAATCAGCCCTGCGTTGTACAACACAAGACATTAACCATATGCTCGAACAGCTTGAGAAACTCACAATAACACAGGCAGAAATCATCGGAACCAGTCAAAGGTCTAAACAATTTGTGGGAGGTATTGTCTCGGTCTGTCCACCGTCAATACTGTTAGCCTATCTACGGTTAAACGTCATGTTGGGGAACTGCAAGTCAAAATTCCTAGCATCGGGGTGAAGATCAACTGACAACAGCAACAACTCCAAACGATGGGTACTAACACACAAGACACTGTGTTAGTGTCTCTTTAGTCGCCGTACTGCAGATGGCTAAGGGAAGAACTCCCCATATCTCGTCCCAGTCTCATTAGTACAGGACCTCCTTCAGACCTTGTCACTCCACTTCAGGCACACCTGGCATACACACTAGACAGCGCCTCACCCATATTTGTCAATCCAGCAGAACGGGAGATTGCTTTTATTATCAACCTTCCCATCATTTCTGCCGAAAACATTTATCACCTCAAAGACGTTGTGAATGTTGGATCATGGCACGTTAAAGTGCACACTCCAGATGTGGTCACCTATTGCGACAATAATCCAGATCTGTTCCTTGCCCCCAACCGGCGCATGTCCTCCACTTACCAAAGACATTCACTTTCTCTGTCCCAGTAAACCTTTTATTTGGGATAACGCTGATGGGATCTGTGGCCTTAAGCCCATGGCCCCTCAAGCCAAGTGCCTTACAACAATTACGGCTCGCTGTCAAGTTACCATCTCCCAAGTGGAAATCATTGGTAACCGCCGGTTGGTCAACACCACTTTTAGTCGGCGTGCTAACCTACACACACCTAAGCCTGCCAGATCAAACCTTCTGGGCAGACATCCCACTAAATGATATCTTACACATAGGCAATGTGACGCTATACCATATAAATCCATAGAAATCACAGAATTCTTTTGTCAACATGCTCTCGATTAGCCAACAGCTACCCTCAATCAGATTCAGTTTAAAGGCAACCATTTCTTGAGCTGATGGAAGTGTAATGTATCTTTATATGTTCAATATGACCGATGTAAATGGTTTTGTTCGGCATAAATTTAAAGTTTTCCTTGTTCCTAATGAATACATAAAATACTTTGCTAAATTTTGTGATAATGTGATAACAAAAGATAATGTTGTTTAATGTGCGTTGACTTTATAAACTGATCATTTGTGTAGTTTCTATTGTCATTATGATTTAAAAAGAGTAAACACAATTGTTTGACAATAAATCGCTTCACTCAACCACTAACTACGATTTTCAAATCATTGTGTTCTGGTCATAAAAGGCCACAAATGCTTTTTGGGTCAGAGCAGCTATGACTATATTTAAGAGAGTTAGAGATTTTATTCTCCTCAAAATGGCTGCCTTGTTACAGGTTAATTACGGTCAAACCCAAAAAAACTTTTGTTTACCCATGTGTCTAGTTCATTTCAGCCAAATTTGGTAACTATGGGCTCAAGATATTTTCTGCTGTTTTTACACAAAGGGTGTGATTTTTGAAATTGTACATTCCTCCAAATATGGCAGACTTTTGGGTTTATGGTTTTGCCAAATTATAATTTTATATTTATCATGACAGGATATTTGTTTTTATTTGATATTTGGATATTTGAGTTTAATTTTCCTTCTATTAAAAAAAAAAAAAAAAACTCTTTGTTCATGCCATTAACTATTTCACACATTTGGGGGGTTGCCATAGCAACACGGTGGCAGATCAATGATTGTAGAAAATATGGACGTCTTTTGCCCATTGGTCCCCTATTCACCGATATTGTCGTTTTGAAAGGTCAATAAACTGGCAGTTACATCCGGGCTTATACTCCATAGTAAAACAAAAGTTTTTAGATAGCATAAATGGACATAATCTAAAATTCCCCCATCCCCCATTGTTAGTAGTAAAAACTTAGCTCTAGAGACCGGGGCCATCTTTTGGAGCAGGCTGTAAACATAATTTTTACATTTGTAAAGTCGCCATTGGGTTTCTCCTTATATTTCGTGTATCTCTGTATGGCGGCGCCCTTACTCGAAGACCTTTTAAAGGGTTCCATGAGAGAGGCTTGGGTAAGATACATTGTAATAAACAAGACATGGAAAGAATTACAACAGACAGTGACTTTCATGGTGCCATTGAGCAAGTTTTTATTAAAAATAGACATGGCCATGTTGGGCCTGGCTCCTGATCTAAAAAAGGTTAAAATACTGTCTGCATGGACTTACAAGCTTAGTTTCTTGAGGACCTGATTTCAACAAAAACTAGAGCGTGTACCAACAAAGAAGAGTGACAATGTCAGAACATCAAAGCCCTCATTCAGATTACATAAAGGCACACAAACACTTTAAATTGTTACATACTGTAGGAACATATGATATAATTTTTTATCCAGTGATAATACATTATAAGAAAAGGCAGGAAAAGTCCTGATTTATTTGAAATGAAAAATGTGTCAAAAATAATAATAATGATAACCCACAAAAATCACTTAAGCACATGAAATATAGTGCATTGCAGTAACACTTGGCTGTGGTTTTAACAGGTGTTTAAGCCAATTTCAGATAACACAATTTAAGTCACATTTTAGAAGTCTTACTATGATTGGTGACAAGCAATCGTTGTGGGAGCTTTACAACAATAAGGTCAGCACATCGCTGTCATCATTTACAACCAATGTAAGCGCATAAGAAATCTGCAGCCAATGACCCTTTGTCTGCAAATTTAGTTTCAACTTCATATTGTAGAAAAAAAAAAAAAGGTTGAAGCAAAGGCATCTGGACTTTGGTGTCATGATAAAAACGTCTCATTCCTCATCCAAGAAACATTTCACTCAGAATTAAAAATGTGAAACCTATGCCCAGATGCTTTTGCTTTAATGTATTCTTGATGATGTCCTGGTTGACTGAGAATTTCCACAAACATTATTATATTGCATATCTCAAAAGAATGTAGGAACCAAAAAGCATATTTTCTTTTTTTTCATATTTGTCTTCAGTGGTTGTGTGACTTTGACTCGTATGACTCTAAAATAAATTTTAGGGTATGCGTAAATGTTAACAAAAAGGAAAACATGCTTACTGGGTATACAACTTTGCATGAATCTTTCTAATTTGTTTATTCCTATCCTTTTTAAATCTCAATCTGCACTTTGGCCTTTCTATCAAAATAAAAAAACGGCAAATGTGTAATCTGAATTTGGCTTCAGCTGATTGGAGACAAACGCTCTGACAATGTTTTGCAGCCAATCCTGAATCATTTAAGTATATATTTACACAAAAACATTAGTTCCTCAGTGGTCAGATCATATAATAAAACATTCACACAAAAAATAACATTTGAAATAATTATTATTATTAGCACCAGTGTATCAAATAAAGTTTTTTGCTACGCAAAATGTACAAATTTGCATAGTGTTTGTTGAATGTAGCTGATAAAAGGTCAGTGTTAGTTTTAGAGTGTGTAAATAAACATCACGGTGGAAAAAGCAATAAAGACATAAAAACACAAAAAAAGTGACTGAAATGAGGTGTATGCCAGTAGAGCCTCTTATAATACCAAGTGTGCAGATTCTTTTTAACACAAAAAGAACACATGCATACAACTCATTGTCCAATCCCACTTTCTGCAAAGTTAATGTAAAAAGCTTGAAATTATTAGCTGCTTTTATAGTGGCTTTTCATTGTGTGGTAACATATTTGGGAACTCGTCCCATCCTCAAAACACAAAGGGGGCTCGAGACCAGACATTGAACGACACTATGAAAAGTTAGTTATTTATATCCTATTACAGTGTTGATTTATGAAAATAATCCATTTTACTACTTCTCATAGTACTTTTACAAACAGTTTATTCCTTTGAAAGATGGGTAAGAACATATGGCATTATGCAACACACCCTCAGCCTTTGTTTGCAGTGTATGTCCTCAAAACCACACAGTGGCTCTATTCTGGCTTTTTTATGACTGATACAATACACCAACGACAATGCTACAGAAGACATATTTTAAACAGAGACCATAATTTCAACAGAACTATTTAAATTTGGGGGAAACGTATTTTGATAATACATCAAAAGGTAATTGTGGTTGAAAAACTTTACAGTATGTTTTAGAGCTAATTTAGAAATGTGTTTCCATCAAAGTTGCGTTTGAATAATTCACATTGTTTTGACTGTTTTAAAAAGACACACAAAAACCTTTTATGGTTGTGTTGTGAAAAAGCTTTGGAATAAAAAAAAAGCAAAAGTAGAACTCCTTCACTGTGTAGTCTGGTAAAATAAAGATGACAAACTGAGAAATGCACAGAAATTTGCTCAAAGCTGTTCAATGCAGTCACTTCGGGTTTGTGGTTGTGGTTGTAATTGTTTTTAACCATTTACAGTCCATTCTACCATCACCACTTTAAAATGCCAAAATGAAAAAGCTGAAAAACGCACACAGGGTTAAGCTTTACAAGTCTTGTTTTGTAAAAAGAAAAAAAATGTTTTAATAATTGGTATATGTTAAGATGTAAATAATTTGTTTTGACCAAGGTTGTTCTATTCCACTTCAGACATTGTTCCATAAAAGCCAAAACAAATAATAAAATAAAAGAAAGGCTTAAAAGTTGTTTGAAATGTTAGAAAATACTCGAAGGCTAATAACTGTTGTCTTCTACCATTTTACAAAAAGTTAAGATAATGCAACTACAATAGCTGCAAAAAAGGCCAAAGTAGAATTTTACTTTAAAAATGTGAATTGAAAAGTGACAAAGAAGACAATAATCAGTGTTCGAAAAATGGAGTGTAGAATGATGAGGTTAACAGCTGCATATGGCATTACCTATAGCATTAAGGCAAGGAAAGACGTGGCTTTAAATTAATGGCTTTGACTGTTTTGTTTATATATATATATTTAGAGAAAGAGAGAGAGAGAGAGATTTCTATAGATTAATCGACAGATCGATAACACTGTCTTCCTTCACAGAAATGTGTGTGGTTTTGAAGGAAGACAGTATCTAGTCTGAGGTTAAGCCAAGCAGAAAGTTGTTGAAAAATGAAGAGGTTTGATTAAGACTGTTGACAGATTTCAAATGCATTTCAGTGGATCCAATTCAATTATAAGATAAGATGTTTAAAGCACAGAGGTTTTGGTTGGAAACAAGATGGTATGTTTGTGCACGTTTAACGCAAGTCATGAAAAAACAATCAGAGAGGATTGTTGAAAGACACTTGAAATGTGGCTTGAAAATGTTTTGGTGAGACTGTTAGTGTTGAACAACTGAGATGTGGTAGAAACTGATGCGGGTTGTGTGGTTCATGGTTTCTCTATCGATGGCGTGTTGAAGCAGCCATCTGGTAGCGTTTTCTTGATGTCTTCAAGGTTGAGGATGTCAGCACGGATTTCACGGATTTGCCGGTCATAGTCGGTGATCATGTCCTCCTGCGTACGTGCCACATCGTTCAGCTCTGCCAGCTTCCTGTCCAAATCACTGTCCACCATCTTGCCCTTGGCACGTTTCAGAGACTCATCAATCTGGTTCAGTTTGCTTAGGTCCACTTTGTCGATGTTTCCTAAATACACATATATGGGTTTATCTAAAACCTTCAAAATGTACCAAAAATTATCCATGTATAGATGGTTAAAAAGGTGATATATGCTTTTTGCTTTTTTTCCTTTGCTCTGATAAGATTCTGGTTTAGTCATATCTAGGGTTAGGGTTTAGTCCTATTCAGATGTAGGGGTCATATACATGATGTGTTGAGATCACTGTAGTATCTCTTCCAGGCCAGGAAGTTATACATTAATTGTTATACATGAATCGTTCTTAATCCCTTTAACTCCTCCCTGCCTCATACACCAAGCTCTAGCAAACACAACAATAAGACTGCTTGACAGCTTTGATTTTAAAATCTTTCCCAGTAATATTTTTCTTATGGAACCTTTATGGGTCTTTGCATGGGCACAGTCTTTAGAAGACTTTCTAAGCCGGATCTCAGTACCCTCAGGTCATAGGTTAGTGTGGTCTTGACAGTGAGCAAGGCCAACTTCCTTTAAAGTTGAGACCATGAGTCACATGGTGTTACTGTGATGTGTCTTGTCAGCTGATTTAAACAGGTTAAATGCTGTCTCACACCTGGGAAGTTGGACAGTGCATCGTCCTACTGTTTCAGGTAGGACAGGAAAACCTGTATAAATCAGCTGTCAAGGCACGTCACAGTGACATTACATGACTATTTCTGAGAAGATTGCAGGACGTTTAGCAGTCAAAGCATGTCAAGGGAAACACTTAAAAACATTGGTCTGATTATAAGAAAACAAGTTAACTTTCATGGAAGACCAAATAAACATCTTTGGACTAGTAAGCAAGGTCATTTGCTAAAACTACAGTCTTACCAAGTTGTTCCAGCAGAGCAGCAATGGTGCCAAGAACAGTTTTCACAGCACTTTTGGCTTTACGCGCGCTGTCCTCTGCCTCTTTAGCGTTATCTGAAGCCTGAGACACAAAGAACATACAAATCAAACAACTTTGTAAAGCTTTCCAAAGCACTAATTAAGAATGTATCAAACAATTCAGAACTATTTCAAAATAAAAAAAACATGTATGTTGATTTTTAGTAACTAATCAGTAGTTAAAAAAAAAAAAAGAAAAAAGAAAGCTTTAAGAATATATCTGATTATTGCTGGACAAAAAATAACTACTAAAGGTCCTAACTGCTACCGCTAAATACTGCTGAATAATTGAGTAATGCAACGAAAGGGTCTTTAACCTGTCTGCTTGGGCGTCTTCTTTACCTGACGAATATTTCCATTTTCATCCACTGCAGTAATCATCTAAAAAGTATGTACACTGCAAAAATCCTAAATCTTAACAAGTATATTTGTCTTATTTATAATCAATTTGTCCTATAATGCTAGAATTAAAACACATTTATTTAACTAGAAAAAAAATGTATAAGACAAAGACAATTAATTTAAGAAAAAAAACATTCCTCCATCTTGCCAAAGGCAAAATTTCTTGTTTTAAGTTTATTTTTTAATAAATCAAGCATTTTTTTACTTTTCAAGTTTTGGGGCAATTGCTGTTGCCGTTTTAAGAACGTTTTAAGATAAATACTATTGTTTTAAGACAGATTTTATTCAGTTAGACACAACACTTGTGTAAAGAACACAGCAGCCGTGTCAACTGAGTACAACATTGTTCTTGTTTAAATATAACCCTTATTACCAACCCAAACTATTGACATGGTAAAAAGGGATGAAGCTATTATTGACCCTTGCATCTAATGATTATCATCACAATGTGTGTAGTATAAAATATGAAATGTATAGTGTAATACCAGCCTTAAAAAAAAACATCATGATGAGAGAGATTTATAATTCCCTTGCGTTCAAACAGGAGCACACATTAATGTATCTTCCTTGTGCTACTTGTGTAAATAAATATTGATGTCTTGACACTTTGCTCTAACCCTCATTGTAATAACACTATTGTGGTGACGAGGTCTACTGGATTGATAGGCGGGAAACGGCAGTTGGGTCATACCAAATTAGAATTAGGAGGGGAGTAGGGAGACTTTAAAATAAAAACTTTGATCCTTGTGGCAAAGTATTACGTGAGGCTGCGTATGTGAGCAATAATATACTTGAGGCTATTGGCAGAAACCACCCGGACACCAAACGCATGTCTAATCATAATCTATATTTGATGCTTTAGAACATTTTCTATGTAGTAAACTCAATTAAGAGGCGTTTCTACCGCCAGATTCTCATTGTACAATCATTTGTGCTGAAACGCAATCATTTTAGGTTGTCTGTACGATTATTTAGTTTTGACTATCTGGCAACACTGTGCGCTGCTAAAGCTGTCAGAACGAAGACGTCAACAAGTGACTTTGACATTTAAGATGTAAGTGGACGGGACATGCTCTCAAAATGAATATTCAACCGTTGATATGCTTTTTAACCGCAGCTATGCATGCAAAGGAAACTGCAGCCTGGCACGGCTGGGTGTCGCTATTCTATTAGCTGCAGCTAATTTAGCTAACTTGGCAAACTAATGTTAGTTAATCGTCTTCACAGTTTTGTTCGGACACAATTAGGCTACTGTAATATTTGAGAAACATATTTTTTATCACTTATAGTAAGACCATTTTGTGTAAGATTTAATTTGGAAAATATAATTTTTATGGAGGTTGACCGAAATATGTAGAATGTTTAAGGGAAAGTAAAATAAGGGAAACTGCACTTCTTATTTCTGATCTTGACATCTATCTAAAAATAATTGTAGATTAAAAAATATTTGACTTGCTGTCAGGAACATGGTAGTCTAACTTATGGTGTTTTTCTTATGCTCTAATTATTGGTTGGTACCATAAAGATGTACTATTATTTCTATTAATTGATTTTTCTTGTAACAGGTATCCGCAATTGCTGAACATTTTTATCTTTATAAAAAGTTTTCTAAGTCCTTACGATGGTTAATTGAGTTGTAGCTGTGTTTGAAGCGTGCATCTAAGCTGAAAACCTCACTTGCAAGTTGAAGTGCAACCGACCCGACGCAAGTCTCAAGTCATGTTCACGTTCACGTGACATATTGCTTTTTGGTAATTAAATATCCACACAGCGACTTCTCGCAGTATGAAGAGCGTATGAGCTGACTAAGATCATACCAAAATGGAATACACTTATTTCATTATCAGACATGGCAGAGACACCAAAATGACAAAGAAAACCTTTGTCCGAAGATTCTAGTAAGAGAAAATGTCAGTTAGATAATCTTGGCCAAGCTTTTACAGAATGACGTCAGCTCAAACAAAGTGAAGGACTCTAAACTGATTCCAAAGTGGCTTCATTGTTGTTGAACTTCTAAGATACTTATTAGGGGCCAAGCACCGAAGGTGCGTAGACCCTATTGAAATCGTTAGATTTCTTCTTCTTATTATTATTATCCTGCAATGTAAGTCTATGGCAGCCCATAGAACCGTATGCTAAAAAGTTGTGAAATTTGGTACACTAAAAGTGGACAGTGTCAGCTGTCATCCTAACAAATTTGAAGTGTCTACCTTAATCCCTCTAGCGCCACCAACTGTCCAAAGTTGGACTTATGTTTATGTTAATAACTTTTGAACCGTAAGGCCTAGAATTAAAATTCTTTTTTCCTCTGATTCCTTAGCTCAAGCCGATTCGATTGCACTCTATTGCTCTATGACGTCATTTTCCGCCATGATAGTTTTTCCGCCATTTTGAATTTTCTAAAAAAACGTACTTTTGCGAACTCCTCCTAGGCCGTAGCCCTGATTTTCACGAACATTGAACCAGATCATCTTTAGACGATGCTGACAAAAAGTTATTAAAAGAAAGTTGATTCGTCTAACCGTTTTCGAATACCGCGCAAATAAAATTGACTTAATGCGCACAAAAATGAAAGTTGGGCTATATCTCTGCAATGCTTTAACATATTCTCACCAAACTTAGTACATGTTACTGCAACTAAGATTTGAGGATGCCTGCAGAGTTTTGGCGCAGCGCCTCCTAGTGGTCAGGAGATATGAAAAAGTGAATTATTTGCTTATATCTTCTGAACGCTTTTGCCAAAAATCATAAAACTGGTCTCTTTAGATTCAGTGCGTCATGCCGAGTCCTGCGATACCAAATTTTCCCATATCGGCCATTTTGAGCGTCGGCCATTATGAATATTGTCAAAAAGTGCTATATTTTTTGAACGCATTGCTGCATCATTACAAAACTTGGTATGCGTCTTGGGACCAAGCCCTGAAGGTACTCAAAAGTTTTGGGGCAGCGCCACCTTGTGGTCAAAAGTTATAACCCAAATCAATAAGTATGCTAATAACTTTTTATTACGTTAACCTATTGTAAAACAAATGGTCTTAATGTGTTCACTGGATCAAGCCGAGAGCACAGATACCAAATATGTCTTATTCGGACAAACATCCTGTTTGCCATGTTGTCTTTCTTTAAAAACCTACTTTTTCGAACTCCTCCCACACCGTTTGTCCGATTTTCACCAAAATTGAACCAGATCTTCTTCAGACTATGATGACAAAAAGTTATTAAAAGAAAGTTGATTCGTCAAACCGTTGTCGAATACTACGCAAATGAAATCAACTTAGTGCGCACAAAAATAAAAGTCGGGCTATATCTCTGCAATGCTTTAATATATTCTAACCAAACTTAGTAATTGTTATGGCAACCATGACTTGAGTCTGCCTGCAGAGTTTGAGGACCTTAGTTGTTTCACACATCAGTGTGGTTACTGCGCTGCCTCTGGATTGGACGTGATAAACCATTCAATCAAAGTGCTAAAGACCGTATTGATGATTTTTCGGCCATTTAGACTGAAGTCTTATTGAAATGTCTTTAACTGCTTACTGCCATTGGTCTGATGCTGCCGGCCATCAACACATTGAGTCTGCCTGCAGAGTTTGAGCACTCTAGTTGTTTCACACATCAGTTTGGTTACTGGTCGACCGTGATAAACCATTCAATCAAAGTGCTAAAGACCGTATTGATGATTTTTCAGCCATTTAGACTGAAGTCTTATTGAAATGTCTTTATATGCTTACTGCCGTTGGTCTGACGCTGCCGGCTATGTCGGCATGAGATTGAATGCCGGCCTAGTGCTTGGCCCCGTCATGGCTGCTTGCAGCTATATTTTCCATTAGATCTTTTGTTATTTTATGTCCTTCGAGATATAGCTACTGTTGTTTACATTTACATTTAGTCCTTTAGCAGACGCTTTTATCCAAAGCAACTTACAAGTGAGGAAAACAATGTATAGGTTAATTGGCAAATCTAAAGTGTCCCTAGTGAATGAATGAATTAGAGGACCCACTCGAAAATAGTAAAAAATAATAGTAGTAAATAATACTATTACTATTAGTAGTAAATAAAAGTAATTTTTTAATTTTTTGGGATGTTATCCCCAGACGTTGTTCATTTGCAGAGCACAAGGATCTGGTACGTATTAATGCGGGCCTCAACCAGGAGCCAGTGTAACCTAATGGAGAGAGGAGTTACGTGCGCTCTCTTCGGTTCACAAAAAGACCACTCTTAGCTTACGGCTCGCAGAGATGCAAACATGCCATGTTACTACGCGGTGAATAGTGTTTGTTTCATTTTCAAGCTTAATGTGAGACAACAGCAGACTGGCTTCACTTTTAGACCCAATGGATGGTTTCACAAGGCAAAGGCTACTCAATTGTTATGACAATAAAAAGAGAAAAAAAGAGAGAACCCCAGGTTATACAAAACTGGGGAGCACGTGGCAGAGTGGTTAGCACTCCTGCCTCACAGCAAGAAGGTTGTGAGTTCAAAACCCGGCCGACTCAAATATTCTCGGCCGTCTCCGGTCTTTCTGTGAGGAGTCTGCATGTTCTCCACGTGTTACCGTGGGTTCTCTCCGGGTACTCCGGCTTCCTCCCACCGTCCAAAGACATGCATGTATAGGTTAATTGGCAACTCTAAAATTGTCCCTAGTGAATGAAAGTGAGAGTGAATGGTTGTCTGTCAATGTCTGTCTCTAAATGTCAGCCCTGCGACTAACTGGCCACTGTCCAGGGTGTACCCCGCCTCAGGCCCAAAGCTGCTGGGATAGGCTCCAGTCACCCGCGACCCCTAACGGGACAAAGCGGTAGAAAATGAATGAATGAATTTTACAAAACTAGTGCAACTGGTGAGCGTAGTTGTCTAGAGCTGCGTTAGGGAGTCTTTACAACAGTGAGATTTACTGAAGGGGAGCTGCTCATATCTTACCTAGTTCTGCTTTAAATGGTATGTCATGATTTTTGCACATTGTGGTTGTTCAGGTATGAGCACTAAAACAATGTAAATAGTATTTGTAAATGTACCAACAAAAAATATCATTGTAAAAATGGTTTGTCTATTCTTAAAGTTAGAAAAGGGGTGGCAGTAGCTCAGTGGGTAGAGCAGTCATCCTTCAACCGGAAGGTAGGCGGTTCAATTCTCACTCCCCACAGTTCATACTGTTGTTGTGTCCTTGGGCAAGACACTTAACCCACCTTGCTTCCAGTGGCTGTAACACTGGTAATTACTGTAGAACTATGTAAGTCGCTTTGGATAAATGCGTCTGCTAAATGAGTAAATGTAAATGTAAATGTTAAAGGTTTTAGGTTTTTGGGGCTGGGTTTAATATGGATTTAGGTTTATTTCAAGATGTACAAACTTATTACAACTTAATACAGATTCATTTTCACTTAATTTAGTAAAGTTGTTTTTGTTATAGGTCTTTAATTTGGTAGAATTATTAATTTTGAGATCTTTGGGTCTGCTTATTTTTAGATTGAAATATCTTATTTTAGGATTTCTTACCATGTAAAATTGACTTAAAAGGCTACCTTTTTTGCAGTGTACCTATTTATTTTTATACTGCCTCTTGTCCTCAAACTTGTTAAATGGTAAATGTTTATTAATTTGTACCATTGAGGCCATCATCATGTCGTTGTCGGCTTCAGCTCTCTTCTTTGCCAGTTCCTGCTCGGCTGCGCTCAGCTGATCCATCATGTCGCTCACGTCCGAGTCCAGATTCTGAGTCTCTGTAAAAGCCTTCTCTGCATCCTCCTTTGTCTTTGCTGAGCCCTGAGACACATGATTAAATCAACAACAGTTAAAACCATCAACAAACCTGCTTTAGGCCAAGAATATAACCGGTTAAATCAAGGATTGGTTAAACCAACGAGTAAACCAGGGCTAAATTGAGCCTACCTAAAAGTAAATTCAGGACAAGAGTGAGATTAAGCCAGTCCAGGTCTAAACCCAGGTCTAACCCACACCTACTTTCTGAACATTGCTGGCAATCCTCTCGGCCTCCTCTGCTTTGCTTTTGGCTTCTTTTGCGTCAGAAGCAGCATTTCCTAAAGCAGCCTCGGCTTGACGTGTCTTCTCGTTAGCGGCCATAATGGTGCTGTTTATCAAAGGTATCTTCTTCATTGCCTCCTCAGCCGCTGTCTTATTGTCATTTACTCTCTTATCAAAGTCTGAAAGAAGGCGAGTTTACAGTTACGTACATTCATGCATTATTGAAATTATTAGAATAGAGTAAAAAAAATGTCAGGAGGGATGACAAACTATGAATGAATGTTGAGGCATACATACCTCGGAGGTCGTCTAGGATGTTCTCTGCTTCTTTAAATGTGGACTGGCCTTTCTTTGCTGCTTCCTCAGCCAAAGCTTTTGCTGCGTCAGCTCGAGCTAAGAGCTGGTCTGCGGTCTACAATTTACCACACAAAATACACACTCTTCAAACAGACTGTGAAAAGAAGACAAATCAAATTTGTGTGCTGCGAGTACATACCTGTTGCTCACTCTTGCCTTTGTCGAGCAGTTTGCGCACTTCCTGCTCTTTTCCCTTAAGATCATCTCGAAGGTCATTGTATTCTTTCTCCGTTTTGTCGATCAGTTTGTCCAGATCCAGTGCCTCCTTCTTGATCTTATTTGCCTCATCCTACAAACACACAAAAACAGAAACCTAAATATAGCCACAAGTGGCGATAAAGGCTCACCTCTCTTTGCGACCGCAGGGGACACGTCTCCTCGTTTAGAGTACAAACTTCAATATAGATGTCAAATGTGTCTCCAAAAACAAGAAAGCATAATATAACCTAAAATGACGGGCTTCTCACAGTGAAATCCAAAACCTCATTTAAAAAACTGATCATTTTTATTGCTGCACATGTCAAGATGAGGTTAACCAAATCTGAGGTTCCTGAGTTTGAAATCTTAGAAGGACAGATCTAAAATACATGGTCAATGACATATGGCTGTCACATGTAAATTAAAAATGTCTGCCGTCTTGATGGTGATATGCAAGCTCCTGGATGTATGTACCAAATTTTCTTTCTTTATAAAAAACAAAGTTTTTGGGCGACATTCAGATTTTGTAGGGGGCTCTGGGCCTCTGTTTTCCAGATGATGCTTATATTGTCAGAGTTGCGTTCAGGACATAAAAACAAACAATTGTCCTTTGAGACTCATTTCAGCAGTTGAACCTAACAAAATACTAATTGATGACTTTTGTAATCTAGTTTTTCAGATAAAAGGTGTGGGAGGAGATACAATTGTGAAGGCTGTAAATCAGGGTGGTCACATGTTCAGATCAAAGTGGCTGCCTTCCTGTGTGTGAAAGGGCATGTTTTTGGTTCGTCACATAAGGGACATGTGTACAAATTCTTCACATTTAGAATTTGTGAACTGAAGATTTCAAAGATGGAAGTTTTATTGACAAATCATTGTGTTTAGGTCATTAATCTGCACAAACGCTCCATTGGGTCAAACTTAATTAGACAATGTTTGAGAGATACAAGAGATATTATAATAACCAGAATTAGCACGTGTTTAGATGATTCTGTTTGAGAGTGATTTCAGAGGTCGCACAATATACCAGAAATGGCGTTTTTATTGACTTCACTTCACACAAAAAAAAAAAAAAAAAAAAAAAGACTGGGCTTGAATTTTCTGCAAATCTAATTCTCAAATTATTTTATGTATTGTCACAACTTTCACATTACAACCCATTTGAAACCATTCATTCCACTTATATATTCCACAATATTTATTACAATGCTGAGAAATCTGTCTACTTTCAGAGAATAGATTTCTTAAACCTTTGTGATTTTGTTGCAAAATTGTTGAATATATACACTACAAACATTAAATCACCAGAGAAATGAGTCATAATATCTCAGTTGTTCTGTAAACGATAAACATATTAATAGTCTCTGCAACACATTGTGGGCTGGTTTTTGTAAATTATCCATGTGCTTTGACTAGACCATACACTGTGCACAATTATTAAGCAAGTAATTATTTTGACAATATCATCATTTTATTCATAATTTCCAACTCCAAGCTGTATAAACTTGAATCCTTATTGGATTTAATGCATATCAGGTCATGTGTATTTGTGTAACGAGGGAGGGTGTGGCCTAAGGAGATGAACACACTATATCAAGGTGTGCATAATTATTAGGCAGATTCTTCTCCTCAGGAAAAATGGTCAATAAAGAAATTTAACTGAGTCTGAAAAGTAAAAAATTGTAAAAGGTCTTTCACAGGGATGCAGCACTCTTGAAATATCTAAGATATTGGGGCGTGATCACAGAACCAACAAACGTTTTGTTGCAAATAGTCAACAGGGACGCAAGAAACGTGTTGAGAAGAAAAGACGCAAAATTAACCACCAAAGATTTGCAAAGAACCAAATGTGATGCTACCAGGAACCCATTATCCTGCAGTGCTGCCATATTCCACAACTGCAACCTACCTGTGTGTCAAGAAGTACAGGTGTTCGGTTCAGAGACATGGCCAAGATAAGAACAAGACACATAAGTTGGAACATCAAGAATGAGCCAAGAACTATCTGAAGACAGATTTTTCAAAGGTTTTGAGGACTGATGAGGTGAGAGTGCAAGACAACACTTCATCACATGCATCAAAGTTCTCCACTGCGTGACTGGCCAGTAAAGACCTTAAAGATGAAAAGCTAATGACATGGCCCCCTTCTTCACCTGACTTAAACCCTACTGAGAACTTCTGGGCCCTTCTTAAGCAGGACATTTACAGTGAAGGTCAACAGTACACCTCTCTGAACAGTGTCTGGGAGGCTGTGGATGATTCTGACCAGATCAAGAAACTGAATGACTCTGTGAATGGAAGGCTTGTGACTTTTATTGAAAAGAAGGGTGACTATATTGGTCACTAAGTTTTTTTTTGTTTTTTTTTTTAATTTCAGAAATGTGTTTGAGTTTGTTTATTATTCTCACAGGTAAAATAAACAAGTGAGATGGGAAAATCTTTGTTGTTCATTTAGTTGCATAATAATTCTGTGCACTAATAGTTACCTAGTAATGGTGTACATGTAGACATTTTTTTAAGAAAGCCAAACTTCACTTTTACTACTTAAATGTTCAGGTTTGAGGGTTTGTTAACATTTTGGATTAAGCAAGAGCACTGTAGTTGTACAATAACAAAATTAATCCTCAATAATACAACTTGCCTAATAATTGTGCACACAGTGTATGTGGCATGGAAATTATTCAAGACCATACCTATACAGACATCCTCTGTCTTAGAAATCTTTTTAATTTATGTGATGTCATTTAAGGTGATCCGCTGCTGACAGTGGTTGTAGATGCTGAACAGCTTAAAGCGCTTTCCTTTTACGTTTCAGGTTAAATATCGATTCTTGTTGAACTACGTCATGAAATGTTGAAGATTTGAGGCAAAGGTTACATCCAACACTAATGCAAATAACAAAATTATATTACAAACTTCAGTAGTTTATTTTACCTCCAGAGTCTTTGTGTCAAAAGGTGGGAGGCTGGTTAAATTGGCAAAGATCCTCAGGGCATTGTCAGCTGCCTCATCAGCCTCAGCCTGGATTTTGTTGGCCTGTTTCTCTAGGTTTTTGGCCAACTCCTTTGCCTCATTGTACCTGAACAGAAGACAAATGCAGTTTAAACCAGCTTTTCACTAGAATATTTGGCCCTCCAAATACTAAAGGTTATAACATCTGGGTAAAACCAACTAAAACCCGTTACAATACTCACTTCTTATTGAGCTCATCAATCTCCTGGCTTGTCTTCATTTCTCCATCCAGAGTTTTCAGCAGGAGGTTGTAGGCTTTGGTTGACGTGTCGTTGGCATCTTTGGCAATCTTCTCAATCTGATCAGCAGCTATTTTGTGTCTATGAAAAGGAAAAAATAAATAGTTGGAATTCATGCCAGAATGTAGTCTTGTCTAGTTTTGTGTCAGTAGTAAGCTGGAGCCGTACTTGTCTGCCAGGATGCGAGCTTCTTCGGCCAGCAGTGTCATGTTGTTGGGGTCTCCTCCTCCATTAGGGGGCTTGATGTCCTGAGCAGAGAACAGACATCCATTAAAAGTAACACTGTGTAACTTTTACCTACTAGCATTGCTTTATTTAAAATTTCCAAAATATACATTCTCGTATTGATTTAAGGATTCTTGGACACACAGTTGGTAGAATCAAATCTATTTTGCTGACACAGTACACTTACCTGGACAGAAAATATATATTTATATATATGATTTACAATTCCATGCCACTGGGACGAGCACACCTCTCCTGAGAGACACGCTCAGCAGCTCAAACACAGAGATCAGAAATAGTCTGATACACTTGACCCTAGCTGACTCTACAGAATGCACTAAAATGACTCTACCCTTTCAGAAAACATGTTATTTTCTGTAGAGGTATTGGCATCCCTAGTGGCTAAAAGTTACATAGTGTCACAAAAAAGATTAAATCCTTTAGGTCTGAACCAATACTCTCATTATTAAACCCACCTAATGTGTGTCCAAGTTGCATTGGTTGCAGCCATAAAGAGAGGTTTAGAGAATTGTGGATCTCTGTGACGCTCATTGAAAATTATTACTATTTTACTGGTACTTATTAAGGCTTATTTCCACAAGCAGTCTTTAGTTGTATTACATAGTCACAGGGGGTCTAAGAGTCCCCAAATACATCATTTAGCATCCCACTATGGGTTACCCTTTGTTGGGACAATGACAATGCTTGGTACTTAAAAGTGTCTATGGATTAGACAACAAAGACTTGTCCAAAACATGTCCAAAAGAGAAACTAAAAACAGACAAATGATTATTTATTTTGTTATGTTAACAACAATCTCCTCAACTGGTTATTAGTGCCCTCACCTGCTGTCTGTTGGTATCGCCACATAGATTAAATTGTCTGACTGGCTTACTAAGGTTAATAATGGTCCATCTCAAGTCTTAACAAATTAGAACAGATTACAATCTCAAATTATATTAATGCTTGTAAGAGATTATTTCAATTACTTAACCAGCACAAATGTTTTTGAGTTTTTAACTTAAGACAAAGTATATGCTGTATGAAATGAGTATGTATGAGTCCATACCACTTTGCTGATGGCGTCCTTGGCTTTATCCAGCTCCTGACGAGCTCGGTCGATGAGGTTCTCAGCATCTCGGACCTGGGCTCGAGCACGGTCAGCCTGATTTCCCGTCTCATCCACTGTGTTTCTGATATTATGAAGACGGTTCCACTGTGTTGTCAATGTGATGTTAATAGAATGTAGACGATCCAGAAGGCCACTGTCCACATCTGAGAACACCATTAAAAGTTACAGAAATATAGGCATTGGCCTTTGTATTTGTAAGAATTTTTATTACAAAATTATTTAACAAAATCTGTTTAAATTCTTAGTGCATACTCGCTTTATCATATTTTTTTCAATTATTTTCAGGCATTAAATCTCTCAAATTATTTGTTTGGGCCAACATTGTTTCATATGATATGTATACACTCAATTTAATATTATTATTGATTATGATCTATCTGCTATACGTACAGCGAAGGAAACATTTTTTTGATCCCCTGCTGATTTTGTACATTTTCCCACTGACAAAGAAACAATCAGTCTATAGTTTTAATGATATGTGTGTTTTAACAGTGACAGACAGAACAACAACAGAAAATAAAATCCAGAAAAATGCATTTCAAAAAGGTTATAAATTGATTTGTATTTTACTGAATGAAATTTGATGCCCTTTCCATCAGCAAGATTTCTGGCTGCCATGTGTCTTTTACGGTCTGGAGACTGGCCACTCCAAGACCTTAATGTGCTTCCTCTAGAACAGCTCCTTTGTTGCGGGTTATTGTCATGCTGCTATTCCCATCCACGACCCATTTTCAATGTCCTGGCTGAGGGAAGGAGGTTCTCTCTCAAGATTTGAGGGTACATAGCCCCATACATTAGTGTATCAGCGTACAACATCAGCAGGGGATCAAATATTTTTTTTTATCTCACTGTATAAAATAAGTGTCCATCCCCCAATTTCCCAAACCAAAGACTGACCACTTCAACAAGGAGGAGCATCTATTATATGCAAGATGATGGATCAAAAAGACATCTTAGTCAATTATCTCAAAGATAATTTAACTGGGTTCTTTAGTGAAAGGATGAGACGATTTCTATGCTTTACATTGTCTATAATTGAGAAAATGTTCACCCAGATTCCAGATTTCTTCTTTTGTTTTTTCAGGATAGGTTACCTTTGCTGGTATGTGCTTCCTCCAGCAGATCGGATATAGCCTTTTCTGCCTCTTTGAGTCGGTCTTCAAAAGCCTTGTCGCTGACTGCCTCCTGACCTGATCCCAGATTATCAATGAGTGTCTGGAGGTCGTGAAGCTTTTGCCGCTGCTGGTTCACCTACAGATTGGAACGCAATGTTAAGTAAACGTAAGTATCATGTGTTATTGATGGTAAAATTAAATAAAAAAACAAAAAAGGAATCCAAAACACAAATGCTTTATGCTTTATAGTTTTTAAAAAAGCTGTAAAAAGGTTGAAGTAAAAGCATCTGGAAAGCGTTTTCAAGGTGAAGACGTTCTGTCTCTAATTCCAAGAGACTTGATCAATTCTGAGTTCAACTGGTAAGAGAGCTGAGTTTATATCTCTAGAGGGAGGAGTTTCTCCTGAAACCAAACCTGATGGACCAGGTTGTTCTGGTCTCAGTCGTTGGCCATGAAAGGAAAGTGTGACTCCTGATGTGCGAGTCGTTAAGGCTCAGGAGAGTTATTAGTGACACTGCACCATTCAGGCGCAGTGTTTGTTGTTTAAGGTGAAGACGTTTCATCTCTTCTCCTTTGAGAAGAGACTTTGTCAATTATGAGTTTAACTGATATGAGAGCTAAGCTTTTATCTCTAGACCTGGATGACTGAGAACCTTGACAAACACTAGGTTACTAAAAAAAAATCTACAATATACATTAAAATTCTACAATGTCAAAAAATGAATATACATCTTCTAATTGTAATAATGTATTATCATAAAGCACAAAATGATTGCATTTTGCAGTTGTTCCACTTACTTTGTGTCCCAAGCTGTACGGGACAAGCTAGAATATTATTATTAAGACAAATTTCCCAAAAGGCAACCAAAAACAAATTGGTTTCAGTGTAAATTGTTTGTAAGTGGCTTTTAAGTGTCATATTTGTGATGGGGTTTGTAGCAAGGCCTCAGGTCAATTTTAACTTTTGAATCGTTCTAACCCCGCCCTGCCCTATTCACCAAGGTGAGCATAAGCTTGGAATTGCGGTAAAACTGTGCTTGCTTTAACATGTGTAACTGACCTTATCGCGAACGAGGCTGTAGCAGGATGGACACTGCTGACAGCCAAGGGCAGAGCGGTTGTAGAAGTAGTTTTCTTCACACATATCACATCGAGCTCCAACAAAACCTGGTTTACACTCGCAGCGGCCGTCTTCCTTACACTGCCCGGAGATGGAGCCCTCAGGGTCACAGTCACAAGCTAAAAAAAGTTTTAAAATAAGTTTATCAACAACAAACAGTTTATCAATAAACCATCTGCATTATGTCATGCCCCTCTCTGGCCCTGTTTCCTGTCCCCCAAATAATCTAAAAATCTCAAGGTACAACTCATACAATTTCCATTTCATTAGTCTAAGCAAAGATGCCCAGCCTTCCCCCTAAAACTCTTCTGGGAAATATTGAGGTGTTCACAGGCAAGCCAAGAGAGTCCCTTCAGTGTGTCAGTCCCGGGAGATCCTCCTCGTGGAACATGTCTGAAACACCTTCCCGCTTCTGGGACAGATGTCAAAGCCACCTCAGCTGACTCCTCTTAATGTGGAGAAGCAGCAGCTTTTCTCCGAATGACCAAGCTTTTCACTTCATCTGCAAAAGGAATGAGGTCATTTTGACCGCCTACATCCAAAACCTTGTCCTTTTGGTCGTGACTCTCAGCTCATAGATGAGAGAAGGTACGTAGATTTAACAGTGCATTGTGAGCTTTTCCTTGAAGCTCTACTGCTTTACCACAACAGACCGGTACACTGACATCACTGATCCATCCAACAATCTCCTGTTCCATCCTCCCCTCCTTGAATGATCCAAGCAGCTATGTTGTCAGGGGCTACATGCCCCTAATAGGGTCAAGGCAGCAGGTTCTGGTCAATGTCGCAGGCAGCTTGCAAGCACCTGGTGGTCGGTCTGACTGTGCCTCACATGTGAGGTCTAGCCTCAGATCGAAAAAGCATAGTGGGCTTGACTACCTGTGGACCCACCATCTGAACCCAAGTTGTGTTTTATTATTGGACTTCTATGCTTATAACCACCTGGTGGTGAGTTAAAGCCAATGGCAGGGGAGGAGGCTAAACTGAGCTGGCAGACCGTGTTGGGAACGTTTAGCTGTGCCCCCGTCAGAAAAATTTACCTCCCACCTTCGACAGAGGTTCGGGAAAGCTGAGTCCAAAAAGACCATGTAGACACACCTCTTTAAAACTTGTGGCAGTTAGTGATAGTCCAACCAGTCCACATGTGCTGTTCCCAGGGCTGCCCTTTGTTACCAATTATCATTTTATGGACAGAGTTTCTAGACACAGCCAGAGGCCGGAGGAAGTCCGGTTTGGGGACCACAGGATCTTATCTCCTTCTTGCAGATAAATGTTTGGTCTTGTGGCGAAGATGAGAATCAGCACCTCCAAGTCTGAGGCCATGGTTTCAGTTGGAAAAGGTTGGCATGCTCTCATCGCGTTCTAGGCGGGTTCCTGCCTCAAATAGAGTAGTTGCATGTGGGTATGCACGTTGACATTGGATAATTTTATCCAAACAATATATTGCCAATATACTAACTACAGATGTAAACTAAATGAGACTAAATGATAAAAAACGTCATCAAAAATACAGTATATGAAACTGATAGCCCTCTAATTCTTGACCATATTAACAATCAACACATCACTCTATTATTTAAAATTCATTGTGGTACATTTCTGCGAGCACAAAAAAAACCCCAAGATACACATATGTCACGTTATTTGAAATGATTTGTGATATAAATACTTCCCTCTGTTGGCTTATTTGCACAAAGATACATCCACCCCCAGATATCACAAACCACTTACAGACTCCCCATTTCATTGGTGACAGATACATGACAATTTGCATTGAAAAATATTTTTTAGAAAAAGAGTTATTGAGCATTATGAGCATTACTGTGATCACAATTCATTCAAATTTAGATTTAAGTGCGTGTACTAGTATCTATGTCTTACGTTTGCATCCAGATGAGCTGAAGCCAAAGAAGTTGACCTCGCAGTGTTGACATTGGAGCCCCGTAACTCCAGGCTGACACTCACACTGACCTGAGGCCACGTCACACTGGCCATTAGTGGAGCCAATCGCATTACAGTTACAGCTAAAGAGGGGAGAAGAGCAGGGACAGTGGTGAAAAACAAACAAAACAAAACTTAAACTAACAAAACTAGACAAATATATTGGTCAGTCAATCCAGTCAGTCAGCCCATCAGCCAATGAGACCAACCAACCTCCAGACAACTCAAGACAATAGTAAGCCCCCTTTCTGCTTCCTCAGTTTTTCTTTTGCACCAGTAGAGGTGGGCAGTGCACACCCAGTGGCTTGTATTAGGGACTTGTATAACCAGAATAAGGCACGCCATAGGCCGGTCTTTCCGGTCTTTTTCCACCCCAGTAATGTTTTTGAGGTTTTGAAAAACCATTGCATGTTTCAACTGCAATAACCCAGGAAAAAAAGAATCTGTGTGCTGAAGAACTGTGTGCTGATTGGTGGAAAACACTAGCGGCACTTCTGGTTCTGTTGTTCTGGTTTCGTATTCTGATTATTTGGGAAATGGAGCAAAAGAAGTGAATCTACGAGAAGTCAACGAATGATGAGGTCCAGGCTCTTTTGAGAGCCTGGACCTAAGTAACAACCACTTATGTCTCGTCAGAGGTCATTCTACATCCACCTCAAGGTCCTTTTTCTTATTTTATCTTTATTGATGTTTTTTTTTAACTGAACTTGTATTGAGCAATGTACGGTGACCATGGGTGTGTTTAAAGATGTTTATAAATAAAATGTATTATATATATATATATATATATATATATATATATATATATAAAACAAAAAAAAAATAAATTGCAAAAGCAGTACTTTTAGAAGGAAAAGAGAAATGGAGCTGGTGCTGACCGTTCACAGCCCTTGCCACTGTGCAGATTGTAGAAGCCCGGCTCACATACACTGCAGTCCCTCTCAGCAACGTTTGGCAAACACTGACATTGGCCTGTGACCTGAGAGCAGCCGGTCTGTCTGTCCACTGTGCCAAACGGGGAGCACGCACAGGCTATAGTGAGAAAACAAAAAAAAACACTATGAGCCAAAGAGGGTTGATATTATCTACTTAAAGTAACAATAAGCTTAAAATGCACATCTTTTCTACAATTTACCACAGACCTTATGTTTGTA
The DNA here is from genome assembly GCA_024349245.1 of Neodontobutis hainanensis. NCBI lineage: Eukaryota > Metazoa > Chordata > Actinopteri > Gobiiformes > Odontobutidae > Neodontobutis > Neodontobutis hainanensis. The sequence continues at coordinate 408,564 of JALDNG010000262.1, forward strand.
TCAATTGACATCACAGGGTTCTACAATTTTCAGACGTACAGTTTGCCAATGATAGATGGTTGAGCACTTCTGTCCCAAGCCTTACAGACAGAATTATCCAAACAAAAACTCTTGTGACTCAAAATTTTATTTTAAAAACAGGCAATAAAAACACTTAAAACATCTAGGCTCAAATAAAGTTACTTCTTAAATAATAATACAAAGGCCAGTTAAAATAAAATAAAATAAAATAAAAAGTCATCCTCCTTCCATTATAGTCACATAAAACAACGATGTTCCTCTTCTGGGACACATTTGTACCTACTCACCTTAAAACCCAGAGTTGGAACACAAGTTCTCAACTGGACACAAGTCACCTTTGTTTTCTAGGTAAATTAAGTTATACAAGATTATGTCTGCACTCTACATTGGGTTTATTCTTACGTTTGCAGTTGTCAGTATGTTTATTATTCTCACTTTTGCAGTTGTCAGTATGTTTATTATTCTCACTTTTGCAGTTGTCAGTATGTTTATTATTCTCACGTTTGCAGTTGTCAGTATGTTTATTATTCTCACGTTTGCAGTTGTCAGTATGTTTATTATTCTCACGTTTGCACTTGTTGTTGGGGTTTGTCGCCAGTGCATTGCCATAAAACCCGTCAAGGCAGCGGTCGCAGAAGAATCCAGCAGTGTTGTAGATGCATTTGAGACACTCTCCAGTTTCACGGTTACAGTTTCCCACAGCATTAGGGTCAATGTTGTCACTGCATTTACAGGCTCGACAGGCTCTCACTGGACCATTCTCTCCCAAAGGGTCGCCGAAAAATCCATCATCACACAGCTCACAGCGCTTTCCTTCGGGTCAGAGTGGAAGAGAAGTGAGAAATCTGCTTTATAGGGCAGAAACAACACAACATACTAAAATACAAATCAGTATTTTAGTATGATTATACTTATATATATAATATATAAAAAAAAATAATAATAATAAATTGACGTTTTTGCCCTTTCTGGGTTTTCCCCATTCTAGAGTCTTTCTATTCTGTTCCAAACATTGTCAGTAGATCAGTGGTAGAGCAGCCAACCTTCTACCGGCGGGTGGGCAGTTGGTCCCCGCTAGAAACATCCCAAAACATAACATCCTGCTCTCCCCCACAGTTCATTCTGTTGTGTCCTTGGGCAAGACACTTAGCCCACCTTGCCTCCAGTGGTGTTCTGTAACACTGCTAAAGCGCTTTGCCTACTAGGTGGAAAAGCACTATATAAATACAAAAATTAAAAAACATTTCAGTAACTCTAAGAGTAAAAGGTGCTTCCCAAACAATACATGTACATTTTAAATTAGAACTACTAAATCATAAAATGTATCATGAAGCCCTGAGATGAATTTAAAAGATTTAAAGCCTAGTGATTTGTTCTTACACTTGGAAAGATGCCTGCTTGAAAATCTCTATCTACGTCTTTGCTAAATATGGACTATACGGGTGTTTATACTCTCATGTTTGGAAATTTTAACTTAACTTTTTGGAAGAAAGAAAGAAAAGAGATGCCCAGATTTGAAAAGCTGAACTGTGGGTGCACTGACCTGTGGTGCCGGCGGGGCAGTTGGTGCACACCACCTCCCTGGTTTTGGGGACCACAGCGCAAGTGGCTCCTCTGGGACAGGGACATGGCTGACAGTCTCCAGGATTACCTCCTGTAGCATCTCCATAAAAACCATCTTTACAGCGCTCACAGCTGAGCCCTGCTGTGTTGTGTGCACACTCGCACGCTCCTGGAAAACCCAAAACACATCTTAGGGATTGGTTTTGGAATAACAGATGTGAACAGAACAAAACTTTTACTCTGAAACACTGTTTCTCTACAGATCTCTACAGAAATCTCAAAACATCTTTGACAAAAAAAATCAGTTAAGCTAAAGCTGTTTCTGAGTGCCCAGGTTTCAATTGGCCCCAGACTTCCATTTTCTTGTTGCATTGTGAATTTTAGATAGATAAAAAAGACTCATAAACCCATTTTGTAACCACAAGAGAAACTCTGCCTGGCCAAATCTGTGATCCAAAATGATGTTAAACTAAATTTGTGTCTGGATTTGTTGGTCTTATGTTTGATACCTGTATTGGGGTCACAGGTCTGGCTGTGGCCATGGCAGTTGCAGGGTTCACATTGACTAAAAGCTCCAAGTTGAGGCTGAGCGCGGCGGTATCCCACGATACACCTCTCACAGTGCTGACCCTCGTAGCCCTGAGGACAGGTGCAGGACTCCACCCAACGAGCTGCTGCACCTGGGCCCCGCCGAGCTGTTACTAAGGTGACACTGTCCAAATAACCCGCACCTAAAGAAACAACCATTTCTCATAATTTACTGCTGTAACAATAACTCAAATGACATGACAAAGTACCAAACAATTTAAAAGGGAACAAACATCATGACAAAGAACAAAAATAACTGAAGAGTAAGACTTAAAGTAAACTCAAAATTAACAGATCCCCATTAGATTTTTTGTGACTTCTCCATGGTGATATGTACATTTTGTGAAAATTAAGTAATATAATTTAGTATTAACTCTTCTCGCTGTAGGTGCCTCTGATCTTGATGGCTGTCAGGTTATGGAGGAGCCTCTGGAAGTCGGAGTGGCTGATGGTGGGCCTCCAGGGGTAGTCTGTGCTGTCATGAAGCCTGAAACAGTAGAGTCACAGCCAGAACTTAACTACAGTACATCACCCAAACCACATGGACACAATCTGGTCTTCAGTTTTTATTTACTTCTTGCTTAACCTAGATTTAAGGCCCTTAGTCTGATTCAGTTTTAATAGTTTGAGCTTTGGCTCATACCTGAAGACGTAGGATTGCATGTTCTCATTTGGATAAGCATTTCCTTGAGCAATCAGAGGTACAGTCACTCTCAGATTAGCTCCCTCCAGAACCAGGTCTTCTGCTGAGAGTCTGGTGTCCCTGCGATCCACCCTGAAACTCAGGCTAAGATTCTGCCCATAGCTCAGGAGCTGATTCCCTAAGAATTTATCTGAAAGAGAGACAACCATAAGGAAGTTCAAAATTCACAAAAATACAGGGTTTGCCCTGATTTCCAAAGGTCAAAACAATACAACTAAATATGAAAACCTGCACAAATCGAATACCAACAACCCTTTTAAATTGTATTGTTAATGATTTGATGCAAGAACTTTTCAGGATAACACTATTTTGCTGCTAATTGTTAATTCCAATAACTAGAAAAAAGGTAAGCTATATTCCAGGTTTTAAATAACTACAATTATAGTTGCACCAATCCCATTATATCATCATTTTTTATTTATTTATTATATACAGTTTGGTGTAGACTTAGGCCCATCAAATTTCAAGGTAAACGGCCTAATAAGAAAATGCTAACTGACCTTACTATATTAGACACAATTTAGGCAGATCACATTAATTCTTTCCCATATGATCATTAGTTGACAAGATAATGCACATTTTCACTTTACTCATTACTAATATTTTTTCAACACAGTCTGTCAACGATTTGCAAAAGGACACAAACACATGTATTAATGTATTTAATGGTTCTCACAATAATAAAAGATGGTTCAGATTTGAAACAATCAGTGAAATGTAGCCTTCTAAAAGTTTATCTTTTATTTGAAGGGGGCCTAGGTAACTCATGAATAATATTTAAAGGTTTAGTTTTGATTTGCATCTTGTAAATATACTACAAAAGGATAATGAGAAAAGGTTCCATTGTGAGACAGTGTTTACCTGGTGCAATGAAGTACATGGGAAAGTAGTCTTCAGATATGAGAGACACCTCTTGTCCACTGGTCCACTGCACGGGAACAGATGCACCATCCCTCTGCTGGGCCGTCCACTGCTCAGCGTCTGCAGAGAAAAGGTTATTACTATCTACTTTATTGTTTTTAAAAAGGACCAGAATTGCAGCGTCTGTATATATATATACATACATATATATATTGTATAGGAGACTTTTAAATTTTTTATATAAAAGGAAAGAGTCAATCCTGGTGCTGTATCTGTTTATTGACATCTTTCTGAACATTCTATTTGTAGAGCTGCAGCCGTTTCCTATAATTTAGAGACTCAATATTTAAGGCACAAAATCTGTTTGTGGTTAATGCAGTGAAGACAATTAATTTCATAAAGTGAGAGCCGTGCAATGCTTTAAAACCAGAATCAGCTGTTGATAATAAACACTAGCTTTGTCTTTAGGAAAGTACAACATTGATCTGTAACATTTAGTTTTCTTTTTGGGGGTAATTTATTTGAACATCTTTTACATTTAATGTTTTTTTCCTTTTGCTTTTCGATTTCACTGGAGAAAGGATCATCTAACGTCCAAACAGCTGACTGTAATGTTTAGCTCCACCTTTTTGAGAGCGGACCTCAGACTTGGTACGGTTTGGTACAGCGAGTGCACATTTCTACACCAGGTGGAACTTTTAAAAAGGGGAATTTGCATGCAGATGTGTATATGCACATTTTTTATAAATCTGGATATACTAACAAAGCCCCAGGTCCTGATACAAAGAACAGTTCAGATTTAATTCTAGGTTATTTCTAGGTTGACAGGATCCTTCCTGTTAGTAATCACTTTTAACCATTTTTTTTATATGAATGCGACTTACCTGTATCAAAGGTGGAGGAGATTGCGTGGATGCTGTAGCCCTCGGCACTGTCACAGACAGACGAATGCTGGAAGCAGAAGCAGGGAGTACAGCCCTGAGGATTGTTGGGGTCCAGGTTAAAGTAGCCCAGTTTACATCTGAAACAAACAGATGGGAGTTAACATTCCCCCTTTACACTAGTACAGTAGCTTAGTTAGGTTACTTTTATTGTACATGGTAAATTTTGTTTTACGGTGCAATGACTATGGCATTCAATACAAAAAACACACAACACAGAACACTCCACAACACATAGGGACAAATAAGTAAATACTCATACTGAGTAAAGTGCTCTCAAGAAAGAAAGTGCTCTGAAATCATTACATATGGTCTTTGTAAAAGAACCTGAAGAAGAAGATAAAAAAATCATAAATTCCTAGTACAACATTTTTAAAAACCACCTCTACACTTTGTTAATCATATTAATCGCATTTGGTACGAAGCTGCTCTTATATGTTTTCATTCTACCCCTTGGGACTTTATACCTCCTCGCAGACGGCAGTAACTGAAACTCACTGTGCAGGGGGTGAGAGTCATCATCTAAGATTGAGAAGGCCATCCTTTTTAACTGTTTGGTATACAGGGATGCCACTCCTGGTTTAGACTCACCTATCAAACGGCCAGACCGTTTTACCATCTGGTTAGTGGTGGTCAAGACCACAGTAATCAACAAATACAGGACTAAGACCAGGGGCCTCATTTAAACAGCAGACAGCTTGAGTAAACTGAAATTATATTTGTAATATGTTTGAGTGGCTATACGTCATAGCTTACTTACATCATTAGTATTTCTATTTTTAATGACAAAGTAAAATTTGGTGACGCCATCAACCTGAGCTAATCTGGGGAAAACAGGGGTCCTGTCTCAAGAGGCAGAAACTAAGAGCAGGGCTTATCGCTGATGACTCTTCAATGGCTTTTGTTTATGAAAAATGTATTCAAAAGTGACGTTGTACAGGACACTCCTTGCAGGTACATGTTAGCACATCTTTTATAAATCTGGATATGACATAAACATGTTTTGGCTTTTGAGTGTATGCACTCTTTTAATAGAGACACTTATATATGAGGCCCCAAGTCCAGATCCAAAGAACTGTTTCGCAGTTGCCAGGATCCTTGGAGGAATCCAGGTTATCACCTGCTGCTGAAATTGTGTTCCAATCAGGTGTGTTGCCTTTCCCTACTCACAATACATCCAAGTTCACAAAAACAAGACCAAGCTAAAAATTGTTCACTTAGAATGTCACAGTTGAGTGGACAAACACGAACAAACAAGGAAACATATCCATTGAAAAATAAATAAACAAGTGAATGCAGTATTTTAAGGTGGGGCTCTTAAAGAGAAAATTGAGAGAATTTTCCATAACGGAAATAGGGATATTTTCCCGTTACCTGTCACAGCTGAACCCCTCCACGTGGTCTTTGCACCGACACTGTCCCGTGTTGACATCACATTCCTGAGTGCTGCCTGATGGAGAGCATGAACATGGCCTGAAATAAGAGATATATAAAGAGTTGGACTGAAGGGTCTATAGAAAATTTCTTATGGCAACAGTAGAAAAATGGTACTAGTATTAAACTATTATTGATTTCTATTAGACTTTCACCAGATTTTATATATGCAAGTTATTTTTAGAATTGCAAAGTCTTATACATTACAGCGCTGTTTTGTGACTGGCTCCTTTGAAGTGCCAACAATACTTTCACTGATGTTTTAGTGGTTTTGGTTAAGATGTATGCAAAAGGTAAGAGAACCCACCAGGGGGCACTGTTCCCCTGTTATTACCTGCAGCCTGCTTCAGTGAGACTGTGGAAACCCGGTTGGCATCGATCACACTTTTCTCCTGTGACTCCAGGTTTACACGAACAAACTCCTCTGTCGTCACACTGAGGGGACTCTGAGCCTGACAGACAGATGCCAAATATATTCAAGTTATTATCAGCAACAATGGGCTTATACTGGTTTATTGTTCTATTGTTCAACTGAGCAGAGACACATAACCTTTTTATACTGCCTTTGGCCTTATTGGTATTAAAAACCCACTAACCCCATAACTGTGGTTTATGTGACAGAAATAATTTCTACACTCAATGTAAATGTGCAGAATTATTCAATCTACAAGTTTGCTGTGAGTTTTATCTGTGTAAAGACTAGTTGTGTTGTAGACTAATATCATTCTTTATTTTTTTTATACACTTTGATCCCGTAAGGGGCTGCAGGTGAGTGGAGCCTATCCCAGTAACTTTGAGCCTTAGGGTACACCCTGGACAATGGCAGGTTAATTTTTAAATATGCACTCATTCTCTGCTCTGAGGAGTGCAGTGGCCCAGTGGTAGAGCAGTTGTCCTATAACCAGAAGGTTGGTGGTTTGATTCCCACTCTCCCGAGTTCCCCAGGATCTAACTGTCTGTTCATAGTAAAAAATGTGTAGATTTAACAGTGAACGTTAGTACTAATACTAATATAATGCATCTCCAAGTGTTTTAGAATATAGAAATATATATAGAAACAAATATAACAATATAGCTGCAAGCAGCAATGACGGGGCCAAGCACAAGGAGGGCATTAAATGTCATGCCGACATGGCTGGCAGCAGCAGACCAATGGCAGTAAGCATCTAAAGACATTTCAATAAGACTTCAGTCTAAATGGCGGAAAAATCATCACCAAGTTCTGTAATGATACAGCAATGAATTAAAAAAATTAGCACTTTTTGACAAAATTCAAAGTGGCCGACACCCAAAATAGTTGATATGGCAAAATTGGCTATGCTACAGCTCGGCATGATGCCACAAATCTAAAGAGACCAGTTTTGTGATTTTTGGTTTTAAGTAATAATTTAAAAATATCACATTTTTGTATCTCTGGACCACTAGGTGGCGCTGCCCCAAAACTCTGCACACATCCTCAAGTCATGGTTTACATAACACCTACTAAGTTTGGTTAGAATATGTTAAAGCGTTGCAGAGATATAGCCTGACTTTTATTTTTGTGCGCATTAAGTCGATTTTATTTGCGCGGTATTTGAAAACGGTTTGACAAATCAACTTTCTTTGAATAACTTTTTGTCAGCATGGTCTGAAGATGTTGAGTCAATTTTGGTGGAAATTGGACAAACAATGTGGGAGGAGTTTGAAAAAGTAGGTTTTTAAAGAAAGACAACATGGCAAACAGGAAGTTTGGCCGAATAGGACATATTTGTTATCTGTGCTCTCGGCTTGATCCAGTGAAGACATTAAGACCATTTGTTTTGCAATAGGTTAACGTAATAAAAAGTTATTAGCATATTTGTGAATTTGGTTATAACTTTTGAGCACAAGGTGGAGCTACCCCAAAACTTTTTGAGTACCTTCAGGGCTTGGTCCCGAAGACACATACCAAGTTTTGTAATGATGCGGCAATGTGTTAAAAAAAATATAGCACTTCTTGACAAAATTTAAAATGGCCGACTCCCAAAATAGTTGATATGGGAAAATTGGCAATGCTACGGCTCGGCATGATGCCACGCATCTAAAGAGACCGGGTTTGTGATTTTTGGCAAAAGCATTCTGAAGTAATAATTAAAAAATGTCATATTTTTGTATCTCTAGACAACTAGGTGGCGCTGTGCCAAAAATCTGCAGGCATCCTCAAGTCATGGTTGCCATAACATGTACTAAGTTTGGTTAGAATATATTAAAGCATTGCAGAGATATAGCCTGACTTTTATTTTTGTGCGCACCAAGTCGATTTCATTTGTGCGGTATTCGACAACGGTTTGACGAATCAACTTTCTTTGAATAACTTTTTGTCAGCATAGTCTGGAGATGATGTGGTTAAATTTTCGTGAAAATCGGTAAAATTCAAAATGGCGAAAAAATTTTCATGATGGAAAATTACGTCAATGGAATCGCAATGAGAGGAAATCAGGAATCAGAGGAAAAAATAATTTTCATTCTAGACCTTAGGGTTCAAAAGTTATTAGCATAAACATAAGTCCAACTTTGAACAGTTGGTGGCGCTAGAGATATTGAGTTAGACACTTTAAATTTGCTATGATCAATGACTGGACAGTCCTTAATGAGTGTGCCAACTTTCACCATTTTCCCACAAACGCTTCTATAGCCTGCCATAGACTTCCATGGCGGAAGAAGAATAATAAGATCCGGAAGAGAAACAATCTCCAAAGCCTCCACCTTCGGTGCTTGGCCCCTAATTAGCAGCTTTTCCTATCTCTAAAAGAATAAAGCTAAACATTTTTAAAGAAATAAAATGCCTTAGAGAAGATAATGATTTTTTATTAAATGCATCAAATCTAATAATTACAATTTTTAGCGCTAAACTCATATTAATAATGACAATTTTTGAGTGGTTGAGAAAAAAATGTTGGCGCTAAACTCATATTAATAATCCTAGTGGGCTCTGGAAGAGAATGGCAGAGAGCCCTCTCATTGGTTGAGAGCAAGATGAGCCCAGGACATGCCCATGAATGATTGACACAAGAGTTTTTCATCTTGTAGCCTTGCACCTCTGAGGTCCAGCCTCTTGCGTTTGCACTCTCGCAATAGGTACAATATTTGCACTCGTCCTTTAATGTGCTTGTGCTGGCATTTTATTTTGCCCTATAATTGTTAAAAGAGAACCCAGAGTGGTTTTGAATATTATCACATAAACCGTTCCTATAAGTGTTGTGTATAGTTTATATATCCCATAATTAAACGGTTATACCAATGGAGTTGCATCCACAGGGCAGGCACCGCTGTCCACTCTGGTCTCGGTGGAAGTTGTCCAGACAGCGTTCGCAGTTGGGTCCATCTGTGTTATCAGCACAGTTCCTGCAGTGTCCGCCGTGCCCCATGGCTCTGTACAGCTCTGCGTCAAAGTAGCACTCTGAACTCTTCCCGTTGCAGTTACAGGCTAAAAAAAGACAAGATAATCAATCAGCAACTAAGACTCCCCCAGTCGCCTTTATGGCAACCACACACTCCTCTCCCTCCCTATTGTTCTGTCATATGTTAGTTACAAACTTCTACTTTGCTACAATAGCCACTCGGTAAAACACATAAGGTTGGATCCCAAAATAAAATCTAAATATGGTAAATTGTCATTTTGTTAAACTGCAGGCATTACTGGGAAAATCCTTCAAAAAACACAATTAGGTTGACTGGTCAGATGATAATTTGGGTTCATCTAAAGGGCAAAGAGGAGGTCGGGATCACACCTTGCCATTTGGGCTGTGAATGTGTTTTAATTAACCAACCCCCAACCTAAAGTTTATCTCCTTTATGTTCTTCATTACGTACTCGTGGTTCTGGACAATAAATCACACTGTAACTTCTCAGGGTACACAGATTTCTTCAGTCTTAACGCATACAGCGGTTGTTTATACATCACGTTTTGCTAAAACTGCAGTAATTCTGTTGGGGATTGGCCTTGTTTACACGAGGATGGCGTTCTCTGGCTAAGGACGTGTTTTTGTTTCTGTTGAGAGGGAAATCCACAGGCCAATCAAGATCATGCACCTATACAACTCCAAGACTCTTTATGAACAACTATCCATACTTGGCTGAGCATTTCTGGATCTAATTCTCCGACGCAGCTAAAGCCATGTGTACTAACGGCATGCTTCTATTCACAGACATATTGTTTTGTTGTATCCACACAAAAAATATATAAAATTTTGTTACTTAAGAGCAGCTTATTAGCATTGTTCTTTGATCGTTTGGGCAGGTAATTCATATTTTTGTTGTACTTACGAAGACATTCATTTGAATTGTCGGCAGTGGCTCGTCTCCACGGCCGGTCGTTATAAAACGGTTTGCAGACCTCACAGTCTGCTCCCTCTGTGTTGTGTTTGCAGTTACACACAAGACGTCCTCCACTGTTCTTTATGCACTCGCTGGCATGGCCATTACACTTACATCTGCAGAAAAACACAAAGGTACAACAATTACATTGGTGTTTCCAATCTTTTCCCCCGTTTTGTCAGTGTTGCAAAGTAACTATTATTTGACATTAGTGTATGTTTAAGTTGTTTTGGAAAAGCATTATCTTTAATCTTTTTCATTTTGATAGATTGAGACCATTGGAACAAGGTTTTCTACTCCTTCTGTCACTGTTACGTGCGCTGTGGATTTTAGGGTTTCAATAAGCCCTTGTCCTTTACTTCTATTAAAACACATTGGAATGGATTTTATATAGCGTTTTTCCACCTACTAGGCACTCAAAGAGCTTTACAACAAGCTTCCAATTACCTATTCTCACACACATTCAAAAACCAAAGCCACAGACACTGGAGGCACGTTGGGTTAAGTGTCTTGCCCAAGGACACAACAACAGTATGAACCGGAGAGAGCAGGAATTGAACCTTCTGGTTATAGAACGACCACTCTACCACATGTACCACGTTTCACAGTATACCTCTAGCCTACATGCAGTTAGTTTTTAGCCACACTTTCATCAGGCCCATGTCAAGCCATCCTCTATGAAACCCAGAGTCTGAGAGGGATTTAGACTGGCAGACACACCTGTAACTGAGGAGGGGGCTCCAGTCCTAGCCTCACAGCTACGGGACGGGAGGGTGGAGCACAGCTCAAGGTTAGGTAAAAGTTAATCTATTTTCCAGTAAGTTGTTGTTTTTGCGTAACAACAACTGACTGTTTACATGGGTGACATTACTTTGACACTGGAGTTTTTCCTGAGTGTCGTAAAAGCCTCCGATAAAAGACAAAATAGAGATTGCTGTGTTTTAGATTGTATCGATAATACCACAATTATTAAAAGCTTGCGCTGCACATGGCCCTAAAAGTAGATAAAATACTAAACCTGGGGTGTCAAACTCAAATGAAATAGGGGCCTAAATAAAAAAAATGTCATCAAAAAATACTGGACAAAAATATGCAGCCCTGAAACTGTGCATGCATGTACTTCCCAAAAAGAATGGGCAGCTTTACCATCTGAGAAACTAAAGAGCCTCACTCACTACCACAAAAGACTACAAGTTGTCATTGATGTCAAAGGTGGCAATACATGGTATTGGGACCTGGGGTATGTAAACTTTTTTATCAGGGTTATTTGGGTAGTTTCTGTTGTCATTGAATTATGGTTTAAAAATGTAAACTCAGTATTTTGACAACCCACCCAACCACTTTTACCACTATGAGTGAAAGAAAAGTTTTTGTGTTATCATTCATATTGTCTGAAATATGAGTTTTGCCAATGTTGTTTGTTTTACCCCGTGTGTCGAGCCCATAAGAACTGTTATACTTGGTTTCCCAAGGATCAATACTTGGCCCGATATTCTTTTTTCATCTTTGTTATCCCCAAAGTCCATTTAAAGATTTTAGAGTTTTTTTTTTTTTGTCAAGCAAAAGAAAAAAAAAAAAGGAACGAAAAGAATACAAAAATTCCAAATAAGACAACTGAAATTGTGTGGGGCGAATTCTAATGCTGCGTTCAATAAAATCTGGTCCATGTTAGTTTCTAAACTCTGGTTACAGGTCTGCACAGGCCTTTGTGCAATCTCTCTATAAGTAAAAAGTTCTGACTTTAAATTTACTTACATTTTAATAAATTAAGTAAAGAAAAAAACTGTACCCCTTCAAAAAAAATTTCTACAGAATTTCCTATTGGATGATGGGGGGGGGGGGCTCGCTGTTGGCTGACTGTTTTCAAGGAGCGATCCCCTCCTCGACAGGACAGGACAGGACACGTTTGCAGCAGGCTATTGTCTCAGGTGTGTCTTTGGCAGAGCTCAGTGGAAACTGCTGAGACAAAGGCCAGTCAACACCCTCTCACCTTTTACTGCTTGTGTGACACCAATTACTACTAGTTCTTAGACAGATAATGAGAAAAAGCTAAACAATGCTATGTTACTCAGCTCAAAGGGAACTATGTGGCTAAACAGGGACAAAGGTAGTCTAAAGTAGTACAAAAACAAAGACTAAACAGGGGCTAAATCTACTCTTAGTCCTGTAAAGTCATTTTTTTTGCCTGGTTGTGTCTTCTGTTGAAGATTTGTCCTAGATTTGCCCCTGTTTTTGTCCTAGTTTTGGTGTTGTTCCTGTGAGTAAAACCGTTTGAACAGGCATGACCTGGGTCTAAAACCAGGTCCATAATGAGTCTGAAATGTGGAACAGATTTCCATTACATGCTGACATTCCTGGGATTCCTGTCTGGCAGAGCGGGATTATAGCACATGGTGGACCTTGCTCTGTCAGATCAGAGAAAACTCTCAGGCCCGGTTTACATGGCACCTGTCAGGATTTTGCTAGATGAGGGAGATATTTTGGACCAGCATTTAACTGAGAAACAGCCACCTGAATCAAACTGAACAGGTCACAGAGTTGAGAACTTAAGTTTAGAAAAATGAGAAGTAGAACTTTCAGAATCCCATCAACCAATAGAAAAGCACTATGATTTGTTGCCTTGTGATTAAAGGCTAATTTAAAAACTATAGTCTGAAGCATTGCTCGTTTTTTTTCCTTTCCTGAGCCCTGGTTTTAGTTTAGTCCCAATTCTGTCCTTGTTAAGACCTCATCAAGTGATGTTTAAAACTGTTTTAGTCCTAGTTTTGGACCGTAGTAGGAAAAAAAAGGTTATGGTTACAATTACCCTTGACCTTAAAGCAATGATATGCAAAATTTTTATGAAAAATGTAATTAATTCTCACATGATGGACAAAAATGCATAAAGGGCCCCAAATATCAAAATGTCCAAAAATAAAAAACACGATTAAAACATACTAAGCAACATTGTACTGGATGTTACAGCCTGGAAGCAGGCCCGATCACAGAATTGATGGGGTCCTGTACAAACCTAAAACCAAACTATGGCCAGAGGCCCTTTATAATTTTGTCTATATTACAATAGCATTGGAGGCCTTAGTTTTCTGTTATACCCAAAATTTTTATATAGCACCTATTATGAGCCCAGTCAATCCCACCGCTCAGGGTACTGACTTTATACTCAATCAGGAAGCACTTCACTTTTTAAAAAGAATGTGTAGTATAGTCATAAAATAATTTGGACTCACCTTTAACTTATCAAATGCAACAGTTTCAAACCAAATGGAAGTTAGTTTTTAAGTAATGTCAAAGAACATAATGGGTGAAAACATAGTAAGATTCCAATTTTAAATTGACTCAAATTCAGCATAAAACCAGTCCTTTCTATTGTTCATGTTAGTGCCATTCTTACCTTCCTCCAACAGCAAAGTCTGAAATAGCGTAGTAGTATGATTTGAGGACCTTGGGGTCATTGAAAACTTCATCTCCAAATGTATTGAGTCTATTCAGGGTCACTCTGATGTCTGTGGCGGTCACCCAGTCCTAGTAGACAAAACACAACAAAAACATTAATGCTATAACCAAAACAACACAAAATATTTTATACAAGCCTTAAATGCTTCTTTACCTATTTTTCTTTTTTGTCCCTGTCTCAGACTCTACTCACCCCAAAAGCAGCATATTATATATATAAAAAACCTCTAAATGACTTAAGTGTTGGTTGAGTATTAAGCTGGGTGCCAGTTGGTCCAAACTAGGGCGGCACATCCTTGCCAAAATGTGAATCGTGATTTTTCTACATGGGAATTGAGATCACACTTCTCTCACACATAAGTAAAACAAACACTGAATTCTACTTCCCTTCTATTGATTCATATTCCATTAAAAAGAAAAAAGAAAAAATTCTTTCCTATCCTTAGCTTTGTATACTGTGCTAGGTTTTAACTGACTAGTTATTGTGCACTTAAGCTTTATGTTCCTTGTGTTGTTAAAATTGCTTCCATTGTTTTTCTCACTTCTGAGTCACTTTGGATAAAAGCGTCTGCTAAATGATTAAATGTAAATGTAAAGTAAAAGTGAAAAAAGTGCTAAAAAGTGGGGTAAAAAAGCCACACAGTGCTATGTGCCCCTTTTTTCTTTACCAGTATTGTTGTGCTGTCACTCACTATCGGCTAGCATGTTTCTTCACTTTAATGTACAGATGAATAAATACCTTTAATACATAGATAAATGGTCTTATTAATGACTAATAATTAGTTCATATTCACTAGCTGAGACCTCAAATCTCTTTAGATCAAACCCAATAATAAACACTGTTCTTGTGTGTTTTGCCCCAAAAACATTCTTTAACTGTTCCTTTTAATGCATTTCCACCTGTTATTTATTAATAACAACAAGATTTTATAAACAGTAATAATTATTGCTTGGACCAGAAGTACCACACAATGGACTGGATAAGTTAAAGACAGTTATATTACTATATAACTTTTTATTACTTAAAAGGCAGGTGAAAATGCTCCTAATGAAACCTGAATTCTCAAAAGGACTTTTGTGATGCCTTTTGATCTAAAAAAAAAAAAAAAAAAAAAAAAAAAAACAGCATTCACAAATGTATAAAATATTCTAAGAAATAGATGCTCAATAAATAAATACATAAATACTAAGCTAAATACGGCTGCTTGATTATGGGAAAAATATATATATATATATAATATATTTTTATTATTTTGGTCAATATTGCAATCAAAATTATTTTACAAAAAATACTCATTGACTTGGGAAATATGTTGGATTTATTGAACAAAACAGGGAATTCTCCTAAATAATATATTCAAATGTATAAATAAATAACTTATATAAATATAAATAAATATAATAACATAAATAAGGCAACGTATTATACTTTTGCAATCTTAAATTAAATAAAAAGTAAATAATAAAAAAAAAAAAACAGAAGGAATTTGACCAAAATCTTTGTGTGTGGTGTACACAGGCCTGTTGATATCCCCATTGATATGGTAACTAAATAATTGTATTTTCTCAATTACATGGGTTTAGTCACATATAATGAATTTACATGCAGACCTGTGATTACAGCTCGATTAATCCCTCATTCCTTTAAGTTTACATGAACAAGAAAAAATAAAAGTTGGGCAGCATTCATTCATATTTCACAGGAATAAGCCTTTGATGAAAAGAGAAAAGAAGCTAACATTAAACATGACTTGTAGCATTGAATCCAGGCTGAGTTGTTCAGTAATTGAGTTTTAGTAACACGCAGCCTTAGTGAGTCGTAAACAATAAACTAAGAACGCCTTCTTTACTCTGCAACTGTGGCGTCCGAAGGCACTTTAGCAGGCTTGTCCTTCCAAACTTTTTTTGACATGGCAGAGCACAATAACCGACAAACAGGAGCCAATGGCAGCGTGACCTTATATACAGTATGTGTCTTTATTTAATAATGAGCGAGTTTGTCTCTTAAACACTCCTCGTGTTTTTCTGTTCTTTTTTCAGATCCTTTTTAAAATTCCTGCATTGTTTTAGGTAGATATTTTTATATTTTATGCCTTCTGAAACAACCTTGCTGTGGTGCAACAGTGTCTTATACACCTCAACTAAAATCTGCCTCAAACACTTTTTCTTTTTGAATTAATTGATAGCCGTTTTGATATGCAACTGTAATTTCAGGATGATACCGAGTGACCTTTTATACACATTTAAGGTTTCAGGAGATGTATACACTTTACATTACATTTATGCTCTTTTACTGTAAATAAAGCTTTTACCAATTTGATGCAACTTAGTTCCATTTATGATTTTTGTGTTGTAGCATAATAAGTACAGAAATAACAACCCTAGCTTTATGCATTGTCATTTTTACTTGTCTTCTTTGCTTCTAGTTTATTTGCGTCACATTGTTTCAACATTTATATTAAGCTTTTTAAGCAAAAACTATCTGAAAAGCCCAGTTTAACTAAAGCAGATGTTTAGTGTAAAAAAATGTTGTGGGAAAGTGAGTGATGTAACTGGGGAAGCAGTGGCTCCAGAACAAGAGGAATGTATTTTGAGAGAGAAGCAGATGGATGGACACCTGCTGCATCACCAAGGATAAGATAAACTCCATTCCACATCCGTCTGACAGGAAACAAAGGCTCATGGGAAATGCTTATCACCACACAGCTCTTTCTTTTTATTTAGAGCCAAGACTGGACCAAAGGCAGATTGGAGTGAAAATTCAATGGAAAAAGACTGCTTTAGCCCTTGTTAAGTCCCGATCAGAACTGGTTAAGTCAATAGTTTAGCTGAGGTTTATTCCCTCACGGAGACGGTGATTCTTGTGCTAATATTGCTATGACAGTTATTGGAACGTGAGAACCATAACTAACAGTTTAAAGTAGACTACACTGAAGAACACACACTGTAAATGTTTGCACAACATGGTGCTTCGGACTTGACACTAGGGTAACGTGGAGGAACAGGTACAGGTGTGAAAAATGAGGAACGGATACAATTGCGGCAAATCTTAGTGGATGTGTGAAAGTAGTTTTAGCTGCCACAGGCATGGATGGACGTGTCCACTTGAATCATCAAAGCAAGATAAAAATAATTGAGTCATTTTCCTAATTGAATTCCTTGATTTATTTGATGAATCGTTTCAGCCCTAGTTTAGTTATTGGTTTTAGTCCAGGTTAAACCCTTGATTCTGTCATCTGCTGGATGGTGGAAACAAGGGTGAAAATGTTCAGTTTGGACAAAACAAACTTTAAATTAATAACTAACTGTTGATTCCAAAAAAGAGGTCTGGTCTCTTCAGGTGTGGTTTAGGGTTTGACCATTATCCCCAAGTTGGAAACATTTTGAATGCAAGTGAGGACTGGCTTACAAGGTTGCAGCTTTACAAGGAGTTTGGTAATTTCCTTATGCAAGACACAAGGGATTGTATATAATTTTTTTATGCATTGCTTGCGCACCTTTCTTTTACTTTTTGCACTTTACCTGTCTAAATGCTGCTGTACAAGTGAATTTCCCCTTTGTGGAATTAATAAAGTTCTAGCTAAAATAAACAAAAATGTGTTGCTCAATTCAAGCAGCGCATAGTAGGGCCATTGGGAAGATCTTCAGTCTTTCAGCCTCAGAGAAGAACCCATGTTATCTTTCTTACTGTTAGCAGAACAATCGCGTGTGAGGAGCATTTACTGCAGAGGGGTCAGAGCACCTCTGTAAAGGGAACCAGCCAATGTGGTAACATGCGGAGAGAGAAAACTGAATTACTGATGTAGACCAATTATAAGAGTTTTAAACTACTGTAAATACCTCACTCCAAATGAGAGTGCATTTGAATTTCTCTAAATCAGACTGAATAATGCATGTATATTCACAGAGCTACACTTTTTCCACATTTTGTTATGTTACAGCCTTATTGCAAAATTTATTAAAATCATTATTTGTCTCAAAATTCTACAAACAATACCACCCAATAACAACATGAATGAAGGTTGTTTGAATTCTTTGCAAATTTATAAAAAAATAAAATAAAAAAATAAGACAACCTGGGCCACTTAAGGACATCCACAGACTTGTCCTGTAGCCACTCCTTTGTGATCTTGGCTGTGTGTTCAGGGTCATTGTCCTGTTGGAAGATGAACCTTCGCCCCAGTCTGATGTCTAGAGGAGTAGGATTTCATCAAGGATGTCTCTGACATTGTTGCATTCATCTTTCTGTTGATCCTGACTAGTCTCCCAGTTCCAGCCGCTGAAAAACACCCCCACAGCATGATGCTGCCACTACCACGCTTCACTGCAGGGATGGTATTGTCCAGGTCATTTGGTTTCCACCAGACATGACACTTGCTATTCAAGCAAGAAAGCTTTATTTTAGTCCTTCAGGGGCCTTTTTGCAAACTCCAGGCTGTCCTGTGCCTTTTACTGAGGAGTGCTGCAGAAATCTTATTGTACCCTTCTCCAGATCTTTGCCTTGATACAATCCTGTCTCGAGGTCTACAGTCAATTCCTTGGACTTCATGGCTTGGTTTCTCTCTGACATGCACTGTTAACTGTGGGACCTTATATAGACAGGTGTGTGCCTTTCCAAATCATGTCCAATCAACTGAATTTACCACAGGTGGACCCCAAGTTGTAGAAGCATAATCATCAGTGGAAAAAAGATGTTTGAGTGTCATGACAAAGGCTGTGAATATGTACATGTGCTTTTTATTTTTATTTATAAATTTGCAAGGATTTCAAACAACTTTCTTTTTAATGTCATTATGGGGTATTGTTTGTAGAATTTTGAGGCAAATAATGAATTTAATCCATTTTGAAATAAGGTTGCAACACAACAAAATGTGGAAAAAGTGTAGCACTGAATTCTGAATGCACTGTGTACAGTTTACTCTGATTAAGGTTAACACTTAGCATGCTTCAGAGTCACACATGTAAACAGCAAAAATATGAACAGCAAAGTTTAGAGACATATGCACTCATTTTTAGACCAACAGTACATAGTTACACTGCCACTGGCTCCTTTGTGTCCATTATTTAGCTCCATCATGTCATAAAACATTATGACATGATATAATAAGTAGATAAACGGATTAATAAAAGTGTTATTCTTTGTTGTGTTTATGTCTTTTTAACTCGCAAAGTTGGTGTGTTACTGTTAATATTTACTTTATTTATTAATGACTCAATGATTACTAAGCTTATCAGCCAGGTATATTGGCATTTAACACTATGAACAAGCCAGGTTAATTTCTTTTATCCATGTAACAGCTCGAGTGTGAACAACAGCGGTTGTCTTATTCTGGCAGTCTCACAACTAAGATTTGTCATATTATTAGATTCATTCATTTATTTTCTACTATTACCTGGTTTGGGGTCATGATGGGCTGCAGTTAATCACACTTGGAGACATACATGGACAGACAGTCATTCAGCATGGGTAATTTAACATTCACCTATTCAACTAAATGCCCGTCATGGGCAGTGAGAGGCAGTTGGAGTTCCTAAAGACAAGCCACAGTTACACGGAGAGGACATGCTGACTTACAATTTGGCGTACACCCAAAGTTATAGGCTTGCATTGTAAATTAAATTTTATTTAAATAAAGACAGTAGACAGAGCTGATTTTGTAAAATAACGGTAAACTGCAATCGACACCAAGACTCAGCTGAGGACAAACAAAGCAGTTTTACAAACTCTGTGCTGGGTCCATTAAAATCGGTTCCTTGTATTTTCTACAACAATCACCTATAAATATCTTGGTGTGCTCCTGGATTCCCAGCTCTCATACAGAGAGCACAATCAGATCTTAGAGAAACTACAGCAAAAAATATGTTTACAACCAAATCTGACCTTACCTGTAACTTTCAATATCTGAAATATACTTACATGCTGCAATCCTATCAACCATCTCATATCGTCTTCCCATTTTGACACTCATCAATAATGATGAGGCTCACAGGCAGTTTGTACTGGATAGCTCCTCTTCTGACCACTGACAGACCTGGCCCTGAACAGCTGTGTGGATGTGATACAGGAGTGGGGTTCTCTGTTGAATTTTGTGACTATCCCGTGTTACAGTGGGTTCTATGCAGGTACTCTGGCTTCTTCCACCGCATGCATGTACAGGTTAATTGCCAAATCTAAAGTGTAACAAGTGAATGAATGTGAGAGCGAATGGTTATTTGTCATTATCTCTCTCTAAATGTTAGCCCTGCGACTAACTGGCCACTGTCCAGGGTGTATACCCACCTTAGGCCCAAAGCTGCTGGGACAGGCTCCTGTCACCCACAACCTCTAACGGGACTAAGCGGTAGAAAATTAATGAATGTATTTCTATCTATATCTGCCTAGTATCAAACTTGACAATTCAGAGCATGACATTAAGATACTAAATGGTAACTCTTTTCCTATTCTATACAAAGAAGTTAGTCTGGTTGCTTGAATTCTATTTTTCAAGGGCAAGGTTTATTAGTTATCTCTTAACCAATCAGAGAAAAGCCAGACGTGACAAAAAAGGCGACACTACACAGCCGGTTGTCAACAAAGAAGCCACGTTAGTGCTGCTAGTTAACATGGCCAGCAATAGAGCGGACAGCAGAGCGGTTTCATCGCTTGTATACTTACGAGAGCAGAAATAAACTGCCTCATGTTGAATATTTTGGACTAGCGCACAAGCTAAATTACATGTGTCTGACGTGACAGCAAAGCACACCCTGCTATAGACAATAGCTTGTGATTGGCCAGTCCACAAAATCGCAGAGGAAGGGATTTATTATAAGAAAGGGAAATAAAAAAACGGTGTAACTCAATAGCTCAATGCTCCTCATCTACTTCCATTCAAGACGCATCTTTATTTCTGACAAAGCAGCAATTCCAAACAGATACACGTTTAAAAGGGTTCTGTTGTCGGGAAGAAAACAGTGTAACTCTGTCGTTAATGTTGAACGTACCCTTCGACTCAGAGTGTGTCCCCGATTTAGATGAGCGGTCTATGTCCATATTGGTCTCCTTCTATTTAAACCAGTGACACTTTGGAGGCGTCGACCTGTCTGTCAGTGAGCCTTAAATAACCACCATCCAAACGGCTTTAAAATAAGTGCCACTGTTTCCACCTCCAGCCAACTCCAGGCTACAGATGGACTGTTGTTAAAAAGCTGCATTTTAATTTAATTTGGTGCAACAATGCAGAACAGCCCAAATATGTAAGATTTCATTCCTACCTCTTCTAACATGAAAGATAACGTGAACAGCTTTCGTTTTGATTACACAGAAGTTTTCAAAGCAGAAACTAACAGGATAGATACATTAGCCATGTGTGAGCCTTCAGCTCCGAAGCAGCCCTCATAAGATTTGTTTCCACTAGAGCGGTGCGTGTCAGGTCAGTATGGTTACGTTTCCATCTCCAAAAAGGGATCTGAAACATCCCCCAAAAAACATCCTATACTACTATGTGGGTGCTTTGGCCGCTGGTTCCGAGTGTGTGTGGTGCTAATAATAAGAATAATTTGTACTCGAGGGAAAACGGGCAGCAAAAGGAAAATGTTTTTTTGACTATATAAATACATATGTGGACAGGATTCTTTGTCGCCCCGCAGAGTGTACTGAAATATTTCTCTTATGGGCTGGCAGAGAGCTCTTACACCTCTGTTTGTCTGAGGCTGCTCTTCTCACAGCTCAGACGTGGCTCTCCTGCTGCTTTTCAGTCCACCCCCTCGTAAACCACAGACTTTACTGCAGCACGGTGTCAAATGTGCACCACACAGTTAGGACATACTCATGGCTTCATTTTTGCTAACATTAAATTAGGAATATTTGTTTATCCTTTTTTGGCCTTTTTTTCTTATCTAAAATCCTGGCAGCATGAGCTGTGAAGATAATTATATCTAAACAGTATATCTGCAAACCACATTCTAAACTAATTCATTATTCACAAAGCATTAATTCTACAAATAATCACCACTTAGTTTCAAGTATTTTTAAGAATGTTTCAGTCAAATTTGATATATAAAGTGTACTTAACCATTAAATTGTTTATCATGCAAGTCATTGTTATTTACAGAGCATATAGCTAATTGCATAAATAACTATCAATAATAAATATAAAAAACAATTATAATAATTGTATTTATATAGTATGGCCAGGTTGGAACACTAAAAACTGGAAACACACGTTTTATGTAGTTGGCAAAACCCCGGCGGGCAGAAGAGGGTCAACCAACAACACAGAGTCAGAACCAGCCCACACACCGTAGACGCAGATGCATGCGGGTTAGAGCCAGAATCTACACACCCATGTGTAGAAAAGTAAAGGACTACAAAAAAAGAAAAATTGATCTAACCCACGAATCTCTCCATAGTTTGTTTAATAATGAGTCAGTGTTTCCGTTTGTCCATCATGTGGTGGAACAGCTGCTGGCTTTCAGGAAGTGACTCCTCTGTGGTTGGCCAGAGCAGCTGTGAGCCCTCAATCATCCTCTATACCTCACTCTTTCAGTAGAGAGCCGCCTGCCATGCTTTAGGAATGTTTCCATTAGGGGTGCTAATCAGTGCTTAATTTGTAGAAAAGTTGGAGGTGGGGGAACACTGAGAATATTTAAGGCGGCAGTAGCTCAGTGGGTAGAGCGGTCTTCCTTCAACCGGAAGGTAGGCAGTTCGATTCTCACTCTCCCCACAGTTCATACTGTCGTTGTGTCTTTGGGCAAGACACTTAACCCTTGCCTCCAGTGGCTGTAACACTGGTAATTACTATAGAACAATGCAAGTCGCATGGATAAAAGCGTCAGGTAATATTAATAAATGTTTAAGGTAGGTATTTCAGCATCAAGAAGGAAAAAAAATGTTGTTAAGCATTATAGTGTTTTTTTGTCCAAAGGATGCCATTTTAACTAACTAACTAGACATTTCTACAGACTGAGCCATAAACCAGAGTTAAAAATGTTTAAAAGCAGGCCACATTAACTTTTACTTTGATAATCTTCTCCTGAAAAAAAGAATTGCCGGACCCAGTGAAATATCATCCTGCACAAAATTAGGAGGTGTCGAACAGTGTTAGTTAATGTGTCTGCATAGGTTCGTTTTAATGCACAGTTGACGAAAAATTAGCTGTTGCTACTGCGCATTTGTAATTACTTAATGTGTGTTTATGTGGCAAAAGCTCCCAAAGGGAAAAGTGCAAGCCTTGGCCATGGAAGATTAAGGAGCCTGCCCCATAAAGGACCCATTTTTCCCACCAGTGTCTCAACACTGGACACAGGTGAGTTCAGTTCCATCAGTGTTTAGTCTATTCTGGCCTGCGTCTGTGGTTCAACTGCAGCCGCGGAGTGTACTCTATACCTCCTGCACTTATCAAAGCAGCATTAAAGACAAACATGTAAAGACAGCGGCAAAATGCATATAAATGGTCCCAAAACAAGGCAGAACATAGGAGACTGTGCCACTTGCTGAATGAAGGCAGGGAGTTAAGCAGCTTGAACATATAATGGAACAGTTTAATAAGAAAATCTTATTGACTTTAGTTAAAAGAAATATATATATATATATATTGTTAATAATTCATTTTTGACACTTTATCAACTTGTGTTGTATATAATTTTAAATAAAACTTGAACATCGGGTGATGTTATGCATTTGGTAATGATTAAGGCGTTCAAATATTGGTTACTGTGACTAGTATTGGGGATTTAATTCAACAGAAATGTAGGGTTTTTGATAAATACACCAAGCAAGACCTTTAACATACTGACTAACAAAAAGCTTCCTTCATAAATTAGACCTTTCCATTCAGCCGCAGGGTTTGGGGCATGTTCAGAAGACACCCACCAGTTTCCCACAGAATTTGTATTTGGCTTTGTTCCTTTGCAGCTGGATTCATTTTTATGATTCACTTCATAAAACTCCCATAAAACATGTATTTTATTCATTTCATCTCTGTCTGGTTCAAGAGATTCTATTACTACTATCTGGGCTGATTCAAGGCAAGTTTTGTAATTAAATATCCTTTAAACTAGGACTAAACCAAGACCAAACTAGGACTAACTCCTGGAAACCTAACGGTAAGGATTTTAATTTGGGAACCATGTAAAGAATCCAGAAGGGGTATTCACTGGACCAGCTCATAGACACCCCAGCTTTACTTGAAACAAATAGGTACCACCTTTAGCCCACAAAGGGAGGTAGTAAAAGCAAGTATAAAAGAGAATCAGGTACGTGGCATAGTGAAACCGATGCTATATTGATGTTGTTTTATGCAAAATAATTGATGTGTTTTTATGGTTTTAAAATGATGTGCACTGATAAAGTAATGAATCTGTGGAATGAACAATTAACGCTGTAGCAATAAGTGGAGCCTTTCATTATAGAATTGACCAGAGATGTTGATGGATGACACATGTGCTTATAAGGTTATGATTTTAAGTCATTTATGAACCATTTATTTTCTGAACCATTTAAGAACTAGGACATATACGCTTGTTTCCAACCTGCAGTACTGGGCTGTGGTCGAAGTTATAAGCGCTGGGCCGGCCCTCAAGTGTAGAAAAGGCCACATTTCCTCCTGTAAGCGGAGAGATGTCACTGAACTCGTCTGTGCACAGGGCCTGCTGCTCGTCTTCTCCAGTCCGGATAAAGCCCCGGTTCTGTTTCTGGTAGGTCTTCTCGCACGAGCCGCTGTAGAACTGGTATGGCACCCATGGACCAGACTCACTGCTCCGTTTGTAGATGGCAAAACTCTCTGGACGAGAGGTATGGAACTTCAGACGCACATACGTGATGTCAAACGCCTTGCCTGGAACAAGACAGAAGGATGGTCCAGTTAAAACAGGGTAAACTAACAAGACTGGACCAGGATTAAAACAGGACTAAACAAGGACTAAACCAGGGCCAAAAATTTACGACTAAACACAGGTTAAAAGGAAAATAATACCAGATCTAAACTTGAGACTAAAAATCAGTGTCAAAAGCGAAGGATAACTCAGAACTAAACCCAAATCCATATAGGTCTAATTTGTAATTATTTTTATTTATTTTTTTACTATTTAAAAAAGGTAAAAAAAAAATCAATAAGCAAAGTTCATATTCTGAGGAGTGTATTGCTATAACAATCAAACCCCCTCAAAGCAGAGCGACATCACTGGAATATCTGTCAAGTCTGAACACATCTGGGGCTGTGGGGGTAGGGTCTTTAAACACAGCCTGGGTTAAGTGTGGACGCAAATAAAGGCTGACTGTTGATTGGACGAGACACCCACAAGAGTTTATTTAGACTAACAGCTGATTGGATGAGGGATAAAGTAGTAAATCTTTTGGTGTTGCTGAGAGTGAGAGTTATCCCATAATCGGTTTTGTAAGTGTGAACAGTGTTACAAATATTACAATAAATCTTATCGCATGGAGTTATATTGTAATATCATAGCATTTTGCTAACGTCACATCCCTAATAGAAAAAGCATACAGCAAAATGTACAAATATTCCCCTTTCTGAAAAAAACCAGCAAAGACGCAATAAAATATTAATAAGCATACATATATATATATCCCTCACTGAGACAGACAATGAACCTTGTTGTTACTTGTTACTTTTACCTTGTAAAAGTAGTTAAAAAATATCAAATTTGCCACATTCATGTAAATGAACTCAATTATCTTTTCTATTAGAATATGCAAATATTAATTCAATCCACAAAAGGTTTACTAGGGAAGTATTGTGTGACGATGGTTAACTTTCAGAATAGGGGCAGGAGTTTAATTAAAACAAATGCAGTCCAAACATCCTCTGAAAGACAGTCAGTCTGTGCTAGACAATAGACACACTGACAGACACACGCAAAGGACAAACGGATGCCCCGCTGAGACCAGGTGTGAAAGAGACACCACAGGAAACACTGCCATCTGGACAAACAGACCACCAGCCTACTCCTGACTGCAGCTAAACAAAATAAAATAAAATAAAAAAATTAAGTCCTGGGTTAGTTAGTTTTAACTAGATCACAACAGAAAAAATAAAGATAATTTGACTGAGATGTAATGCATCCCATTAAAGTGCTTTCTATTCATGAGTGCAATGTCATTTTGTATTGTCAAGTGTTGCAAGTAATCATCGTCAACTTCTGAATTGGACTACTGGAGCCTTAAGCATTAACATCCCTAAATGTTTAACTTATAATCATCAGGTGGTTTAGCAAAAGCATTTGGATGTGATTTGTTTTATCAGTACCTTTCAAAACACTGCAGAAAATTGCAGAAATGTTTGTTTTTTGTTGTTCAAGTTTTCTCAATAATTTTCTTTGCAGGCATGTTTTTCTGATCTCTTAATTTGCCTCAATTCAAAGACACATATGGTCTCATTTCTTACAAATCATTTTGACAATGGCAAAGAAATAAAGCAGTCCAAAGAGCAGGGTTGTAACAGGAAGCATCGTGTCATCCTCCAGACAGATCAGAGTGCTTTATCGGCGTAAAGATATGGTGTATTAGAAGTGTGTAAATCCTGGCCCAGCAGCTGTTTGTGGTAGATTTCAAGGAGGAGACGTCCTTGAGAGAAATGAGGAGACACTGTGTCCTTAGAACTGAAATATGGCAGCTGTTTGTCCAACGCAAAATGCCCCAGCTGCGATGAGTCAGGAAAAAGACAGCAAACAAAACATTTTAGAAATGTGGTTTGTTTCTCTAAATAACTCTTTAGGTGATTGCTTATGTTAAATGTCTAAGGCCATTTCATTTTAAAGATAATATTTTTAAAGGCTAACACAGACCTTTGCTTTTTTGCCTCTTCATTTTAGCTAAACGAGGTTCCACAAACAGACTAAAACAACAAAAAGTAGATTATAGGACATATTTACAATCTGAATTTGTAAGATTGGCAAGCTGAAACAGATAATAAGACTGACACTAATAAACAACTGAGTTGAATGTAGCAGATGTCATGGGACTTTATTGTAGTCATTATTGAAATGGAGCTGGCATGTTTTTGTTGTGAGAATAGCTTCAAGGCGAGTCTAAAGCAAAGTCAGGGTCTGAATCAGGACTAAAGCCATGAGGAAACCAGGTCCAGAGACAGTCAAAGGGTTAAAACGTTGGTATTTGCCCGAGGAAAGGTTGAAGGCTCCATGAGCTCATCACATTCTTGAGCTGACGAACAACAGGGGCTTTGATTTGCGGATGCCACGTGGGCCCCGATTGCAGCACAATGCTTTCAGGAGGTTAGGGGGGGAGTAATTGGGGTCAAAGTTCCAAACCAAGGAGGTTCACGTCAATAATATTCAAACCACGGTTAAAGGCTATCTCAGATGTTTATCTTTCATTTTACGGAGAAATAAACAGTACATATAGTCTTCCATAAAAGAAAGAGTGGGTGAGTATTTTTAATATAAATGCTTTCTTGTTAATTTTGTGCATGGTTTATTCACAGATCAAAAGAAAAGGTACAAAGATAAAGTCAAATTTTTTTTAAAAAAAAAAAGGCAGCTGCAGCCACATTCCCACTGGTGTAAGTAGCAGTAGCTAGATTTATTTACATTTACATTTATTAATTTAGCTGACGCTTTTATCCAAAGCGACTTACATTGTTTTAATGCAATTACCAGTGTTACAGCCACTGGAGGCAAGGTGGGTTAAGTGTCTTACCCAATGTCTCAACAACAGTATGAACTGTGGGGAGAGTGAGAATCAAACCTACTACCTTCCCGTTGAAGGACGACCACTCTACCCACTGAGCTACTGCCGTTTATAGATACAATTAAACAGATTGTAAAGTGTTTAATCATAATTTTAATATTACAGTATACAACCAGGCATAAACTGAATTAATCTGTCCAAAAAGAGAAAACCAGGCATGATTAAAGCAATGGTGTGAAGTACAGTACAGCTCTTTGAGAGTGTCTTTGAGACACTCTCCTAACTCTCCTCTGCAAACTTCAAATTACAGGGGTGCTTCCTTACAGCAAGAGGTTGCGGAAGTACATTGCCGTTTACATTCTACTCACGCAAACTTGCTGCAAGGCAGAGGGACAATAGAGGGACAATAAACAAATATGTAGCTGATGATAATTTGAGAGCTATACTTGAAGTCCACATTTTTTTTCTGATGGAAAAAGGAAGCACAAGACGTCCAGATCTGTCCATAATGACAGTTACTGGGGTCTCATTATTATTATTAATAATATGTTCACACATAAAACTGAATTTGAATTTATCTATTTATTTAGGACAGAATACAATGTACATTGAGCCAAAGCAGAGATGCTTGAACCATATTATAGCTTAACAGCCAAGTTCCCAGACAGACTGATATATGTATCTGATTGATTTGCTACACTAAAACTCTACACACAATATATGAAATTAAACATCCTCTGAAACTTTTAAGGAAAAATTTCTTTCTAAACAAATAATTGATATCAAATTTCATGTTTTCACTCATTCAGTTACAGAAATGTGTTCTGTCGAAACAGCAGAAGAATGAAGTGTGTTAGTTATCAAAGTGGCTCACACACACACACACACACACACACACACACACACACACACACACACACACACACACACACACACACACACACACACACGACTGTCTGCTGCGTCATATGACTACACAGATGCAGCTAATAAGGTGACTTTTATTAACAATGTGTAGGATTATTTTGTCTGCACATGTGTTATGGATATTATCAAAAATACATACACGTTTCAAAGGAGACCAATGGCTAATGCAACTACATACACATTGTACAGCTAGCATAGAGTTTGGGTTAGCTACAGATGGCATAATGATAGAGTTAGCCATTTGTCAATAGGGCTATTGACAAAATATTAAATGGAGGTGCTGATCCTCCAGGGACAGGGCTCTAGAGAGTGACCAATTTGTTACTTCGACCTGGGTAATGGACGAGTACACCTCAGAGCCTCGGCTTCCTGTCGTGAGGTTCAAGAGTTTCTCAAAGTATTTCTTCCACTGCCCAGTTGAAGACAGCAGATTCCCACCTTCCTTGTAAACAGTGTTGGCAGGGCCCTGCTTCCCCCTTCTGAGGCACCGGATGGTTTGCCAGGATTTCTTTTAGGCCGACCGAGAGTCCATCTCCATGTCCTCACCGAAACCCTCCTAGACCGAAATTTTTGCCTCCACACTGGCCCGGGCTGCAGTCCTCTTGGTCAACCTGTACCTATCAGCTGCCTCAGGAGTTCCACAGGCCAACCAGGCCTGATAGTCTTCCTTCAGCTTGACGGCATCCCTTACCTTCTATATACACCACCAGGTTTGGGGATTGCATGGTCCACTCGGATTCAATGTCTCTAGCCTCCCTCGGGATCTGGTCGAAGTTCTGCAGGAGGTGGGAGTTGAAGATCTCTCTGACAGGGAACTCTGCCAACGTCACAGTTCGTTTGAACCTGCAATGTCTGTTCAGCTTCCTCCCCTACCATCGGATCCAATTCACCACCTGGTGATGATCAGTTGACAGTTCCACCCCTCTCTTTGCCCAAGTGCCCAAGCCATACGGCCAAAGGTCATATGATCAAAGTCCGGCCTAGGTTGTCCTGGTGCCACGTGCACTGGTGGACACCCTTATGCTTGTTATTTGTTATGGTCAAACCATGACTAGCTCAGAAGTCCAATCATGCCCCTCCAGGTGTCAGTGTTGCTGCCCATGTGAGCATTAAAGTCCCCCAGGAGAATGAAGTAGTCCCCGGTTGGAGCACTTTCCAGCACCCCTCTCAGAGACTCCAAGAAGGTTGGGTACTCTGCACTGCCATTTGGCCATTAAGGACAAACAAAATCAGTGAGAGACATTTACATTTAGTCATTTAGCAGATGCTTTTAGCCAAAGCGACTTACAAGTGAAAACAATGGAAGCCATTTTAACAACACAGGGTAGCAAAAAGCATAACTGCACCAAAAACTAGTCTGTTAAAACCTAGCACAGTATACAAAGCTAAGGATAGGAGAGAATTGTATTTTTATTTTTATTTTTTTAAAGAAAACGAATCAATACAAAGAAAATATAATTTAATGTTTGTCAGTCAAGTGTTGATGCGTTTTCAGGTGTTTTTTTTAAAGATGGCTACAGAATCTGCTGATCTTGTAGCTGCAGGTAGATCATTCCACCAATGTGGAACAAATCCAGAGAAGGTAGGTGCGAGGAATTCTTTTCCTTTTTGGGATGGTACCACCAGACGTTGTTCATTTGCAGAGCACAAGGATCTGGTAGGAACATAGGTCTGTGTTAGTGAGTGAAGATATGAGGGGGTGGAGCCAGTAGTGGTCTTGCAGGGCCAAGAGCATAGCTTTGAACTTGATGCGGGCGTCAACCGGGAGCCAATGTAACCTAATGGAGAGAAGAGTTACGTGCGCTCTCTTCGGTTCATTAAAGACGACTCTTGCCGCTGCATTCTGGATCAGCTGCAGAGGTTTGGTTGTGCAGACAGGAAGTCCAGCCAGTAGAGCATTGCAATAATCCAGTTTGGACAAGACAAGAGCCTGGACTTTGTGTAGAGTGCTCAGATAAGAAAGATCTAATTTTCCTAAAGTTATAGAGGAAAATCTACAAGACTGGGTGGTGCTGGCAACATGAAATTTAACTGATTATCAATTACCACTCCCAGATTTCTGGCAGTGCTGCGCGGTGTAATGGTTGATGAGCCTAGTTGAATGGAGAGGTTATGGCAGGTCCCTGGGATGGTCAGAATTACAAGCAGTTCTGTTTTTGCAAGGTTCAGCTGCAGGTGATGGTCCTTCATCCAAAGTGAGATATAACTCAGGCATGCGAAATGCGAGCAAAAACTGTTGGATTGTCAGGTTGAAATGACAAGTGGAGTTGAGTGTCATCTGCAGAAGTGATAGGAAAAGCCATGCTTCTGAATGACAGAGCCAAGAGATGATATGTAAATGGAAAGGGTAGCAGTCCATGCACTGAGCCCTGTGGCACCCCCGTATTGAGATGTTTCTCCAGAATACTCCGAATGACCTATCCAAGAGGTAAGACTTGAACCATTGCAATGCCATTCCAGAGACACCCATCGCACTGAGAAAAGACAGAAGGATGTGATGACAGTGTCAAAGGCAGCAGACAGATCCAGTAAGATGAGTACAGATCACTTGGCCAGTCTTGGGGCATTGATGGCTGAGAGCAGTGCATACTTTTAACAGGGTGGGTGATGGTAACAGCATGAAACTCCTAAGGAGTAGGAGCGGTTGTCACACAAGGGTGCTAGCTGTTTGAACTTCCAGTCAGTAGGAATAAGTAGGCCGGTCACTCCACCCCTTCCTGTGATGCGAGGACTGTGGGAGAAAGTGTGATTATGAGAGAGGGCAGCGAGAGTGGCAGAGTCCTCTGGTTTAATCCATGTTTCTGTAAGTGCTACAACTGAAAGACCAGAATGTTGAACAAAAGCTGTAATGAAATCAGCTTTGTTCACAGCAGACCTGCAGTTCCACAAGCCTATTGGGAAAGTAGAACGGATAGGGATTCGAAAACGCATCAAAGATCAGAAAAAGAAATATGCAAGAAGAAATAAAAAGTAAAAAAATGATAAATTATAAGTGCAAACAATTATTACAAGAAAAGTGCAATACTCAGGTGCATAGGTCGGTGTATACTTGCGGTGGAGTCGCATGCATATACTCGTTGGTGTTTACTCTCTTCAGACTTCACGCGATGAGAGCTGCCACGATGGTTCACACTTAAATAACCGTCTGATTCAACTAATTGAATTCAGCAGGACACGCCTCCAGATGGGCCGCAAACAACTCAAACGAAACCAGCCCGAGAGCAAGTAAGACTAGACGTCAGTGCACCACGTGACAGAGTTGTAGTAAACACAGCGCGGTTTCTCAGCAATAATACGACACTAAGCTCGAAAAGACATGAATCACATACACTTACACAGTTATCATAACAAGTTAACTGATTTTGTGCACATCCACCTCCTGAACGGATTCTGTGACAGTGACATGGGTAGTGTGTGTTTTGCACCGAGGCTATCCCGAGGAGCTTGAGAACGCAATTTTACTCTCACAGCGTTAGTCTTGAGCCCTGGCTGGGGGGCCGGACCAAAAGCGGTTGGGGGCCTGATGTGGCTGCCAGTTGAAGATCCCTGGAATAGGTTACACTGTGTGAGTGTGACCAATAAGTTTCCTGTGATATAGCATCTTGGATTGTTGTAAAGTAAATACATGAATACAGCATCTGAATTCTATACATCCAAGGAAATTGTGATCATTTAGAAAGAAGATTGCACTTATGTATGAATTGAGATTGTAATTCTTTTATTGTGCAGCCCTATTGTGTGCCCCCAGGTATCTCCAGCATGTGTTTTTTCTTACTGAACTCTGTGGTGTCCTGTCATTAGTTATGTTACCGGTAAATGCATAGGAATCACTTCTGATGCCAGTAGAATGTGACCCAGTGGCAAGGAAGAATTGATTAACAATCACAAAGTTGTGATGTCATTTCAATGCATTTTGGTTTTGTTTGAGAATGTGGCTCCCCTATGTAGCTACAGTAAGTGAGTACTTTGATCAGCCCTCAGCTTTTGGTTTTAGGTATGTCGGATGGTGAACAAAAGGTGACACTAAACAGCCCTTTTCCTTCTGTCCTCAAGAAAAATGGCCAGAAATAAGAAAACCCATAGCTAACATGTATTAGAAACTGTTTTGAAAAACGTTTGGCAACTAAGAAACTTAAAATGTTTTCTTTAAATACGATTTATGTTGTGTTTGACCCAATTCTTCCTTAGTGCGATTGTGAATGAGAGTTTAACCCTGGTTTATGCGGTGTGTAATTACCCCTCACCTGCGTTTCCTAACCCCCTCTTCTTTCTTCAGAACTAAAATTATCCACTCATGTCCCAGCTTGTTCCTGCCTCTGCTCTGAAGCTGATGCCTGCTCTTTAATACAGCAGCCTCCTACTTCCTGCTCACTCAAATAAAAACTCCCACAGAAAACAGGAAACAGCCAGGGTCAGAGGTCACATGACCAAAACAAGGCCAATTCAGAAGCACAAACACAAGACTTTCAGCTAACTCTACTGGCATCCCTTAGAAATCAGAAAAGTCCCTTTTCTTTCAGCCATTATTAAGCCTACATCAGTACATCAGTAAGGCTAGAGCTGTCTTAAAGCACCTTTTAAAAAGGGGTTATTGGCCAGAATTATGCCAATTTACTTAAAAAATAAGATGACTTACAATTATAGATTTGTTCTCTGATAGAAGATTACTGGAGTGGAACAGTGCGAGTTGGGTCAGTAAAAGAAAATTGGTGGCATTATGCTATGTGATAAAACTGTACATTTTAGAGTGGCCTTTTATTGTGGCCAGCCTAAGCACACCTGTGCAATAATCATGCTCTCTAATCAGAATCTTGATATGCCACACTTGTGAGGTGGCTGGATTATCTCCCCAAAGGAGAAGTGCTCACTAACACAGGTTTGGACAGATTTGTGAACAATATTTGAGAAACATTGGCTTTTTGTGTACATAGAAAAAGTCTTAGATCTTTGAGTTCAGCTCATGAAAAATTAGGGCAAAAACTTAAGTGTTGCATTTGAACTTTTGTACAGTGTACATACAACATTTTTTCAGTCACTCATTGACTTTAGTTAAAGTATAACTCATCTCTTTCACATTCCTCCTCAATACATTCTTTACTCTCTAGTTTATACTGTTATTGTGTCCTTGGGTAAGACACTTAACCCACCTTCCCTCCAGTGACACTGGTGTATGAATGTGTGTGACTGACGATGTGAGTCACACACATCGTCAGTCACACACATTCATACACCAGTGTGTGTGTGACTGACGATGTGAGTTTGGAGGTTGTTGGAGAAGACTGCGAGTGCCGTGTGTTTGTCAGCCCCCATTTCCGTCTGCTCCAGGCAGGGCCGCGGGAAGTAATTTTGAACAAGGGGTGGTGTGATTTTTTTTTGACAAAAAACCTATGAGCCTATAGGCCTATTTAAAACAGAACGTTTCATTACCACAACGCTGTGCGGGAAATTTGAAACTGGATGTTGGCTGGAAGGATTCGTCTAATCCAATCACGCTAGGTTGGGTCGCGGGTGCTGAGGCTGGGCCTGCCGGTTCAACTGCAGGCAGAGGCAGGCGGACTGACTCCGTTGTCATGGTTGCGGTATTAGATTTCTTCGCTGGTGGTTTTCCAAAAAAATCCAAAATCCGTTTCTGTGACATATTTTCTCCTCGTTTCTGTCATTAAACTATGTCAATTTACTAGTCAGCTGCTGCCAAAGATGGATGTATTCTGGCAGAATACATCGCTCGTTCCTTGCAGAATAATTCTGCATGGAACGAGCGGGAAACCCTCTTTACTCGGCGACCAAACCTGTCTGCCTGACGTTGACAACACAACTTCCGAACCTGTGGTGATTAGGCCTCAAAATTTGTAATAAAAATCCATATTTTGGATTTTAATGTAATAGCCTACGTGTGTAAAATCCTTTTCTAAAATATTCATAAAGGAATTTATAAATTGTGCAAAATATTTTAATAGGCCTACATTTTTTTTCCCCATCTCCCTCTCGTCACTAGGGGGCACCCCCACTTCCCGCAGCCATGGCTCCAGGCATGAATGAGTGAATAACTAGTGAGGCCTTTATTAGTGAATACACTAAATACTTAAAAATATTGCATATTTTACCATCTGTAATAATGTATTGAAATTTCCTAAATGTGAAATTTAGTGAGACAACTTATCTTTATAGTATCAAATAGTCCAAAAACTCCAAGCATCAACTGTTTTAAGAAGAGTTCACATGAATTAAAAAGCAAGTATATCAAAAAGTAGAAAACTAAAGCCCTGCTAAAGCATTGTCCAGTTTAATGATATCCCTCTGTGGAACGAAGTTCAACTTCTGTGATTCCTTAAATGCAGAACCAAGTAAGATTTGCGCCGCTCCCCCTACTTTGTGTCCATATATACACATACACTCACCCAAAGGATTATTAAGAACACCTGTTCAATTTCTCATTAATGCAAGAATCTAATCAACCAATCACATGGCAGTAGCTTCAGTGCATTTAGGGGTGTGGCCCTGGTCAAGACAATCTCCTGAACTCCAAACTGAATGTCAGAATCGGAAAGAAAGGTGATTTAAGCAATTTTGAACGTGGCATGGTTGTTGGTGCCAGACCGCTCTGAGTATTTTACAATCTGCTCAGTTTCTGGGATTTTCACGCACAACCATTTCTAGGGTTTACAAAGAATGGTGTGAAAAAGGAAAAACATCCAGTATGCGGCAGTCCTGTGGGCGAAAATGCCTTGTTGATGTTAGAGGTCAGAGGAGAATGGACCTACATATACATATACAGTATATATACTGTATATATACATACATACACAGTATATATACTGTATATATACATACATACACGTACGTATATACACACAAGACAAGACATTTATTTTTGTATAGCTCAATATCACAACAACAGCCGTCTCAAAGGGCTTAACAGACTGCAGTAGACAACATCCCTGTCCTTAGACCCTCCATCAGGGTATACACATTTATATTCCTCCACAGCAGGAATGTACCAATATGAGGACAGTGCTTTTAAAGCCTCGATTCCACCATGGGCCCAGTATGGGTCTGGTCAGTAAAGGACAGTTTGGTTTGAGTAACCAACTCCATTGGATGCATGTGGTTCCACTTTGCTGGCTCCAGGAGAGCGACATCTCCTACAGAAACAATATCATTGAGGTGCCACGAAAGTCCTGTATCCATTTAAAAACTATCTGAAGCAGACATTTAGAAACTTGAATGAATTGTTAATAATTAACAGAGAAAGAATAAATCATTTAGTAGGAGTGAGAGGCTGGAGGTACTGTACAGCTGCAGTAAATAAACCGTTTCTGGTTTATTTCAACTTTCTGAACATTAAAGTCATAGAGCTGTGCCAGTTTCCCTTAAGTGTTACCCTTGTGTTTAATGCAGCGTGGACCACAAACCCATTCCCGATCCCGAGATACTTTGGACCCCTTTCAGTAATGGAATATGCAAGAACTGCAAAAAAAAATGCATTTATGCAAAATTACACCCAACATATGATATAAACAGTGGAAAACTAGTGCAGATCTCTGGAGCTTTGTTTTTTGAACTTAGAAATAGAGCGCAACCAAAAACCTGTTCTACTGTTGATTGCCGTTATCTTTATGCTCATAAAAGCACAATGGAAACTGGTTCCATTCCCTGAAGCCCCCACCCACATCGTCACTATTTGAATCTGAACTTTACGACAGGAGCCATTGACAGAGAACACAGCAGTTGTTATTAAAGCCATCTGGATCTGATGACTCACAGGAAAAAAGGTAATTACAGCTGTGTGCTTTTCCCCATCAGCTGGTTTTACACCTCACTGGAAACATAAGATGACACTGACTCTTCTAAATACTAAATCAAAATAAATAAATTATTAAATACACTAAACACTTAAAATGTTGCATTTTAAAACTTACAAGAATGAGCAATTCTCTACAAGGTTTTGGTAGAAATATTATGATATTATGATAATACTTTATTAATAAGCTGAATAACATAACTCAGCTTATCTTTAAACTTTTAAAAATATTTTAAATGTTGTTCCTTTATAAGGCTAACTTTCTCCCAGTCGAAAACTAATTCAGCAATGATAACAATAACCAGCAATAATACCCCAAAATACTTCCCTAGACTACTGTTTAACCGACTACTGAGTTGGTCCTGGAGTGTCAAGTTTGTGGGAACAGGAGGATTTCCCAGGATACACCAGGCTCTTCACTTGTCTCCACTCGACCTCAGCTGCTTCACTTCAGATAAGGACCAACACATATCTGGACTGAGCAGACAGTTTTTTTATTTATTAATTTGACATTTTTGTAAACCCGAGGTGATGGTTCTCATTCCTCTCCCTCTTTTTTATCCTCTGAATTCATTCTCTCTCTTAGTAAATAAAGCTGCTTTGCTAACTTTTATTCAACAAACTGTTATCTACAGCCCACCCTGTTGTCTGCTGGACACAGACTGAAGTGTCATTTCAGCACAAGTTTAGCAAAGCCTTTGCTCTTCAGTTGCTCATTAACAGAGCAGGCCACAGCAAATGAAGCAAAAAAAGAGAACGCAAAATTCAGCAGATTCTTCTTCGGTTGTTGTTGGTTTGTGCTCATTCAACAACAGTGTTTAGTGAAAACGCACAACACTGGATGCTGTATTGCGAATGTGGGTGGCACACTGGTACAAAACATCCAGATCTTCCGTAATGATTCTTCACCAGTTTGACCTTAGGCTTAAGGCCTAAACATCCCACTCACACTTCAGCTACGTCAGTAGGCACTTGATAATTGGGACGTATAGAGAAAACTAAGAACTGCCCAGAGCAAGTGGACAACCTCTAATGTGTAGCCAGCTGACAATCTTAAGAACAGGATTTTTTTGTTTATTTAACAAATATGTCCAAATGGAAATTTTGTTTTGAGGAAAAAAAACAAACAGCTGGCAATTATTTTGACACAAATGTTTCTTTAACAGAGATGTGAACTGGACACAGCTCATGCTAAACTCCAGCTTTCCTTATGCTCACTCCTTTCCCTCAGCTTCAGTGAGGCATGGCTACATGTGAAGTCACATGGAATATCGTCCGTTTGTTCTTTTTGATTTGTTTAAGAATGTTTAAACACAGGCATTTAGACCAGAGACGTCTGTGGTTGGCCCTGTCTCTGTTCACGGTGAGATGGCTGCAGTGCAGCAGCAGAACAGTGCACTAACAGCACACATGGTTATTTCAGTGAAGTATCAATACCTTAAAAACATGACATTGTATCAATTTAAGCACCATGGTATCGCAATACCTTTAAAGTATTTCTCTTCACCAAGCGCCAGCCATGATTTTGAACAAAAAATAAACAGCTGACCATGTGCGTTGATGAGATTATAAATGTCAGCTCTATGAAGAAGCTGGATTCCACCCAGGCAGCAAGTGTAAAAACTTTAATAAAAATAAAAAAAGGCTATAGAGAATAGCAGCTACAGGGTGGTACCTGTAGCAGAGATAATACCTGTGCCAGTTTAACACTTCAGTCTGTTGATTGGACTACAGATTAATCTCAATCAAGGAACATGAGACGAAAGGACAACACAAAATTAAGTTTGTCTAGATCTTGTGATAAAAAGTCACATTCTAAGCAGAAAGAATAATAGATAGACTTATAAATAGGAGCTTTTCACAGATTTAAGGCCCGTACACACTGGGACGAATATCGGCGCACGTTATTCGCCAGCGTTTTTCAATGCGTTTTTTGTGTTCACACCCAAGCGATTTTCGCTGACGATGAGCTGAGTGAACATGCAAATTCATTCCCTGACATTAGATGACGCTTAATGTAAAACAGAAATACCCCGGTACACAAGGTGGTGCTGTGCAACTTTACGCTTCTGACACTCGCTTTTCACTCAGGAGAAGAGAGCAAGTAATTTTTGTAATCGATGTCACGTTTGTTATATAGTTCTTTGTGTTCCGACACCAACGAGACCAGCAGCTCTACATTCATCTTGCCTTGCATCTTCTTCGTCTTATTTCTTCCCGGCAGTGTAGACGCTACTTGGCGTATATCCGTTTTGTGTTTGAGCGCCCCCAAGTTGTGTTTTACTGTAACTTCAGAAGCTCCAGAGACGTGAGCAAAAGCGCTAATCTCATTGGTCGTATAGTTTTTGACGCGGCGCTTCAAACCAAAAAAAAAAACGAACCAGGGGCGTTTTTTAAAAAACTGACGCTTTTACGCAAGGCATTTTTCGCATCGGTGTGAACACTCACATTGGCGCCCATTGTATAAATATCGCGCGCGAAATTTGTCCCAGGCCTTTACACGGTGTTGGCCGTCTGACAATGGCTTCATTTATTACAAACATTACATTCTCTGTCTACATTGCATTAAAGATTAGTTTCTAAAATGTAGGAAACTTTTGCGACATTCTTCAGATGTGCATGTACCAAACTGAGCCGTACTGAGCTGAACAATATCAGACACATGAGTAAAAACAAGGCTATATGACTTAAGTTTAAAGATAAGATGGAAATGCTATTATTAAGACAAGAGTTATGACATGATTTAACCCTGGTTTAGCACTGGGTAGACTCAACAGAAAGTACAGCAGCAGGGTTGTACGGTGTTTAATTACAGACAAGGTCAGTCTTTGAAGGTGTTTGAAGTACAGACCCTGGTGATTCTGAGATAAAATGCACCAGGTTAAAAGGAAACACAGCTGCGACATCAAACTAGAGACCAAATAATCTTCAGGCACTCACTTTAATCAAAAGGAAACAAAAACTCACTAGATTCACTTTGGTTTGAGTTGTGTCTCAAAGTCTGGTGGATGGTACATTGATTTACCTTAATAAAAGTAAAAAAAAAAAAAACTGAACAAAAAGGTTTAATAGCTGCTACGTTTTTTTTTCTTTTGTGGGATTTGTGTGTGAAACCATGCTCTTATGTTAGAAAAGACAAAACACTAGAAAGAGTGACATTCTAGAAACGTATTCGAGAGATGGAAACTTTAGACTTTAGTCTGAAGCCTCATCAAGTCTATTATAACCCCAGTACAGCTGGGAGCGCCATCCCATAATGCCTTGGTTCCCACGGTAACCCCCCACTGACCTACTCTGTGTCATTTTAAACAGCTGGACACCCAATAAAACAAAGCATTAGGACGAGGATAGAACAGAGAGAGCTGAAGGACGTTTTAGTCTCAGAGCCACATTTCCCACAATGCACCAGCTGTAATGGGGTTTAATTTAAGGAAAGATACAGGGCTATAAACTAGGACTACAAAAACAGACATTTCTTTGCTAATTAAAACCCTTAAAAAAATAAAATAAATACATTATGGTCAGGTAGCTCTCGGTCAAGTGCTTAAAAATGCTCCTCGTTATTTTCACGTTCAACAAAGTGCATTAAAAATGTTTTTTTAACGACAAACAGAACTGTGATTCCAGTTTGTTTCAGTGACATTTTTAAACTGTAAGCATGATTTTATAATTATTGTGATAATATCATTAATTGCAATTATTGTGGCCAGGATAATTCTAATATAGCCCCATGCCTATCATCCTTTCTCTTCCCCCTCATATCGGTTTAAACCCTGAAAAATCAGCAGGGCTTTAGGTCTTCATTGGTCTAGAAATGAGTGAGTATGTCTCTAAACACTGTTTTCGATAAAAGTGTGTAACTTCAACTTCATTTATTAGTGTCCCCAGAGGGGCAATTAAAGCATATGCATAAAAAACACACAAATGTGACAGAAAACTAAAGGTACCACTGTAAGTAAATAGTATGGAAGCCGGATTCCACCACTTAAAGAAAAAAAAAAAAAAAGCCCCACAGAAAGTCATAATTACGAGTTTTAAAGCTTCTATAAAATAGTTTTTATCAACATAGACAAGAGTTATTGACAAACTGCTTGTAGATTGCAGCTTGCACTCACCTCCCCTG
Source organism: Neodontobutis hainanensis (assembly GCA_024349245.1). NCBI lineage: Eukaryota > Metazoa > Chordata > Actinopteri > Gobiiformes > Odontobutidae > Neodontobutis > Neodontobutis hainanensis. The sequence continues at coordinate 448,956 of JALDNG010000262.1, forward strand.
ACTTTGTGCTGTGGTCCAGCTCAGGCACGTGCTCAGTTCACTGCTTTAACCTCAATCAGAGTAAGATGTAAACATGCAGCAGTAATCCCACAATGAACCAGATTACCCAGTTGTGTTCAAATGACTGCCCCTTCAGTCAGAGTAAGGTGTTTACAGACATTTAAAACTAATTCACAAGCACAATTAGTATTCCATGCAATTGCTATCTTCTAGACAAAAGTCTTTTGTTTGTGTTGTTATTTCTAACTTACTGATGGGTTAAAGCCAATAGTGTGCGTTATTCTGTTGTGCAGACACACACTGACTGGCCTTAGTGAGAGTGGACCTTTACTGGCTGACAGCCAACCACAACTTGGAATTGATATGACACAGTAAGAAGAAAAACAGTAGTTGTTTTTTATTTCATTATTTATTATTTAATAAAACCAATCGATGACAGAGGACCACACAACTCTCACGCCCGAGTTAAAAGTAAAACCATAAAAGGTTGGTCATGTGACAATACTCAAAATTTCTACAGTGGAAGCCAATCAAACAAAAACATTAAAATAGAATGCTTTAATATTATGGTGCTAGAATTGTTACCAAATGCCCAGTCCCAGGTTCTTTGCACTATTTGATCTCTTATTTCACATTATTAAGAAAGACATAAAGGTCTATCTCTATGGGAATATACAAATTGTTGGCAATAAAAAAGGTTGCAGAGCAAATGTGCTGTCACAGAAAATGCCTTCACAATATTTTTTAGATCTTTCAGAACAGCTTTGTTTTTAAATTAAAGCCCAAAACAAGGTGGAACAAAGTGACGGCAAACCCAGCCTGGAGACAAAGATTTTTATCACAGAGAAGGTGGGGTGTGTGTGGTGGGGGGGACAGGGACAAACATGACTGAACTGCTCTGGAATGTGACTCTTATTTACACCTACAATACATTTATACAAAGGAAGGAAGAAAGGAAGGTACAAAGGTAGGAAGGAAGATTTTTTTTTAAATAATCATCTAAGGGCTGCAATTACCCTCTTTCTTCTTACATAAAATTTAACTAATAAAAAAATAAGCATATATAATCACTTGGAACCGTGTTTTGTCCATTTGTTTAGAACTTTGAAAATGTTAAGTCCTCAATATCTGCACACTTACCAATCCTTCAAAAGCACATGTTATATAGGTTCAACTAAACTTGAGCTTAACTCAGTAGTGGATGAAAATTTGCACAGATGCAGTAGACTGAAACAACTGCCAGAAAAACAGCTTTTAAACATGGCCTAATTTTTATTCATTTATCTTTTGTTAAGAAGACAAATTAGTTGAGTGGTAATTCACAGCTGCTTGAACCACTCAAAGTAATGTTATGCACGGCTTATCAGTGAGGGCCCTGACGATGTGTTCGGGGACAATAGGACACACCAGTGCCAACCACACCTCCACTGCAGCCCAAGGCAAACAGTGCAATCAACAACCTGAGGGCCACCCCCGCTCTGCAGAGAGAGGGCTCAACAATGACAAATATGTGCTTTGTGTCGCCTCCACTCTGTTCCCTTCCAAGTCACTATTTGGAGTTTGATTAAATCTGCAAACTTTTTGGCCTTTATGTGGATGTGTTGATATGTAAAGACAGTTCGTACTGCATTAAAAGGGTATACATTGAAACCTCTGGCTTAATAATACTTGAAGAAACTAAAGGCCCGTACACACCGGGACGAATATCGGCGCGAGTTATTCGCCAACGTTTTTCAACGCATTTTTTGTGTTCACACCCAATCGATTTTCACTGACGATGAGCCGAGTGAACATGCAAATTCATTCCCTGACATTAGATGGCGCTTAATGTAAAACAGAAATACCCCGGTACACAAGGTGGCGCTGTGCAACTTTACGCTTCTGACACTCGCTTTTCACTCAGGAGAAGAGAGCAAGTATTTACGCGCTTGTAAAAATCATCTTTGTGTTCCGACACCAACGACACCAGCAGCTCTACATTCATCTTGCCTTGCATCTTCTTCGTCTTATTTCTTCCCGGCAGTGTAGACGCTACTTGGCGTATATCTTCTTCGCCGTTACGTATGTGTGCTCGACAAGACTGTTTTGTGTTTGAACACCCCCAAGTTGTGTTTTACTGTAACGTCAGAAGCTCCAGAGACGTGAGCAAAAGCTGCAATCTCATTGGTCGTATAGTTTTTGACGTGGGGCGTCAAACAAAAAAAACAAACCCTAGGAGTTTTTTTTTTTTTTTTTAAATTACACTTTTACGTGCGGCGTTTTTCGCGTCAGTGTCGCCCTTTGTTTAGTCACGAGGAGTTAAACGGTGAATATTGCGTGCAAATTTGTCCCGGTGTGAACAGGCCTTAATACATTCACACCTTTGAGTATGTTCTTGACACGGTTTAAAAAACAATTGCAATTCCAAAAGAACAAGTGGAAATAAAAACAAAAATTGGAAAAGTAGCATCCTTGGAGCAGTATAACAGATTTCATGTTTTAAAGCTGTCACTGAGGCCTTTTACACAGAAACTTGAAAGGAATCCGATGCGTTTAAGCCATTTGTTTAGATGAGAATGGCATTCTCAATAACTTCCTTTTTGTAAGAACGCCACCTGCTTCAATGTTGAGTAAACCAGATGTAAAGACTCTACTGGAATATACTACAAATAATAGAACAGGAATGTACAGTATGTCACGGGCCACCACATTTCATTGCTTTTCCTTATTTACTCTGCAACACCACCAATCTTTTGAGCCTGATGTACGCACCATAGAAAAGACTGTAAAGGCCACTAGACCCACAGACTGTGGTTTGTCAAAGTAGGTACACTCTTAAAAGAATGTGCACTGACTGTACTAGAGGCTCAATGTTGTGAGCTGATGTGAAGCACCTGTCTGAGGCTTAATGTGACATCAAAACACAGAGAGGAATGTTCTAGAACTGTGCTGACCAGGCTTTGAAACACACTTCTGTCTATAGTCTATATATAAAAAATAAAGTAAGTATGCTTGCCCACTCATTTACTCAATGTTTTGACCTGGAATGAGGTCCAAAAATCACAGACAATCATCATTCATATTTTATCATTACAGACCTTATCCTGGTTTACCCCCAAGACTAAAGCCTGGCCTATGCCCAGTTTGTGTTTGACACAACGTTAACTCTACATACCAGGTCATTTTAGAAAATAACAAATCTGCATAACTGAAGCACAGCACGGAACTAATGGGTTAAATCGTCTGTGGTGTGGAAGAAATCTAGTGGCTCCTTGAGATTAGACAAAACATAAAGCGGAAACCACAGGTGATGAGGTTCAGTGTGTAATACGCTGCAGGAGAAGAGGGCACTCTAGAAGCTTGCTGTATTCGTGGGCTTTTACCGAGGTCTGTGGTCTTCAGAAAGACACTCTGTTGACTTCTCTCCAAATACAGATACACCAAGGTCAGCCCAGCACTAAGCCCCCAGAGCAGCCCAGGTGAGATGGTCCCCGCCCCAGGGCAGGGTGAGGCCTAAAGCCCCCAATCACCAGCACAAACAAGTCCTGATTCTACTCTACAGCCCCCATCGGAAAAACCCGTTCTAATGCCGGGTTTAGATGAGTTTGGTCTTACCCAGATGCAGAGTGAGGTTGATGGAGTGTGGGTACTGCACCCCCGCCAGCATGGTCTGGCTCTGCCACCAGGTGGCGTCCTGCTGGTTGTTGTAGTCCGTGAGGAAAACCGCGCTGTGGTTATAGCGGGGGTCCTTGGCGTCGCAGATATGGCAGGACTTGGTGACGCCTGTGGCCCCGGTCTGGACGCAGTACTCCTCCGGGGGCAAGCCGCACGTGTTTGTGGCCACGACGGTCACGTTAAAGGCCGCGTTCACAAACTCAGGCATACACCTTTGAGCGTTCCCGTGCTCCTCAACGCACTCGTCCATGGCCGCGCGCGCGCACGTCAGCACGCAGCAGCTGGCGAGGAGAGCCACGAGCGTCCGGATCCAGGCCATGTCCCCGACTGGTCCCAGTCCCCGAACCAGGTCTGAGCCTGACAAACTTTTCACAAACTTTGCAAAACTTTTCGACGCTTTCCCAGAGGCTTCGTACACGAGTCCGGAGCTACGGCAGGTCCTGAGCGCTCTCTTGTCCTCGTCAGGCTAAAACTCCTGTCTTAGTGTAGTCCTGGTGAGAACTCAGCTGTGAATGCGGAGCGCCATGGAGAGTCCCAAAGACTACACCCAGCATTTCACTGCGCATGCTCCGTAAAGATAGTACTCTTGGGCCACTTCCGCTTCACGGACCACCCCCCACTCCAGGTCCAGACGCCTCCTGCTCCCGGTGTAAAGTCTGTCTTTGTTAAGGATAGGATCACCGCTAAGGGCTGACTGAGAGGAAACAGAGGACAGTGAGACCACCCCCTCAGCCAAAACAGAGGGTTTAGAAATAGCAGAGGTATAATGTTCGACTGCTTCACAGGTGTTGACTCTTACCTGATCCCATCCCAAGTCGTTAAACAGGTCTGCCCCTTAATTAATGAAGCCATACTGAATATAATAAACATTTAATTGGAAACAGGTCCCAAAATCCTCCTGCAGAAACTGTAGTGATTTAACCTTTCCTGGAAAAAAAATTACCCTACCCTCCAACTAAACCCGATAAGAATAATCCAATAGGCAAACTTAACACCTGTGTGAAGCTTGTAAAACTTTTTTTTTTTTTCATCTGCGCAACATCAGCAAAGATTAGGAATATCTTATCTAAAAGTGCAGCTGAAACACTAACCCGCCATGCATTTGTTCACGGTTACGCTATTGCAATTATCTTTTGGCTGGATGTCTCAAAAAAAAAAACTCCTTGAAAAGCTTTCAACTTACTTAATACAGCAGTGAGAATACTAGGAACCAACAGATGAGAGCACATTATCCCACTGTTAGCCACCTTCACTGGCTTCTCACTGAATTCAGAATTAAGTTCAAAACCCTTCTCTTTACTTATAAGACTTATAGTCCTTACTTATAGTCCCATCTCTGAGACCTCATAGTGTACAACAGAGCGCTTCATTCTCAAAATGCAGGGTTACTAGTTGTTTCCAGGGTTTCCAAAGGTGGGAGTTCCTGTTTTATGGAATCAGCTCCAGCTCAGGTTAAAGAGGCAGATACAGTCTCTACTTTTTTAGGTTAGACTTCTTTTTGATAGGGCTTATGGTCAGGACATGTAGGTGAGATAAGCTGCTTTAGGCCTAGACCCTGGGGACAGTATGACACTCTGAGCTTCTATCCTCTAGAATATTGAGTTTAAAGTGTATATTTGCTGTATGTTTACCCAATAAACTGTGCAGTTCAGTTTTATTTCACATTATTAAGATTGTTGTTATTGTTCATGTCACTTAAGTGTGTATAATACTGTGAGCTTCAAGAGTCCCTCCTGCAGAACAGATCATGTTCAACTGCTCTCGTTTTACAAAAATCCATTTGACGTACATTTATATTTATCTGACGCTTTTATCCAAAGAGACTTACATTCAGCTGCACATTACCAGTGTTACAGACACTGGAGGCAAGTTGGGTTAAGTGTCTTGCCCAAGGACACAACGACAGTATGAACTGTGGGGAGAGTGGGAATTAAACTGCCTACCTTCTGGTTGAAGGATGACCCACTGAGCTACTGCGCTGCACTTACATAAATAAATACCAGCTAATATAAATAACTATTCAGTTCCACAAATGTTTCTGTCCTTTTTTTATGAGCCATGGATCCGACTCAGATAGAATTTATTTTATTTAAAAGAAAAAAATGATTGAAAAAACTGTGGGCGGAACTTTTGATGATGATACTCGGCCTGAAGCCTGTTCCAAAAGACTCTGAGGAGTTACAGGACTCTAGCCTTGGCTTTGGAGGAGCCAACTCTGGAGGAGCCTCCACCGAAGGAAGGATCCAGGAGATTGTGAAACCTTTCTCTGGAGTCTCTACTAATAATTTCCATGTGTTTGAGGTTGTGGTTTGGTGTCTCTGTGCACGCCTCTCCTCAGTTTTCTACACATTAAATCATGTCTATTTCTGCCTGGCAAAGTTGGGTTATTGGCGCAAATATATTCCATCATTTAGCTACCAGAATTTGAACTAATATATTTTCTATTAGTGTATGTTTTTTATTTAAAAATGTGGTAAATTATGTCCATAGTGTCTTCCAGCAACAGGTCCATTCTGATCTGGATGAAAGGTTAGTGTGATTATGTCAGTTGTCTAGTCACAACAGCGTTCTTTATTCTACATAGATAATGGTCTATATGAACTACAGTCTGTAGCACCCTTACACTCTTTATGCACTGTTGCTATTGTTGTATGTGACCAGGATGTTGCCATGGTTCTGGGGTCTAGTATATGGTGATATACTTCTAATGGGAGTAAGAAGGTGCCTGAAAGATTTGTTAAATAGTTTATGTATCTGTCTGACCAGATCTTTTAATGTTCCTGGGTGTTAAAATTAGATGCCTGTGCTGCGGCCATTACAAGTATTTATTTTATTATACACAGTATATATTCTTTTTATTCTGTTTTTGAACATAGCACAGTTTCAACCTCTCTAGAGTTTCCACCTCAGACACCAGAGATCTCCACAACTGAACAGAAGGGGCATCGCCTCCAACCCATTTGGACATTATGGATTTTCTGGCCAGCATTAGTAAGAATTGAACTCTCTTTGTGTGTGTTCAAAGCTTCATGTATAAGTCCTAACAAATAGAGCAATGTGTTCCAAGATGTCCATAAAAATTGTAGTCTGTATCTGCTTTCAATGTCTACCAATTCAGAATAAAATCTGGAAACAAATTGTCCATGCTGGTAGTCCACACTGTTAATGTCAGTTTTGTACTAGCTAAAATTATGCAAGTGATTCCAACTTATTTTTTTTAAATGTATTAATTCTTACTTGCTTACTGTGAGTTTAGTTCATGGTTTACCGTCACAATAATTTTATTCAATGACTTACACTTGGTCCTTACAAGTGAACAGTACTTGCTTCGAGATCATATGCCGATACACTAGGTGTTAATGTACAGTATTAAGAATTCACACGCTTCTGAGGCTGTGTCCGAAACAGTGACTGTAGAAGGGGCTGGACAGAGGGAGTGTGACGTCACCCACAGCGTTACAAACCTCAAGATTAAAGTTCTTTCATGTGCCATTTTTGGCCGTTATGGAGGTTGCCATGTTGATTTTATGGAGCCAGAAGTCCCTAATTTGGGCATATGGGCTGATCTCAGTGCGCATTTGCATGGTCACCAGTGAGCCAATCAGAAGCTCGCTTGTTAAAAGTTCATTGATCACGTGCTCGGTCCCTGCAGACAGCGGCAAAGCTCCGACAGAGACCTGAACTAAACTTAGCATCCTGCTCCTTCACTGTCCCTGTGTTAGCGAGATGGATTGAGTAAATATGTGTTCAACCCATTTTGATTTTGTTTTTTCAGTTTTATATATATACTGTAGATATATAAAAACTTTGTCCTTCACCCTCCGCAGGTGGTCTCATCCTTCGAGCTCTGGTCCTCTACCAGAGCCCTTCGAGCTTAAGGGTTCTGTGCAGTATCTTTGCTGTTCCTAGTACTTCACTTTTCTGGACCAAGATGTTCTTCCAAGGATCTCTTCCAGTTTGGGGGTCACTGCCCCGAGTGCTCCGATGACCACGGACACCACTGTCGCCTTCACCTTCCAAGTCTTTTCTAGCTCTTCTCTGAGCCCTTGGTATTTCTCTAGTTTCTCATGTTCCTTTTTCCTGATGTTGCAATCACTGGGTATTGCCACATCAACCACAACGGCTTTCCTCTGCTGTTTGTCGACCACCACGATGTCTGGTTGGTTCGACCATTACCATTCTGTCAGTCTGAATCTGGAAGTCCCACAGGATCTTGGCTCGGTCATTCTCTACCACCTTTGGAGGTGTTTCCCACTTCAACCTCAGGGTTTCCAGTCCGTACTCTGTGCAGATGTTCCTGTACACTATGCCAGCCACTTGGTTATGGCGTTCCATGTATGCTTTCCCTGCCAGCATCTCACACCCTGCAGTTAAGTGTTGGATTGTCTCAGGGGCCTGTTTGCACAGCCTACACCTTGGGTCTTGTCTGGTGTGGTAGATCTGGGCCTCTATTGCTCTGGTGCTCAGGGCCTGTTCCTGTGCAGCCATGATGAGTGCCTCTGTGCTGTCCTTCAGTCCGGCCCGTTCTAGCCATTGGTAGAATGTGTTGATATCAGCCACTTCAGTTATGTTCCGGTGGTACATCCCATGTAGGGGTTTGTCCTCCCATGATGGTCCCTCCTCCAGCTCCTCTTCCGCTGTTCCCCATTGCCTGAGACATTCACTGAGCACGTCATCTGTTGGGGCCTTATCTTTGATGTACTTGTCGATCTTGGATGTTTCATCCTGGATAGTGGTTCTCACACTCACTAGTCCACGGCCGCCTTCCTTACGGCTAGCGTACAGTCTCAGGGTGCTGGATTTGGGATGGAACCCTCCATGCATGGTGAGGAGCTTTCGTGTCTTAACATCTGTGGTCTGTATCTCTTCCTTTGGCCACCTTATTATTCCTGCAGGGTATCTGATCACTGGCAGGGCGTAGCTGTTTATTGCCTGTTTCTTATATATATATATATATATATATAAAATAAAATTATCACAGCTCATTCCTATAAAAATTTTGAGCTTATTGATCAACTTTGTAATTACTCATGAAATCTATTGCAACAATCAATTACACACTTCAATAAACTAAATATTTTAAAAGCAGATTATATTTCTGAGTGTTCTTTCTTCTTCTTCAGGTGTTGCATGGTTTACCTGATGGATGCTATGGCCATTTAAGGGCTGCACTTTTGTAGCTTCAAAACAGAGAGAGTTTTTTAAGCCAATGGACCAGGGAACCTAATCACCGTAAATGGCACAATATAAAAACATTAATACATCAAGATTCTCAACAACAACATCCAGCAGTCTGCAAAAAACTTGGCCTTGGGCACCAGTGGACACTTCAACGACAACGACCCAAAAAACACAGCAAAGTGGTGAAGAAATGGTTAGCAGACAGAAAAATAGCCTTTTCCAATGGCCCGGCCAGAGTCCTGACTTGAATCCAATTAAGAATCTTTGGAGGGAGCTAAAGATCAAGGTGATGGTGAGGAGACCCTCCAACCTGAAAGAGCTGGAGGTCATCACTAAAGATGAATGGGCAAAAATCCCAGTGGAGACATGCAGCTGGTCAGTAGTTATAGGAAGCGTTTGATTGCTGTAATAGCCAATAAAGGCTTTCTTTCTTGATTATTGAGAAGGATTTGAATAATTTTGGACATTCAAATGTAAATAAAAGCTGAGAAATATTTTTTTCCACAACAATGCCTCTTGTACATTGTCTTAACTTCTGGAAGACGCCTGTGTCATTTCCAATCAAGAAAAAACCTGGTGGTTAAATAAAAATAACTTTCAACAAAAAAATTGCCAGGGGTAAGAATCATTTTGGGCTTGACTGTATATATCTATAGCTATATATCTACATATCTATATATAGATATAGATAGATGGACCTATAATTAAATCTATATATACAGTGTGTGTATATATATATATATATATATATATATATATATATATATATATATATATATATATATATATATATATATATATATATATATATATATATACATAAAATATATTTATTCACAGCCTGCACTACTTTGTATCCTACAGTGGCTTTGAAAGGCCTTAATTCCATCACTATACCATTTACATTACAACTTTAGTCATATAACAATGAATAAATTAATGTATGTCTGTATTGTTCAAATCAGAAAAAAAAGTGAAAATACTGTGTAATACAGCTAATTTTGTGGTCCGTGCCACTCAGGCCACAGGCACGGACCAGACAGGCCGCACTGCAGTGGTTTGTGCCACACAGGACACAGGACAGCGCCCCTAGAGTTGGTCTCTGTAATGGCTCTTCCCACTGGCAGGCCAAGCCACACTGTAGGCTAATTTATACTCGACATTACCTGACATATGTTAGTTTAGGTAATAAAAACAGGAAAGGAGGGTTTGGAGAGTAGTGACAGGTTAAGTCTTCCTTCAGTTGTGTCAGTTTCTGTGTGAATCCTAAAGGCTGAACAGAACTAATTATAAGCATTTTAATTAAAATGTTACCCCACACGGAGAAAACACAGGAAATAAATCTTTGTATTCTGATTTAACATGTTTTAAGATGAACCTGCAAATTAAACAGTAACAGTTTAGTGCATTTTATCTTGTGCCTGTTGTTTTCAGAGGAATGACAATAGAAAGAGCTGACTTATGACTGCATCTTTGTCATATTTGTTTAACAAATATGTTTTGCTTGAATTAATGGCTTTCTATTTAAAATTAAGTTTAATGATACTTGTAGTTCACTGCACCATCTGATTTAGTATCACTTGGGTGTATCTGGTGCACAAGGCTTGTGTCCAGTAAGCACAACCACTTACTATAGGTAAGTTCTTGTTTCCTTGATTATTCTGGTGAATTTGTTTTTTCCTAGTGAACTTAACTTGTTAGAATTTACAGTACATGGCTTTTTGAATAGATGTGCATCGTCTTTACATAAAAATCCTTAGCAGGTATATTATATTGATTTATGTTCTTTTTCTGTCCTGTGCTGGACAGTGTTGAGATGGTTTGAACCATAGATTGTAAATAAACATGGATGTTGTCCACCCATTGCTCCCCTTTTCACTAATATTGTCCTTACCACAGGGCAATAAAATGGCTTTTCTGCAGGTACTGCGTAGTAAAACTAAAGTTTTCAGATAGCATTAATCAGCTTCCCCCCAGAGTTGTCATGTAGTAAAAACTTAGCTCTAGTACCAGGCTCTAAACATAATTTTTACACTTGTAAAGTCGCTAATGATTTCTCCTTATAATTCTGCTTTTGGAGCCTGCCCCCTGGTGGACGGAGGTATGTTGCCAAATAGGGGCACCCTTACTCGAGGTTCCATGCAAATGTCTTTTCTGACACCGGAGTCATATTCAGACAGACTTCTCTGGACACACATGAGCTATAGATACGTTCTTAAGACCCAGCGGGTATTATTTTTAGTAAGTTTAGTTTTAGTTAATTTTTTTGGGGGAGTAGCACTTCATAAACATGATCAAACAAAGGTAAAGGGCAAATATTAAACTTATATGCTGTCAATTTTGCTTGTAATTGGGTTGAAGTATACAGCAGATGCCCAGATCCATGAGTGAACACACCACCGCCCACAGAAAAACGACAATCAACTCTGAGAGCTCTCAGTGGGCGATAAAAGGTAAATCTCTGAGTGTGACAAAAGGGCACTTCATTTGAGCTCCACCCTAACCCCACCCCTTTAATCATGCCCACTAAACTATAAATAAAGCAACTGTGTGTCAGTCTCTACTTCTGTTCTGGTCCATGTAGGTAACCCTTCTAGATTAAATGTTTCAGTGCTGTTCTCGAGCCAATAGCCTTGAGGGTGGTAGCACTACTGTAGACCACTTTAAACAAGGTCAGCCTTTTTAATCGTTTATACACTTCTCTACAGGTTTGCCCGCTGCTCTTTTGTCATTGTTTAGGGTCAGTTTTGTTTTGCTAAACAATGTCAAATTATACTTGAATTATTTCACTAATGATTGCTTTTACAATAAACTATTTAGGGCTTAAACCATTCCCCAACTTTTAAAAAAAGTCTGTTAACGGCTTTAACTGCCACCACGAGAACGGGACCCAAACACAGACGCAGTTGACACCGTTCAAAAGGTTTATTGAGAGAAATGTAAATGAATTGGGGAATGTTGTTAAAGAATCGTGGAGTGGAATAACAGCTGAGAGACACAGATGTGAAGCACTTTTAAAAAACTAAATATTAGTTCAGTGATTCACAGGATTACCAAGTCCTAGAAACAAAAACATTTGTACAAAATAGTACTAAAAACCTGTATTGTTCTGGTTAGTCACACCGTACTGCTATTATCTTGAACAATACTGTATTTGTTGTTGCATTGCCTTGTATTGCATGTATCCAGAGCTTGATGGTGAGATTGATGGATGTGGCCATTGCAAGGTCAACATACATTGTACATGCACCTGCTGAACGACACTATGGTTATTTACCAAATGGTCATTGCTCAGACATAAGCAGTTACATCCTGCCCCTGGGAACTTGTCATGGGAAGGCGCCTCCTCTATGTAGCACTCTATGTATATGATATAAAATCTCATGTAGGGTTTACCTTTGCAAGCAAACACTATCCTGTACCATTGCCTACATGTGTGTGATTAGCTTCATTCTTGTAAGAGTTAAACCTGATCATTCATTCTAAACTGTACGCTGTCTCCATCGTCTCTCTCATTAATCTAACGAAAAACTATTTTAACATTTGGTTTACTTTGCCTCCTTCACCACCACCAGCTGAAGGATAGTCATTGGTATTTTTTCTTAAAATCCCTTGCAATGTCAATGGGTAGCCTCAGAGATAGAAAGGACTCTAATGTCCTTCTCATTCTGTTGGTACAAATGGTCCCTTATTACTTTCAAACAAACTACTGAAGCTATTTAATGATTGGCTGAGTGACCTTATATGGAACAACCATCCTAGTCCTAAATAAATACAATGTTCATTAAAGCTGTGAGCGGTGATGATCGTCCCTCGCTGCACAGTGCTAGTGCTGTGGTTAAACTGTGCTGCTATCTCAGATGGGGCTCTGTACAAAGGCTGCCAATGTAGATGTTATTTATGTATTTAGGTGGTGCCTATATTCAAGAGTATTGTCATGATGAATATTTAGGCCGTTGTCACGTTGGCTTTTTTGTTTGTGTAGGATCCTGGACATGTGTGCAAACCTTTAGAAATTTCTGTTCCAAAAAAAACTTTTTTTTGTCCCATGTTTTGTACCTTTTTCCATTCATTTAAAAAAAAATTGCGGCGTTGCCATGCCAACACTGTGAATAATAGGATAAGGCACCAATATTTTCTTTTTTGTTTAGAGTAACATGAGGATTTTGAATGCCAAATTTTGTCCATTTATGACAAACAAAATTTTTGGTCATCACCATGGCAACACCGTTGAAAATTAGGCATCGGTCGAAGAAGATTCTTTGATTAGTGTGACCGATCAGACTTATGTGCCAAACTGTGTATGTTTAATTTCATATTTCAGGGAGTATAAATGATAAAACAAAACTTTTCTTTCACTCATGGTTAGTGGTTGTTGCCACTTTTGTGTTTCCAGTTAAGTTCCAGTGCATTGAAACAAAAATAGTATTTCATTTTTGCAAAAGGAGCTGTCAGAGAATTGTTTTTTAAACTGACTGGCTCTAAATATACAAGTCGACATGTCATTGGCTACAGCAACATAAAGTGAAGGTTCAGGACTGGCCTCAGTCTCCTGACCTCAGTATCATTGAACCACTCTGAGGAGATCTCAAATATTCAGTTCATGAAAGACAGCCCAAGAATTTACAGGAACTGAAGGCTTTTGGCCAAAAAGAATGGGCAGCTTTAAATAAAGAGCCTCCTCCACAACTACCACAAAAGACTTCAAGCTGTCATTGATGTTAAAGGTGGTAATAGACTATTAGGAACTGGGCTTTGTAAACCTTTGATCAGGGTCATTTGGGTAGTTTCTGTTGTCATTATGATTTAAAAAGAGTAAACACAGTTGTTTGACAATAAATGGCTTCAGCCAACCACTAACTATGCATGAAAAAAAAATGTGTTAAGATTCATATTCTCTGAAAAATAATTACCGATTCATCTGTACAATAAAGGCTTTTGTGTCACTTAATCTAAAGTAAAACCTTTACTCTAGCTTATTCAGCACCCAGAATATAAGACAGAGATGGTAACTATTTTACCATCCCGTTATTATCTTGTTACTCAGGAGTCCACCGGCTGTTCTACCCTGTCGACTTGGGACAGCGTGTTGCTCTTTTAAATTGTTTTCTAAATTATTAAACTCCTTTTCCGTTGTTTTTCTATTTTCCTGAATTCCAAGTGTGCTGACTTCTTTATTAGACCAAATTAATTCACAGATATATGTAAATGAATTTGACCAGCTTTGGAGCTTTTTCCGGATAAAAACCCTAGGACGAGTTCATTAAAATATGAGGGCAACGTTTGGGAGGCTCACTTTAAAACAAAAATGGCAGCTCATAGAGGATGTGTGTAACACATTTAGTTTGTTTAAGACAAACTAAATTGTTGTGCACTATTATAAATGTCTAGGGGCACTGCAGACACAGTTGTAAAGATGGCAGTTTTATTAATATATTATTGTAGACAGGTCATAAATGTGCTTAAACACTCCATTGGATCATTCCAACAATGTTTTATGAGAGTTACAGGAGTTTTAATGACTCTAGTGACCACACCCAAGGACTGATAACAATCCTTTTAACAACTTTTAATGCCACGTGTGTCAGGATGATGTGGACAGAGTTTGAAGCCTGTCGGATGAAAACCCTAGAACGAGTTTGTCAAAGTACAAGGGCACGATATCAGGGGTCACACCTTTGAACCAAAATGGCCAACTTCCTGTTTTGTTTAGGGTGGGGCCATAAAGTAATTTGATTGTTTGTCACATGTTCACATTTAATGCCTCAAAAATGTGATTAGGGGGCCGAATAATAATTCAAAGAGCAAGCGGTGATAATGGGCCCTTGCATCCCTCGCGACACGCTCCACAACTTTTAATACCACGTTTAGATGATGTGGACAAGCTTGGAGCTTGTTGAAAAGAAATCCTAGGTTCCTAGTTTGTTTGTGAAGGTTCTCAGTCATCCATGTCATTTGGAAAAAAAAGGTTAAAGTAAAAGCATTTGGACTCAGTTTTCAAGGTGAAGATGCTTCGTCTCTAATTCCAAGAGACTTTATCAATTCTGAGAGTTGAGCTTATATTTAATGTATTAATATATTTAATTTTATTATATATATAAACTTAACTCTCTTACCAGTTTGTTAAAAGTACAAGGGCAGGATTAAAAAAATGAGGGCATCTTATGGGAGGCTCACTTTATAAAAAGAAATGGCCACCATCCTGTTGGAGCTTGCGTGGTCACCATATGAAGATTTAGCAGACACTCCATTAAGCTGTAACATTAGAGTGGTACAGCTGGAACACCACTGGAGGCAAAGTGTCTTGCCCAAAGGCACAATGACAGTATGAACTGGTGGGGAGAGCGGGAATTGAACCACTCTACCACTGAAACTCAGTTTGTCCTTTCCCACTGACCGTCAGTCATTTGGGGTGTGGCCGTGACAATATGGTTAAAACTGGATTTGTTTTTAAAGCACTCACTGGCTCCACAGTATATCACAGATCATTTAACGCCCTGGTCCTCAGAGCAGCACCTCTCAGTCCCCTCATCTCGTCTTAAATCAAAGGCCGTGCCGTTTCTGTCATTGCCTCCAAACTTCAGTAAAAACAGTAAAAAAGCAACAGTTACATGGGAATATCTTTATTGGTCATACATTTCTAATACAAACAGAAAGTACAGGCCATCACATTAAAATACAACTATGAATCCACTTGTTCAAAAAAGACCAGCTTCACATGAAAGGGACTGAAACTGAAAAGGACACAAGTTTCTAAGCAAGCTGTCATTAATATTCCACTTATAATCACCAGAAATTGTATTTGTCATAAACTGCTCCATTACTTTTTTATTATTATTTTACTATTTTCTATCACTATCTTCCTAAAAAGGTTTGAGACCATCAGTAACAAGGCATAACCCCAGACTGAACCTGACCAAGACCAGAACTGCACACAGCCACTTTTGTGTTTTCCAGTTAAGTTCCAGTGCATTGAAACAAAAATAGTATTTCATTTTTGCAAAAGGAGCTGTCAGAGAATTGTTTTTTAAACTGACTGGCTCTAAATATATGGCAGGATTATGGTTTGATCCAAATCGAGTTCTTAAGTCCTGGTTTGGTCCTGACTTTATACTGGTTAGAAATGAACTAGTCCTGGGTATAAGTTCTGATTTGCCTACAGCAGCTTTATTGCAGGCTAAAACCTAGTCACACTGGCAAAGTGAAATATTTAACATGTTGCCCCTAATAGTTAGCTCTGTATCCACCCCTGAAGCTGCCTCCTCCTCGTCCCCCATAGCCTCCCCCTCCTCCATACCCCCACCTCCTCCGTATCCTCCCTGTAGCCACCTCCCTGACCGTACCCCTGTATCCTGCTCTGCCCCTGTACCCCCCTCCTCCCCTGTAGCCTCTGTAACCTCCTCTGCCTTCTCCATCCAATCGGGACAATTTGGGTGGAGGAGGGCCGTCTCCCATCCTGAAAAACACACAAATCACTCAGTTCATTTTATGGTTTCCATTAAGGGCCTACTCACAGAACTAAACTTGTGTTTAGGAACTTTTTGGAGCCTATTTAAAGAGGAATTGTATGAATGTTATGGAGATACAGGTCAAGTCAGTAAAGTACAGGTTGGAGTGGCAGCTCCAACACAGAACTTCGTTTGGAAGGTTGTGTCATCATGTGACTTCTGTGACGCATAATATAATCCCGGCAGATGTGAAAGACCACGTTTACAAAGACAAGCTTAAACTACATAAATGTTAACCCATAGGCCATCCAGGAGCCATTTTATGACTTTGAGTAGATCTTTTGCTCTTATTTAGACATTTCTAATGCTAGGGTTGTAATATTTTTCCAAGGTGTGCCTTAATCAATAAAATATGCATTTTTAGTGTCAAAACTGCAAAAGCATAATATTATCCCTTTCTACACAAAATACACTGTTCTTCCTCTTAAAGCCATTTTAGGTTACATTATCTTCCATTATAAGCATTAATATTCACCCTGCTTCCACTGCAATACAAAAAGTGCACAGCTGTTGATTCCTCTTTAAACCTAGTCAGAGGCTAAATAATACACACATTCAAAAACAGAATCAGATATACAGTTTTCTATGTTTACAGTGAAGCATTGTGGGAAGTTCAGTTGTGTTCTCAAACACAAAGATCATTTAGGTAGTTTCTGTTGTCATTATGATTTAAAAAGAGTAAACAAATGTTGGCTTCTCACTAACTATGAGTAAAAGAAAGTTTTTTGTGTTATCAATCATATTCTCTGAAAAATGGCCAAAAAAAAAAAAAAAAATCTAAAATTCTGCAGGGTACTTATGAGCACAACTGTATGTCCAGTAAAATAAATAATTTCAGATAAAACTCTTTATTTATGATTATTTATGATTTTAGTGTGTCTGCGGTTGTATCAAAGACACACACTTAAATCTGTATGGAGTTGTACGAGGTGTGCTTTGAATGAGGGTCAGATAATATCACTTCTACCTGCTGTGTCTATGCTTTCATGCTTAATGACACGTTACTTTACTTCGGGTGTTCTCACACTGTTCTGTGCCCAGCACTAACCTGCACTCACAAATGCAGAAACAATCCATGCCTGGACCCAGTTAGGCCACGCCTAGTCATCACATTGTGCCACTTGTTTATGTTCATTATATCTGCTCTATGCTTTATGCGCCCATTGCACACACAAAATCACTTGGGTAGGAATGGATTGCCTAGTGTGAGTGCACTCTTATTGTGTCAGGTCTAGAGAAAACATGACTCAGACTCTTTTTGAAGCCTATTTTACATACACATTTGATTGAGCATGTTAGTAGAATAATATTTATATTTCCATATGATTAAAGGAATATGTGTAATTAAGTGATTTGAAATTGAGTTTCTGTAAACTGTGACTGAGCTTTTGGTCATCATTTTTGGGGAATTGAGTTAGAAACATTGTTGTGTGGTGTTTTTTAAGATTTATTTTGATAATAATTGGTGCATTACCTGGGGTTCTTCATCATATTCAGCCCTGCAGCTGTGGGTTTTGAGATTTGTCTGATAAGGTTTATCAGCCGTTCATTGGTCTGGTCCATCTGTCGGATGTATTCTGGGTCTTTGGTCACCTCCACAACCAACGCCTCCAGAGCAGCTCTCAGAGCTACAATGCTCCCTGCCACGTCATGGGGAATACGGAGCTTTATCCTGGGACAGAGAAGATGTAAGGGTGTAAACTTGTAGAAAAGAATTTTACAAAAATGTAGAACATTTTTGAAAATTTCTAGGTGTCAAGTCTTCTTGAAATAGTTTTTAGCTTCATGACTAATATCAGCCTTGGGTTTTTTTGGGATGATTAGATTTTCCATTTTTTGATCTCAAAGTTTGTTGCAGTCCCACGCCACACTATTCGAGTTCTTGTAAAAATATTTGCAGATATTTATCTCACACTGGTCTAGATGATACACACCAATGTTCATGTAAATGGAATGAAATCTATAAGAAGGCCTCCAATAAATAGAGTAACAATTAAAAAGTCTAATTCAGTCACGAGGCGGTGGGCTTTCATAGATCTACACGATTACATGAAATTGTTCAGATGTGCAATATGATCAAAATGGATACGTTTCAGGGAAATCAGGCAAAGTAATGGAAATTTGCTGCAATGCTATAGTTCAAGATATCAAAATAATTTAAATAACTTTTAATAATACATTTATCCTGATGAAGTGGGTTGAGTTTTAAGTTGTTTGGGTTAAAGCTCCAGGAGGGATATGTTAAAGTACAAGGGCTGGAAATTGCAAAAAAATGACCAACATTCAATTTTGAGTCAAAATGGCCACCTCCCTGTTGGTCCCAATAGACTTGCTTGTGATCCAGTGTTGGATATGTGTACCAAATTTTATTTGGCTATGACAAACGCATTGTTTGGTATGGCCATGATAGATTGGGTGTGGCTATTTTGATTTTTTTGTCAAGCATCACATAAAGAATGTGTAATGTCATGTGTCTACAACTAAATAAATCTTGGAGGGACATTTGTTCTCTTCAAATTGATTGCTTCAGACTTCCTCTTCCACTGACTGATTCTCAGTCAGAAAGAAGGCGTTCTTGTGATGTTCTGTCTGTTTTGTATAAAAATATCTGTTCAGACAATGGCGCTCAGCCATTTTGCAATAGCTTTTCTTATGGACTTAATTTTGTGCCAGTTTTGAGTTTTTTGGGCATGTTTAAGGACAATTTATTTTTTATTTTATTTGGTCTAATAATACTGTATTTGAGGCTCACCAATCATCCAGCTCCACAATTTTGCCATTGGAATTGATCTTTTTGCATCCGAACAGCAGCAGCTGCAGAGGACTGACCAGAGTCATGCCTTTAGCTGAAATTGCTCGAGTTCGAATCTAAGGATGGAAACAAAACCGAGAATAAAACAATCAATTAGGCACCGTTTAAAACTTCTCCTAAAACTTAAATCTGGTCTAACCTTGTAAATATAACTATAACATGTTCTATCAACATCAAACCTATTCAAATCCATCTGAACCTTTACCTTCTCACTGAAGACAAAGAAAGGTGAGGGGTAGGTGAGGTCGTGATTGCTAAATGGACAGTTCACAGAGGTTTTGTGAACCAGAGCGTTGCGTCCCTCAGTGGTGAGGATTTTTCGTTTCTCTTTGTGGTAGCAGACGTTTGGATAAGAGCCAAACGTGAGCAGAGAGATGACTATGTCCAGATTGTTGTCTGGGCCCATGTTGTTAAACGACTGCGTCATTAGACACTCTGAAATGAAAAACAAAACCTTTAAAATTAAATACTGAATAGGAGCAATATGGGTAATATTTTCAAAGATTTATCACACGACAAGTTGTGTCTAGTTAAAAAACTTGTTAAAATCCATCCAGTCAATTAAAATACAACAATTTTATTGTCAATATTACTTGACCAGTCCAATTTTCCCAAAATGCTGTTCACGGGTTACAAAGATGAGCTTGACAGCGCCTTTAGGACACTACAGAAGCTAACTGTGAAGCTCGCTGACAAAATCAGGGCCAAAGTTAGGACAGTGCTGTCTAACTATGGAGAAACATGGTCTGTGTAGTTCACCTCTCAAACTCACCTCAGAAGACCTGAGTCACAGACCTAGAGAGTTTATGTTCCTCTCTTGGACAATAGTGTCAAGCTAAAGGCTAAAGTTATTGATCTGGAGAACCAAGACATACCTCAAAACATGTGTATTTTCTTGAGCTACTTGAGTCTACTGAAAGCAGCCCCCCGACTGGGTTTTTAAAAACTGCTTTACGAGAACTGACTTGTAACCCCACACGTTGTCCCATCAGGGAACTGTGGAGAGGATGTGGACAGTAGGTGATAACTGTAAACCTGTGCTAAACTTGTGCCTCACTGCTCAATGTCTCATATTTCTGCCGTGTGATAAGCTGTTTATATCTACTAAACAATGACTAAAGCTCATCATCGAGATCAGCGTAAATTTTAATATACTTCAATATTTGACAGCCATATTTTTAACTCAGATTTTCAACGTTATCTTCAGATTAGGCACTTTACTTCACAATTGCCTTGCGTCTCAATTTCAAGAGAGCTAACCACCGTAGACAGGGTTATGACCCCGAGTCCATTCACCAGAGGCTTTATCTCCAAACTGTATAAAATTATGTTAGGACCTTAGGAGTCCCTTGGTGGACAAACTCAAAAGGCCATGGAAGCAGGACCTGGGCCTGTAACAAAGGCCTGGACTTATGCTCTCAAACTGGTTTCTCATCTTCTGTCTGTGTCCACCACTGGTTAAATCAATTTAAAGTTCACAGGGCTCACATCTCCAAAGTGAAACGGTTCTCTAAGTACCTTGGCGTCAGCCCACTAAGTGTCACATGTGGCTCTGCTGAGGCCTCCCTGATACATGTGTTCTGGTCCGCCCTCAGCTGGGCACCTACTGGAAGGTGCCCAGACAATGTGTCTTCGGCACATTGTCCAGGGGGGTTGGTGTTGGGCTGGTGCCGAGCCGGTGTATCATGTTACCACAGGAGCAGATAGTTTTTCTTTTACACAGATCAACACTATTTGTTAACTGCAGTAAAGTAAGTCCACACAGCGCTTGGGTTTCTCAGCGTGCATGAAAATGTTATATCCCGAATATGGTCAGAAGTGGGGAACTTAAGTGCATATAAACATACTCAATACTCAAGTAACAAAGCAAAAACTTAGAGGATAAATGTACCCATTTAAACTTCCAAAAACCACACAGTACATGTACCTTACCTAGTGACAAAAGAAAAACACAAAACAATAACACAAACCCCAGACTGGCTCCACCATGTACAATAAGATCTCATAAAAAGTTTCTGAAACCTTCTGGAAAGCCAGCGTTGACCAGGATCTCTTTAAGCTGAACCTTGGCCTCCCAGGTCATCCTCAGAGTGGACATGTTGAGACGCTTGTAATCGCAGAAACGAGACTCTGCCTCTTCACCATTAATCCTGCTCAAACATATTGAAAATACATTAAACAAAATTGGTATAGCATGTTCAAATCTAATTAAAATCAGTTAACATAAAGCAAGCCTCTTACCTGACGTCATCCCAAGCCTGGAAAACCGAGAGCAGTGCGACGTGATCTGAGAAGCGACTGCCAGCAAAGTTTCTGTGGACAAACCCTAAACGTTTCCCTTCAGTGATGAACGGCTCAGGGAAACAGGAGGCAGCCGAAATTGTGCACATTGCATCCCCAACACTAAAGACAGAGATAGCATATTATTCAGGTGTCATACATGGTACATTCAAAAACCTCAAATATTTACCACCTGACTTTTAAAAAATGGATTTCTCATGATTTCTAAAATTGTTGGCTTAATCTCAGTGATTTTAGTGATTAAAGATCTATTCTACAAAGGCTTTACACATTTACACAAACTAAAAAAAGGTTTAAGTGAAAGCATCTGGACTAAGTTTTTAAGGTGAAGATGTTTCGTCTCTAATTTTAAGACACTATCAATCAAAGAGGGCTTTTCCATTTTGGAAAAAAAAAAAAGATAAAGCCCTCTCTGAACAGAGGAGGTGGCCACAGATTCATGTTGCCTAGTATTTACAACAGTGTTCTGAAACCTAAAACAAAAGCGCTTCACCCTAGAACAATAAACACAGCACCTGAATGGAACAGTGTTACCAACGACTCTCCTGAGCCTTAACGACTCTCACATCAGGAGTCACACTTCCCTTTATAATAATAATAATAATGGATTGGATTTATATTGCGCTTTTCTCCCGAGGGACCAAGGGACTCAAAGCGCCCACAAGCCGTCCATTATTCATTCACTCCACAGTCACTCACTGGTGATGGTAAGCTACAACTGTAGCCACAGATGCCCTGGGGCAGACAGACTGAGAGCGGGAATCGAACCCACTACCTTTAAAACTCCTAAAGTCCAGATGCTTTTACTTCAACCTTTTTTCAAGATGTCCTGGATGACTGAGCACCTTCACAGACATTTACACAAACCCATATTGTTGTGAATAAGCCAGGACAGATTTTATTTATATTTAACCAGGGACATCCCACTGAGGTTACAAATCAATTTTTTAAGAGTTTAAAAAAACTAATTTGATTTAGAACCTATTGTCCCAAGTTTAAAGCCTCACTAACTGAAAGATGCAGCCCATGATCATCATTTTGCCAAGTCGTGGTTCGATGGGGAGCCGAGCAAGGATTCGACCCAAAGGAGTGAGCTCATCATTAGAGTCCAACGCATCCAGCTCTGAAACACACAAGTTTATATAAAGGAGATGACTGTTGGACGACAAACAACACTCCAGTCAGAGTACAGTACCTCTGAGAGTGTGCTCAGCCTCAATGACGGCATCCAACGGTGGAGGTTCAATGGCTTTAGACAAAAAATGCCCTATGGCTCCAAGCCGCAGCAGTTTAATGCTCAGAGCAACTTCATGAAGAGGAGTCCTGAAGATTTCTGGAGTCATGTGAGTCTCCAGCCTAAAGAAACAGGGTATACCTAAATTAGAATCACACAAATGAAATATGTACAAACACCTAAAGGATTATTAGGAACACCATAATACATACATACTAATTCTGTGTTTGACCCCCTTTCACCTTCAGAACTGCCTTAATTCTACGTGGCATTGATTCAACAAGGTGCTGAAAGCATTCTTTAGAAATGTTGGCCCATATTGAGATGATCATCTTGCAGTTGATGGAGATTTGTGGGATGCACATCCAGGGCACGAAGCTCCCGTTCCACCACATCCCAAAGATGTTTTATTGGGTTGAGCTCTGGTGACTGTGGGGGCCATTTTAGTTCAGTGAACTCATTGTCATGTTCAAGAAACCAGTTTGAAATGATTGGAGCTTTGTGACATGGTGCATTATCCTGCTGGAAGTAGCCATCAGAGGATGGGTACATGTTGGTCAGGGATGGACATGGTCAGAAACAATGCTCAGGTAGGCCGTGGCATTTAAACGATTCCCAATTGGCACTAAGGGGCCTAAAGTGTGCCAAGAAAACATCCTCCACACCATTACACCACCAGCACCAGCCTGCACAGTGGTAACAAGGCATGATGGATCCATGTTCTCATTCTGTTTACGCCAAATTCTGACTCTACCATCTGAATGTCTCAACAGAAATCTAGACTCAAAAGACCAGGCAACATTTTTCCAGTCTTCAACTGTCCAATTTTGGTGAGCTTGTGCAAATTGTAGCCTCTATTTCCTGTTTGTAGTGGAGATGAGTGGTACCCGGTGGGGTCTTCTGCTGTTGTAGCCCATCCGCCTCAAGGTTGTGCGTGTTGTGGCTTCACAAATGCTTTGATGCATACCTCAGTTGTAATAACTGGTTATTTCAGTCAAAGTTGCTCTTCAATCGCCTTGAATCAGTCGACCCATTCTCCTCTGATCTCTAGAATCAACAAGGCATTTTCGCCCACAGGACTGCTGCATACTGTATGTTTTTCCCTTTTAACACCATTCTTTGTAAACCCTAGAAATGATTGTGTGTGAAAATGCCAGTAACTGATCAGATTGTGAAATATTTTGACCGGCCCGTCACAAACAACCATGCCAAAATTGCTTAAATCACCTTTCTTTCCCATTCTGACATTCAGTTTGGAGTTCAGGAGATTGTCTTGACCAGGACCACACCCCTAAATGCACTGAAGCAACTGCCATGTGATTGGTTGATTAGATTCTTGCGTTAATGAGAAATTGAACAGGTGTTCTTAATGATCCTTTAGGTGAGTGTGTATTTAGAAACAAAAGCTTTAAAAGGTTGCAAGAATATTTTTTGTCAATTTCTAAACAACTAAGCTGTTGTAATATGACGCAAAGCAATTTTTGATTGTGACTGCAGAAGGTGTTGACAATCCTTGCTGCAGTGAGATTAAATTGTGAATAATCAAAACTCTATGGCGTGAATCTAGGGTTAGCTTGAATGTGAACAAAGCAAAAATGTAAATATTAACTTGTAACTGTAACCAAAGAAATTATTATAAAAACAATTGTAACTGTAACCCTAGACAAAGAATTTTTTTTTATAAATGTAAATAAATAAAACTACCTTTTTGCTGCTTTTCATTTCATTTTTCATTATTGTTTCTGACCCTGGGGGGACCCATTGGCTGAAGTTGGGTTACAGCAGATTAGGCATGCCTGCCCAATAGTAAACTTTAAATTGATATAATTTTATAATCATTCTTTTCTTTGGTTAAGTTCCAAGTTTACATTTACTAATTTTTTTCTTTTTTTCATTTACATTTAAGCTGACCCTAGATTGACGCCATCAAATTCTCTGCAGGATTTCCATTTACAGGTAAGCAAACGTTAAGACCTAGGTTGTTAGGGTTCTGTTAGATTCTCTATTTTTTAAAACATTCAGCTCTCAAAACTCTCAGTTGATTGCTTTGTGTTGTTTGCTATGGTGCTTATTTGTTGTAATATATGTGGTCTAACTGGCTGCTCAAATGAATTGCCCCTGGTGAAAATAATAAAGTCATCTGAATCTGAGTTTGCTCTTCTAGCTTCTCAATTAGCATCTTGTTCAATATGGCCGTATTGGTGTAAAATGCTAGGCTAGCATCTTTTTTCTCTGTAGTTTAATTACTCATTGGCAGCCTTTTTGGGATATGGGCTCCCCACCATCTCATACCGTTTATCAACATGAAGCTCATACTTCACCTTTGCATTTCTTAATCTTGACAATCTTGACCCCACATCAAACAGCCACCAATATGACTAATGTAAAAAACTGACAGTTGTCTTTTATTGTTATTTATACACCAA
This sequence comes from Neodontobutis hainanensis, assembly GCA_024349245.1. Lineage (NCBI taxonomy): Eukaryota > Metazoa > Chordata > Actinopteri > Gobiiformes > Odontobutidae > Neodontobutis > Neodontobutis hainanensis. Next base: position 474,072 of record JALDNG010000262.1, read on the forward strand.
TCCCATCCTAAATATAGCCCTTACCGTTCAAACCGAGTGCGGCTGCATAGATGGAAACAGAAACCAGCCCGTACTCGTCCCGCTCTGCCCTTTCTCTGCTCCAGGTTGGTTTTTGAGGCCCACACTGTGGCGTAGTTTGTCATGTTGTTGTGAGATGTGAACAATTTTACCTTCTGCCTAAAAAATAGATGTTCAACAACTACAGTTGTGCTCATATGTTTGGTGGCAGAATTTGTGTTTCAGAGAAGATGAATGCTAAAACAAAAAACCTTTTTTCGCTCATAGTTAGTGGTTGGATGATTTATTGTCAAACAATTGTGTTTACTCTTTTTAAATCAAAACGGCAAAAGGAACTACCCAAATGACCCTGATCAAAAGTTTAAATACCCTGATGATTTTGGCCTGATAACATGCACACAAGTTTGAATGGTTACTAAAGGTAACCTTTGATCTGTTTGCTTGTAATCAGTCTGTGTGTGTGTTTGTAAAAATGTCATTGAATCTTTCATCCAGTGCTGAACTAATTTCTGTATTTTGAGTCATGGGAAAAGAAAAAGAATTGTCAAAGGATCTTTTGGAAAAGATAATTGAATAAAAAGATTGAGAATTGAGAATGCCCATCATCAGAGTTCAAAATGAGGGATTCTGGTTGTTTCAAGATGCACAATAAGGAGGCACTTGAAGAGAAATGAGCTGCATGTTTGAAAAAGCCATTACTACGCAAATGCCAAAAAGCATCTTGCTTACAATACAGCAAACTCCACTGCAACAGACAAGTCTCAAAACTCAAAAACAAAGTTATTTGGAGTGATGAGACTAAATTAAACAACCATAAACGTTACATTTGGAGAAGAGTCAACAAGGCCTATGATGAAAGGTACTCCATTCGTGCTGTGAAACATGGAAGTGGATCAATGATGTTATGGGGATGTGTGAGCTACAAAGGCACAGGAAAAGACGAATGCAGCATGTTATCAGAAAATACTGGAAGAAGATTTGCACTCATCAGGCCGGAAGCTGCGCATGGGACGTTCCAACATGACAATAATCCAAAGCACAAGGTTGACATGTCATTGGCTACAGCAGCATAAAGTGAAGGATCTGGTCATCTCAGTCTCCTGACCTCAATATGATTGAGCCACTCTGGGGCGATCTCAAATGTGCAGTCCATGCAAGACAGGAACCGGAGGCTTTTTGCCAAGAAGAATGGGCAGCTTTACCATCTGAGTAAGTAAAGAGCCTTATCCACAACTACCACAAAAGACTTCAAGCTGTCATTGATGTTGAAGGTGGTAATACACGGTATTGTATGTAAAATTTTGATCAGGGTCATTTGTGTAGTTTTAGTTGTCATTATGATTTAAAAAGAGTAAACACAGTTGTTTGACAATAAAAATGCTTCACCCAACCAACTAACTATGAGTGAAAAAAGTTTTCATATTCTCTGAAAAATGGCAAAAAATATTACTATATATATTTATATGTCTATAGTAATATATACAGCAAACTCTTCCAAACTCCCCAAAAAAGAGAATATAAAAAATGAAAATATTGGTTGCATAAAAATATTTTGGTTGATACCTACTTGCAGGAGTCAATGACATACACCACATCATTGATAGTGATACTGGTTTCTGCAATGTTTGTGGAGAGAATCACCTAAAAAAAAGAGGACAAATGAAAAATGAAAACAGATAAGCCAATTACAGCGACTGAATGGAATTGGGTTTTGTTTGTTGGACCTTGGTGACGTTATCGGGGACTGGTTCAAAAACTCTTCGCTGCTCCTCTCGAGGGATTTGTGAATGTAATGGTAGGATTAGGTAACGGTTACTGCCTGCAAAGACACAAAGGTCACTCTAGTTGTGTTTATGTATAGGTCCGGTTTAAAATATACTTTATAAACTCCAGAAAATTCAGAGAGCTTTTCTACACATTTTATGCAATATTAATAATAATACTGGATTAAATTTATATAGATTTTTTTCTCAAGGGACTCAAAAGCTCTGTCTGTAGCCACAGCCTCTCTGCCCACCACCAAACATGCTCACACATTCATATTCTGTGACACTGGAGGTAAGGTGGGTTAAGGACAAGGACACAACCCAGCGGTTACAAACTGTACTGCTCAGAATAATTTTTTCCTTCATGACGCATATATTGTGGTATTGGTTGTCGCCTCTTTCAACTGCCACCTTGGGAGAGGGTTTATCACTGGCTGAACAATCCAACAAATTATGTTGTTGGGAGAAACAGGTCTTAGCTGACGAGTCAGACAAAGAGCCGTTAGTAATTCACTTATGAATAGTCATTGAGTGTTGGGGCTTGCAAATGCGTAGATTTTCACTTATGGGACCCAATTGAGGTCAGACCTTTGGGTAAAGAGAGGGGCTGAGAGGTCAACTAATCACCACCAGTAGGCATTTTGGGTCCAATGGCGGGGGAGGAGCCTGGACAGACCCAGCTGACCTAAACATACTATAGAGTCTGGCTGGCTTGTTGGACTCCAGAATTTTACTATAACAAAAAAAAAAAAAAAAAAAAGTCATAATATAATAAAATGTTATTTATGAAATAACTACTGGACTACTGTTCTTTTATAAATTAGGTCCCTGGTTAATTACATGCTGTATAATGGCACCACATGCAACGCGAGTTCAAGATCATAACATTTTTGATAGATTTATTAACAAGGCCCTGAAACTCCTGGTGCCAGTGTTTGTTACCAAAGTGAGGATTCATCTCCAGGTGGCGCTGCATTGAGTAGATAAGGTTCCATCCGGGCAGAAAAATCAGTACAGCTCCAGACACTTTTAGAGTCTCGATGTAACGCAGCAGAGCCTCCACCAACTCAAACGAAGTTTCCTTTTCATTGATCTGTGCCATAGACTGCTTGGTCTCAGGGGTGTACTCGGGACCACAGATTGCATTACAGTTCACCTACAGGAAAGAGTTGTTGTTGTGATGTTATTTTATATATTACATTTTTGAAATAATATAGATTCAAAACCAAAATAAAAAATTAATCTTTGGGTCATAGATAGTATAGATAGTGGGTCATAGTATTTAATTTATAATAAATAATTTATATACATTTTTTATTAATCCTTTAATTCCTAGGGAAAATTCCTAGTTAGCAGCTACACCAGGGGGCGCCCAAAATGTTTTGATGTTGGTGGGGAAAACCGTAATACCCAGAGGAAACCCACCCGAGCATTAGGTGGAAACACCCCCCAGAAAGGTCCCATCCAACTCGAGAGTCAAAACCTGTACCTTCTTGCTGAGAGGCGAGGAGGCAACAATGCAAACCACTGTGCCACCGTGTCGCCAATTATGATGGTATGATGCTACATAAATAATTAATTTCTTACTCAAATTGTGTTCATTTATATTCTTTTAAAGAGAAACGCAAAAAGTATTTTTGAAATGCATGGTTTAAAGAAGGGGTGCCAACACTTTATTGGCTAGCGAGCTACTTCTGAAATGGCAAAGTCAAAATGATCTGTCTATATTTATATTGCACAGATTTGTGTCATTAATACACTATAACCCCAAAAAGCCTCAATAACTTAACTTAAATCAAGTTTATTAAAACAAAAAACAAAACAATAAGGTGGTAAACTTAACAAATTTTTATGTACACTATATATTACTACATATTGTTAGTCAAAGTAGTCAGTGCGTTGAGACAAAAAAGGTTAAACTCTTTTCTTCTTATGCGTTTAATTTTAATGAATAAAATGCCACAGTAGTAATGCAACAGCAGCTCATTATCAAAGATTGCTGCGTCTCTATGGCAACACTCAGGTGGGAGGAGTTTGTGAAACTGATAAACTGCAAGCTACAAAACTTTAGCTCGCTAACAACAACATACCTTTTGAACAACTGTAAAATAAGGCAAACAGCCTAAGAAATTGTGCTATCGTCATTTGATTGGACTCTGCTGTCATCCCAGAGCAGAGTCAAAGGGAGCAGCTTTGTACTCAATAAACACTAATTTGAATGTAGTTGAAAAATATGCATTCATTCATTCATTAATTTTCTACCGCTTTGTCCCGTTAGGGGTTGCGGGTGACTGGGGCCTATCCCAGCAGCTTTGGGCCTGAGGCGGGGTACACCCTGGACAGTGGCCAGTTAGTCACAGGGCTGACATATAGAGACAAACATTGACAGACAACCATTCACTCTCACTTTCATTCACTAGGGACACTTTAGAGTTGCCAATTAACCTATACATGCATGTCTTTGGACGGTGGGAGGAAGCCGGAGTACCGGAGAGGACCCACGGTAACACGCAGAGGACATGCAGACTCCTCACAGAAAGACCGGAGTCGGCCGAAAATGCTTGAGTCGGCCGGGTTTTGAACTCACGACCTTCTTGCTGTGAGGCAGGAGTGCTAACCACTCTGCCACGTGCACCCTCAATATATGCAATATGCATAAAATAGTTTAATAATAAAGATGTATAGAGGTAGGTTCAGCTTTGAATGGATATTAAGGGCCTCACATTATTATAATAAAATTTAAAAAACCCAAACTAATGCGGCGGCCAATGAATAGCTTTAAATCTACCTGCACCTCGGCGATTGACTGGTCTACTGCAATCGATGTATTGGGCACCACTGGTTTAAACCGGTTTGTCCAGTGTAAACATTTAAACATCATCAGAAGAACCATATTTAGTAGCCATTTCTCCACTTACAGACTAATAAATGTCTGTTTCTGTTTTAAGTAAAGTCCTTTAATATAAATATAAACAATAAAGATATTGTTAAAATAACAAAGCTTAAATATATTAAATAAACTGAATTCAATTCAACTTGCATCATCGTCTCCTCCTTCTTCGTCCTTGTCCTTTTTTTTGCGGTCATTTGGAGGGGGTACGAATTTGGTCATCTGAATACAGTCTTCAAGAAAATACTCTGAACAAGAAGCAGTTTTGGCAGTTAAAAACTGGTCCAATGTCAGGCCAAAAAATATTGTATTGCAAATTTGATTTAACTATTTGGGAAAATCTGGGTAGTGTAAGTCACCTTGAACAGGGAAGGTGCGTCCATACACCTCAATGACGGGACAGTTAAAGTAGTACTCTCTGAACATTGTGGTGTCAATGGTGGCTGACATCAAGATGATCCGGACTTCAGGATAAGTCTGGACCACGTCTCTTAAGACAACCATCAGGAAGTCTGTCTGCAAGGGACAAAAAGGTAAACAGGCATGGTAAGGCATCATAACATCCCGCTCTAACCCCACATACTGTTGTTGTGTCCTTGGGCAAGACACTTAACCTATATTGCCTCTGGTGAAAATCTGTAACACTGGTAAATAGTTTATCATATGTAAAGCGCTTTGAGTGCCTGCTACAGTAGGTGGAAAAGCGCTAAATAAAATACATAAATAAATAAATTACACCAACTCAAGTCAACAGTGGCACTCCGCTTAAGATTGGTTGGAGTTGTATTTTACGAGTGGCAATCTACTGAGCTCAGGGGTGCAGATGGGATTTTTTTTAAATGGGGGGGATGGACCAAGCTGTCAGCAAATAAATTTACTCAATTAGATATAGTGCCATATCATGCGGTGGCGCAGGCCTGGCGGTGATCAAGACGGCGATATTTGCTATTATTTAGGTTTCTGCCAGCAAGGGGTGGTGGTAACATACTAACAGCTGATCTTAACCAACGAGGCATGAGGCAGCAGACGGAGCTGGAGTAGCAGTGTTAAACTTTAATTAGAACTATTGCTGAAGTACTGTAGTTACTTGGGTTAATGGTTTGCACTAAAAGGCCATTATAGGATTTCTATTTGACATTATAGATAAAAAACAATGAACAAAGGTAAAAAAAAAAGACCTTTGTTCCTTTTTTCAAATGTCTAAGAATAATTCAAATTCAAGCCGCAAGCAGCGATAAAGGCCCTCGCCTCCCTTGCGACCGTGGGGACACATGTACTCGGAGGATTGCATTTCATGCTTTAAAGCGTAAACTTCACAGTAATGTCAAATAACTGGGCCTGTGCCTCTGCTTGAGTCGTCTTCTGGCTGGGGCCTGCTACACCACCTAATTTAGAGTTAAAGGTCTCCACATTCCCTGGTTTTCCTGGGATCTGTCTGAACTTTTGAAAATAATCGATTATGCTTGGGCTAATGCGAGAAAAACAAAGTACTGGCTGGAGATTTGCAATGACTCAGAAAGCGCTGAACCCCCATATTAAAAAGTGAAAATGTAAATAAAAGTTGCCTAAAATAACAAGTTTACCAGTTCCAAAAGATTCTGAGGAGTATTCCTAAGACTCTAGTCTTGGCTCTGGAGGAGCGTCCTCCAAAGGAAGGATCCTGGCATTTGGTAAATGGCATTTATTTCCCAAAGAAATTGCTGCCTCTTCACAAGCTCATTACGACCACAGCCACAAATGTATCAAAAAACAAACTGATAACTTTTATTGGCACTCGTGTCTAGATAATAGTCAACAAATTTGGGGCCTTTTAGAAGAAAACACATTAGGTTTAATCTTTTAACAAGAGGGGCGCGATTTAGGTAGTCGAGCGTTCCACCCCACATGGCGGACTTCCTGTTGAGTTTAGGCTGTGGCTGTCATAGACTTTTCTGTTTGCCCTGAGGTGTCCTATGGATGTACCAAGTTTCATTTTTTTAAGTTGAAAAAAATTACTTTCACTTTCCATAGGCCGAATGTATTTTCATTTCCCAGGGGTCGCCACCGAGTCATTTCTTTTTAATATTTTTTCAAATACTTAAAATACATCAATATTTCGCCAGGCTTGAGTTTAGTGGACAATAAAATTAACTTTTTGCGCACATTTACTGGGTCAAAATTAAGGCTAATTTTGCAGAAAAATTTGCAGAAAAATAAAAATTAAATAAAAATATAAATTGAGCAAAAACAACAAGAAAAGGCATTGTCTATTTTGCACACATGTGTTTAGCTCATTTTGCCCAAGTTTGGTGTTTGTGGAATGAAGCAGCTATTTTCTGTCAATTTTTAAAAGTGAGGTGTATTCTAAGGCAGTTCAAATTTTCAATTCAAAATGGCCGTCTTCTCGTGTGTGATAGGGTGTGGTCCCTATTGGCTTTTATGTTCATAAGCCCATGCTGGATGTGTGTACCAACTTTTATTTGCCTAGAACAAACTAAAATTTTCCCTTCCCATTGACTTTTTCCACATATTTCCACACATTTGTAGATAGGGGTGGTTGTCATTGGCTTTTATGTTCGTCATGACATAAGAGATGTGTGTACTAAATTTCAATTCTCTATGACAAACTAAATTCTTTGGTCACATTATAAGTTTGTAGGGGGCGCTGGAGGGTCATTTCTAAAGATAACCCTTTTATTTACATATCTTTGTGTTCAGATCATAAATGTGCACAAACGCCTTTTTGGGTCCAACTTGATCCGAGAAGGCGTTTGAGAGTTAACGAATATTTTATTTTCACAAAAATGGCCGCCTCGTTACAGGCTTGCCACACCCACACCCGATAGGATATCAAAAACAAAATGACAACTTTGGTTGGTACACGTGTCTAGATTATACTCACCAAATTTGGAGCCATTTAGATAAAAATACAATGAGTTGAATCTTTTGGCGTAAGGGGTGCGATTTAGGTGGTCGAGCCTTTCACCCCACATGGCGGACTTCCTGTTGAGTTTAGGCTGTGGCTGTCATAGACTTTTCTGTTTGCCCTGAGGTGTCCTAAGGATGTACCAAGTTTTGTATTTCTACATTGAAAAAAATTTACTTTCACTTTCCATAGGCCCAATGTATTTTGACTTTTCTAGGGGTCGCCACTGAGTCATTTTTCATTTTTTTTTTCGGGGACTTCAAATACATAAATTTTTCGCCGACATTGAACTTTGGGCCAAATAAAAATTACTTTTCGCGCATGTTCACTGGGTCAAATTAAGGATCATTTTATATTATAAAGCCAAGCAATTACGCAAGTATGTCTATACAATTGTGCTCATAAGTTTACAAACCCTGGCAGGATTTGTGATTTTTTTTGGCCATTTTTTTATAGAATGTGAATAATAACACAAAAACTTTTCTTTCACTCATTGTTAGTGTTTACTCTTTTTCAATCATAATGACAACAGAAATTACCCAAATGACCCAGATCAAAAGTTGACATACCCTGGTAATTTTGGCCTGCTAACACACAAATGGGTTTGAATGGCTACTAAAGGTAACCATCCTCACAGAACTGTTTACTTGTAATCAGTGTGTATAAAAAGGTTAAAAGTTAGTTTCTGGGCTCCTGACATACCCTAGTTCTTAATACAGTGACAGCTTGAAGTCTTTTGTGGTAGTGGATGTGGATGTTTATAAAGCTGCCCATTGTTCTATGCAAAAGCCTCCAGTTTATATAAATTCTTTGGCTGTCCATGAACTGCATCTTTGAGATCTCCCCGATGACAGGGAAAGTTAGTTCAGGACCTTCACTTTATGCTGTTGTAGCTAATGACAGGTCGATTTGCCCTTGTGCTTTGAATAGTCCAAGAACGTCCCATGCGCAACTTCTGGGCTGATGAGTGCAAATTTTCCTTGTAATGTATTATTGCATATTGTAAGAGGTATGCTTTGTGGCATTTGCGTAGTAATGGCTTTCTCGACCATGCAGTTCATTTTTCATAAAGTAACTTCTTATTGTGCATCTTGAAACGGCCACAGCACTTTTTCAGAGTCCTGTATTTCAGCTGAAGTTATTTGTGTTTTTTCTTTGTATCCCTAACAATTTCCCTGGCAATTGTGGCTGAAATCACCCAGCCGCTAATTATGAGTAAACGAAAAGTTGTGTTATAATTTTTTAATTCTGCCAGGGGCTCAACTTATGAGCACAACTATATATGCCCAGATAATGCACGTGGCCACGAACGTGCAGGTGTAACGCTTCGCTTGTCATTGATTTTGTTGAACACTTGGGGATTACTAGTGAGTGCTGCATGGCTTACAATAGTACATGGTTATTGATTTACTCACATTGATGTCTCTCTCATGGATTTCGTCTACAATCACGTGACTGATGCCTCGGATTCCTGCTTCAAGTTTTCGCAGCAAAACACCTAAAAATACATAAAGTATATTATTTTTAATGTCACACCTCTGAGTTGAATAACCTTTTAATATTAATAAAGAAATGTTTAAGATAAAAAAAGAGTACATCAGTTTAAGGAAAATGGTTTCAGTTTCAAGTTTCAACAGCTGCTAAGGTCAATTTTAGTGTTGAGGGATAATGGGGAGTAAAAAAAGTTATAGGATAATTAAGCTTAACACTATTGTCTATTAAAGGACAATTTGAAAAAAAAGGTAAGCTTTTCATGAAAAATTATCCCGTTTTATAACCTTTTAATTAAACCTGGATTAATAATAGTATATACCAATTAATAAGGAAACAGGATCGTAAGCAAGAATTTTTAATATAAACTTTGCAGTTTGCACTAGGCTACTTTTGAAGAACGTTCCATATAAATGATAGAATAAAGATTTTTTTACACACCTGAATGTTTTTGTGTATATAAACACTATTACACTAGATTGATTAGTATATTGTTTAACAATTTTGTAGAACTGAAATTTTGACTTCGAAGTATTCTTACCAACAGTGCAAAAAAGGACGCCAGCATGAGGTCGAGGAAGAATAGATTCAAAGCGAACGCTGTACCCACAGCTTTTCCCCAGATCCTCTCCCCTTTCATAGGCCACTCGTTCTGCCACTGACACTGCACTGATCCTTCTGGGCTGTAGAAAAATAAATGCAAAGGTTAAGAAAAAAAAACTGAATAAGTTTTAGTTGAATGTCAACATGTTTGAAATAAATGGCTGCATTTATATAGCGCTTTTCTCATCAGCATTCTTTCCTCCGTTTACATGCACAGTCACACTTTTATTCAAGGCAAGGGAGGATTCAATGTGTTGCCCAAGGAGACTTCAACAGAATGCCTGGGAGAGGCGGGGCACAAACCAACAACCTTCTGTTGATTGGATGACCCTCTATCTCCAGAACCACTGTGGTTTTGAGTTTTAATTGGAATTGAACAAGTTTAAGATACATTCAACTTTTTTTCCCTCCAACTGTACTTAGTAACATTACCTGTGTGACAATAATGTTGCAGTCGGATGCTCGGCCTCTTTTCATAAAACGGTCAAGGATGTATTGCGGGACCTGTGTGGTTTTTCCACAGCCTGTAGCTCCTCTGATGATGACCACTGGGTTGTTGTCCACAGCCGCCATTATTTCCTCCTCGAACTGTTTCACGGGAAGCTGTTCGCGCTCTGCCAGGATCTACAAAGTATCACATTACAGCTTCAACTATCAACTATGAACAGTAATGCTGGGGGAGCAGTGGTCTGGATTGTTGTATGAATGTGACTTTCATTTATATTATTATTACTGTATATTATTGCTGTAATATTATTATTACAACAAATTTATATAGAGCTTTTCAGGGGCTGCAAAGATGCTTTACATATCCATTACCTGTAGACCTGGTTAATTATTCTGTGTTCAATAATTAGTTCTTATTAACTTTAGCTGAGACCTAAAACACAATAATAAACACTGGTCTTATGTGGTTTCCTAAAACAGTAGAACTTTATTGAAACAACTCTTATCTGTTACATTTTTATACATTTTCACCTATTTCTTATTAATAGCAAGAATGTATTAACAGTAATAATTAATGTGAGGACCAGAAGTACCACACAAAGAATTGGATTTGGTCCGCAGACCTAAAGTTGGGGACCTCTGGTCTTTACTCTCAGTGTCTGCAGCAGAGACTTACAGAAGGCAGCAAATGATCCAGAACATTATTACATTTCTCTGACATGGATGGCACTCAAACAGATGAAAACTAAGTTAAAGACTGACTTTGTTATAAAATAATTACTTATGACTTACTTATTATAATTATTATAACTTATGTTTTGGAGAGAGAAAAGCTCAGTCACAGACTGGTTTTTGTTTGAATGCTCGTTAAGACCCACACATTGCCACATGGAGCTGACTCTGCCCGGTACCGGTCTGTGCAGAAGCGGAGATAGACAGTAAGTGACTGAACGCTCGTTGTTAAAGTGAATTTATTTCTATCGACCAAAGTTCAAAATTGTGCTGATATTGTGCACATCCACCTCCTGAACTGACTCTGTGACAGGATGGAGGTGTGCGTTTTGTTCTGAGGCCGTCCTGAGAACCATCATTGACCTTTCCAAACAATTTTTACTGTCCCTGGGATGACGGGACGGCGTTAGTCTCAAACCCTTGTGGGTAACCTGCGTGATGACTTACTGTGTGCTTGCGCGCAGCTTGCTGAGCCTGTTGATGCTGTCGGATTCAGATCAATTCAGAAAGGCGAAGCACTACTTTAACTATGTTTAAAACTTCCGTATTAAACATACATGCATAGGCTTTATATAAGCACATTTGTCATTTATCGAGCCCAAAAAATAAATAAATATGCATGTCTATAATAAATAAGTCAAAATACTAATTATTGTGACAGACATAGTTGGAGGGAAAGTTGTTGAAGCGTTTTATTAGGAAACAAAGCTTGCCATGCTTCTTACCGTCGCTCATTAAATAAAATTAGATTAAATCCAGCGTTTACTGGTAAAATAATGAAAAAAATCTTTAGCAAGAGTTAGACCGGGAAGTAAAAACTGAGTTTAGTGCAATCCAATTTGAGTTCCCTTTTTACTTTTGAAATATGCAATGTCCTGCATCAAGTACATTTAATATACCAACGTATATTTAGGAGAATGGTAAACTGACCTTCTGCAGGTTCTTGTCGTGGTCCAGTTGGTACATTAGCTCATCATGGAGATCCCCACTGATCTGTTCTGAAGTGCACTGCAGACAATGTGTCACTATTAGTAAAAGCAAGCTTAGTGAGAGAACCAAGACCATTTCAGAAATGTATGTTTTGTTTATGTTCTGATACTTGACTAGGGTTGGACAGAAAAATCATAGTACAGATTAAGTCTGAATCAACTTGCTTTTTAATCAATTAGAAGAGAATTAACCTGAATTTGTCCATGGGAATTAACAAAGTTAAAATGAATCAGCGTGGTAACCAGTGGCCAAATTTTGTGTCCCGTTTCCTCTAAAACAATCTGTGGCAACAACCTTAACCCTAACAAAAAGAGCAAAGGAAAAAACGCTCCTGTGCTGACTCATACTGAGTATCAGACGCCAATATGCATTACAGGTTTAAAAACCTTTAATCAAATATAGTTTTATTAATACCACCAGTTGACTTTGTAAATGTGCCATTTCTGGCATTGTTTCTGGGGAAAATGTAAATATGCAAAAATGTTCAGGTTTTCCATAGCAGCATAAGGCAATTCTGTGTTGTGTTTTATACTAAAAAAAAATTTTCAGTCTAAGTTTTACAGGGCTTTCTTGGCTTTAAACAGATTTAGTTGAATTTAAACAAGTTTTCATGTGGAGAGCTAGAAAATGTTTAAGGCGTTTTTAAGTTTTCAAGCTTTCCTTTTATGATGATCCTTTTCTACGTACAAAAGCAAGCGGGCCCTCGTCGATGTTACTGCTGGTCCAGGGATTCCAGTTAACCTGAGGAGGAGACCAGGGGACAACCCCAGCTATGCTCTGTCTCTGAGAGGGTTCAAATGTTGCCATCTTCCCTTGAACCAGAGACACCAAGCTGGTGGGCTCTGAGGGCTGAGGAGAATGAAAACAGAAGAGAGGACATGAGAGTCAAGGCAGACTTTCTCATTATGTTATTTTTATACATTTTTGTTATACACTGCCTGGCTAAAGAAAAAGTCACCACCTGGATTTAACATTAAAGATACAAAAAATATTAAACCTGTTATATGAGTAATAGATTAAAGTATAATATTAAGTCATTTTCCATTAACCATTATTGCAAGATTTTAATATTTTTTTAATAAATTTTAATTTAAATTTTGCTAAGCTCCGTCAAGCTAATTAAGCGTCAACCCCCAGCTTCTCATGAATAGTCTCGTGTTACGAATAGTCTTGGTTCTTGTTATGAACCTCAACAACACGGACATTTTACGCACTTAATCTGCATGTACGTTTAATTAAAGGTTTAGTCTGAAGCAGGCCATAAAATAGATGTGTCAGTAAAAACAGTATAAGGCTTGTTTAATGTAGTGGATTTGAGAGGACTTACTGGGGAAGGAATGTTAATTCCCAGTTCTTGGATGACAGCAACCAACTGCTGCTGCAGATCTGGAGAAATGTTCACGTCATATGGCTCCAACTAAAAGACAAGAAAAGGTTTCATTTGGATTTCAACAGGTTTGAGATTGAATTAAGCAAGATTTAGATGAAAAGGTTGTAGCTGGAAAAGACTAAAAGGCCAAAGCAATTCAATGATACATTTTAAATTACTTTTTGTCAATGGCATGGTCAAAATTGACTCAAATAATCTCTCTCCAATGTGTTTTGACAGAAAGACAAAAAAAAACAAATGTCGCCCGCAAAACATTCCCCAAGTTTCTTCTCTTCTTGGCTCCTGGCCATGGGGCAGTTTGGATAACCGGTGCAGATAGCATGTTCATGTCCTGCCGACATCTTTTGTCATTCCAGATTAGAATACCTCTGATGAGTAATGTTGATTGAATTACAAAGTCAATTTAATGTATTAGATTTTAGGGCTTCTACTTTGTAGTTGTAGAGTTTTTAGATTTATTTTTTTAGCTTTTAGTTGAAAATGAACTGGTCTTATATGGATTTCTGTGCAGTCTTACCGTTTCTCCCTCTTTCTTCTTGGTGACTCCAGAATAAGCCTCGATGACTCCGAGGTGGTAAAGCTGTCGAATGAGGGACAGTGCACAGGACTGAGCTGCCAGCTTTTTATTGGAGCCGTGTTCACGAGCTGTGATCCCTTCAGAGAAAAAAATTTACCCATATGTTAATTGCTCTAAAGGTTAAAAAAATAATAAATGCAATTACAGGGATACCAGGCTTTTATTCTATTTATTTACTAGTTTATTTGAAATATATTCTGGAAATGACAGTGTTAGCTATAACACTAGTTTTCAACTGTAGTCCCTGGGCAAGGTGTAAAATGTCAGAAAGAGACAAAACAACGTTTAGTACACAACAACCTCACATTGACTTAAAGGTTAGTACAAAAAATGATAATTGTAAAAATTATTAGTTACATAAAAGCTCACACAAGGATTAATAAAGCACTTAACACTTAGGAGACATACACAGAGAAGTAACATCTAAGATGAGTTTGCAAGATTTTTGACCCTTTAGAAGTGAATGTAAATGTGAAGTTAATGAGCCCACAACAGCTGATCACCGATGCATCTTGTACAGATCTCCTGTGTGTTGGGTCTATCTGCTAAATAAAGCCACTCTGACTTGAGAAAAAGATTTAAATAAAAACATCTGGACTCAGTTTTCAAGGTGAAGACTTTATCCATTCTGAAGAATCTTTCTTGGAATTAGAGACGAAACGTCTTCACCTTGAAAACTGAGTCCAGATGCTTTTACTTAAACCTTTTTTTCTAGTTGTCCTGGATGACACAGACATGTTCATCCAGGAACACAGACATGTTAGTCTGACTTGAGATACTTAAGTGTGTTTTCAAAACTCATGGAAACTTCTGTAAAGAGAAGAGGCTTACTTCTGCCTAGCTGCTTCACAAACAACTGCATCTCAGCAATGAAGCTCCTGCAAGAACAAACAAGTCAATTTCCATGACATTTTATTAAAGACCATTTAACATTTACATAGAGTAACTTTAACCAAGTTAGATCCCCTAGTTTCTGGTGAGAATTAGTGTGTTCTACTGGATCCCACCCAATGTTACAAAACAAGAACAAATCAGGCCTAAAAGATGAGTTAAACTCAAACTTAATTTAGGCCCAAAACTAAAAAACTAAATTAAACTGGGACTAAACCCTCGGCTAAAACCAAGACTATTATAATAATAATAATAATAAATATAGCTGCAAGCAGCAATGACGGGGCCAAGCACAAGGCCGGCATTAAACCTCATGCCGACATGGCCAGCAGCATCAGACCAACGGCAGTAAGCATATAAAGAAATTTCAATAAGACTTTAGTCTAAATGGCTGAAAAATCATCAATATGGTCTTTAGCACTTTGATTGAATGGTTTATTACACTCGACCCAGAGGCAGCGCTGTAAGCAAACTGATGTGTTGATGGCTGGCAGCATCAGACCAATGGCAGTAAGCAGTTAGACATTTCAATAAGACTTCAGTCTAAATGGCTCAAAAATCATCAATACGGTCTTTAGCACTTTGATTGAATGGTTTATCACGGTCGACCTAGAGGCAGCGCAGTAACCACACTGATGTGTGAAACAACTAAGCTGCTCAAACTCTGCAGGCAGACTCAAACTCTGCAGACAGACTCAAGTCATGGTTGCCATAACACGTACTAAGTTTGGTTAGAATATATTAAAGCATTGCAGAGATATAGCCTGACTTTTATTTTTGTGCGCACTAAGTCGATTTCATTTGCGCGGTATTCAACAACGGTTTGAAGAACCAACTTTCTTCTCATAACTTTTAGTCAACATAGTCTGAAGATGATCTGGTTCAATTTTGGTGAAAATCGGACAATTGGTGTGGGAGGAGTTCGAAAAAGTAGGTTTTTGAGAAAAAACAACATGGCAAACAGGAAGTTTGGCGAATAGGACATATTTAGTATCTGTGCTCTCGGCTTGATCCAGTGAACACATTAAGACCATTTGTTTTACAATAGGTTAACGGAATCAAAAGTTATTAGCATATTTGTGAATTTGGTAATAACTTTTGACCACAAGGTGGTGCTGCCCCAAAACTTTTTGAGTACCTTCAGGGCTTGGTCCCGAAGATGCATACCAAGTTTTGTAATGATGCGGCAATGCGTTCCAAAAATATAGCACTTTATGACAAAATTCATAATGGCGACGCTCAAAATGGCCGATATGGGAAAATTTGGTATCGCAGGACTCGGCATGACGCACTGAATGTAAAGAGACCAGTTTTACGATTTTTGGCAAAAGCGTTCAGAAGATATAAGCAAATAATTAGCTTTTTCATATCTTCTGACCACTAGGAGGCGCTGCGCCAAAACTCTGCAGGCATCCTCAAATCATGGTTGCCATAACACGTACTAAGTTTGGTTGGAATATGTTAAAGCATTGCAGAGATATAGCCCGACATTTATTTTTGTGCACACTAAGCCCATTATATTTGGGCGGTATTCGACAAAGGTTTGAAGAATCAACTTAATTCTCATAACTTTTTCTCAGCATAGTCTGATGATGATCTGGTTCAATTTTTATGAAAATCCGGCTACGGCCTAGGAGGAGTTCGCAAAAGTACGTTTTTTGGAAAATTCAAAATGGCGGAAAAACTATCATGGCGGAAAATGACGTCATAGAGTGCAATCGAATCGGCTTGACCTAAGGAATCAGAGGAAAAAAGAATTTTAATTCTAGGCCTTACGGTTCAAAAGTTATTAGCATAAACATAAGTCCAACTTTGGACAGTTGGTGGCGCTAGAGGGATTAAGGTAGACACTTCAGATTTGTTAGGATGACAGCTGACACTGTCCACTATGAGTGTACCAAATTTCACAACTTTTTATCATACGGTTCTATGGGCTGCCATAGACTTACATTGCAGGATAATAATAATAAGAAGAAGAAGAAATCTAACGAAAACAATAGGGTCTACGCACCTTCGGTGCTTGGCCCCTAATTAAAGCCGCAAGCGGCGATAAAGGCCCTCGCCTCCCTTGCGACCGTGGGGACACATGTATTCGGAGGATTGCATTTCGTGCTTTAAAGCGTAAACTTCACGATAATGTCAAATAACTGGGCCTGTGCCTCTGCTTGAACCTTCTTCTGGCTGGAACCTGCTTCATCACCTCGGACCTGTGCTACTGCTGGGGCCTGCTACACCACCTTGTATTTAGAGTTAAAGGTCTCCACATTCTCTGGTTTTCCTGGGATCTGTCTGAACTTTTGAAAATAACAGTTTATCCTTGGGCTGAGGCAAGATAACAAAGTACTGCCTCAGATTTGCAATGTTAAAAAGTAAAAATGTAAATATTAGTTGCCTAAAATAAAAGGTTTACCAGTTCCAAAAGATTCTGAGGAGTATTCCTAAGACTCTAGTCTTGGCTCTGGAGGAGCCTCCTCCAAAGGAAGGATCCTGGCATTTGGTAAATGACATTTATTTCCCAAAGAAATGGCTGCCTCTTCACAGGCTCATTACGACCACAGCCACAAATGTATCAAAAACAAACTGGTTACTAACTTGGTTGGCACTCGTGTCTAGATAATACTCACCAAATTTGGGGCATTTTAGATGAAAACACATTAAGTTTAATCTTTTGACGTGATGGGTGCGATTTAGGTGGTCGCTTGTTCCACCCCACATGGTGGACTTCCTGTTCAGTTTAGGCTGTGGCTGTCATAGACTTTTCTGTTTGCCCTGAGGTGTCCTATGGATGTACCAAGTTTTGTATTTCTATATTGGAAAAAATGTACTTTCACTTTCCATAGGCCCAATGTATTTTGACTTTTCTAGGGGTCGCCACAGAGTCATTTTTCATATTTTTTTTCCGGGGACTTCAAATACATAAATTTTAGGCCGACCTTGAACTTTGGGCCCAATAAAAATGACTTTTCGTGCATGTTCACTGGGTCAAATTAAGGATCATTTTGCAGAAAAATAAATAAATAAATAAATAAATGAAATGAAATAAAATAAATAAATAAATAAAATAAAATAACTCGAGCAAAAACAATAGTCCCTCCCGGTTATCACCGGGATCACTCGGGCCTAATAATAATATAATGGATTAGATTTATATTGTGCTTTTCTCCTAAGGGACCTAGGGACTCAAAGCGCTTAAAGGTCGTCCATTATTCAGTCACGCCACAGTCACACACTGGTGGTGGTAAGCTACAACTGTAGCCACAACTGCCCTGAGGCAGACTGATGAAGACGTGGCAGCCTACGGCCTCTCTGACCACCACCAAACATTCTCACACATTCATACACCAGTGCAGGACTGACCACTGCATGAAAAAAAGAACAATTGCCCCACCATTTTGCACCAGGACCGGAGGACCTTCAGCAGATGTTTCCCAGCTGAACCTATAGCTCTGCTGGTGGGTAAGGGGTCAGAACCTCAAACAAATAAGAAAGTGCAATGCCCCTGATTGCATTAAAAACAAACATTAAAATTTTTAAATAGATTTGATGTGTTTGCGACTGTTCGTTAGCAGACGGGCAGCAGCATTTTGCACAAGCTGCTCCGACATAGAGCGCATTGCAGTAATCTATGTGGGCGCTAACAAAAGCAGGAAGAGCTTTCTCCAGGTCAGCGCTACTCAATAAGGGTTTAACCTTTGATAGGAGACAAAACTTAAAAAAGCTTGCCCTAACCACAGAATCTATTTGTCAAATTATAGTCTGCCGTCTCGTTTAACCCCCAAATTTTTGACCACTTAGTTAAAGTAGGGGGGCAAAGAAACAGGACCAGGTGCTGAAATACTGGGCAGGTTAGATGAACCAAACAGAATGGATTCAGTTTTTTTCTCATTCCAACAGAGGAAATTCTGAGACGGCCTCAATTCGATGTGATCTAAACATTTTTTGATGGATTTATGACTGTAACGCAATCAGCAGGTTGTATGCATACAGATAAAAGGACATATTGTGTTTTGAAATCACTGCACCTAAAGGCAACATATATAAAGAAAATAAAACGGGGCCCAAAATGAAACCATGTAGCAGAAATCTAAACTCCAAAAAATCTCAAGAAAGATAAAACTAAACTGTAAACTAAAACAGTAATATATTATATTTTTGGTAACAAAAAATACCATTAAAAAATTTAGAGAAAAAAAGCAAAAAATTACTAAATTAAATACTAACCCAGTAGTTCACACCTGCACACTTGGTCTGGACCAACGTGGATAATGAGCACTGATCCATTTTAACAAAAATGGGCTGGTGTGAATGCACCCTTACACTAGTTGAAATTACCCTTTTTCTCCTACCTGGTGAGACTAACCCTAACAAACCGGGTCTGAATCAGTGGGATCTCAAAGCAGGTTACGCTGGGTTTCTCTTTGGAGCCGTTAGGGTTTTCATGTGAAACAGAGTCTGCAATAATCGACCAATCAAATAAATTCAGAGTTAAACAAAGACTAATAAGAAATCACACTAAACTTGTGCAAAACAAAATCCCCAGAGACTGTCCGCACATACAAACCAAGTAAAGATGAGTGAACTGTGAAGTCTACCATTTAAATGTTTATTATTCAGTGATTTCCAATAATCACCGTCACTGCGAAGGAATCAGCTCGTTTGTTAGTTTGTCTTGCGTTAGCTACGTCAAGCTAATTAAGCATCAGTCCCCACTCTTCCCTCCGCCACTGTGAAAAAGTAACAGTTAACCAAGTAGTTGTTTTGAGTTCTACTGAGTTCTACTGTTTTAGGGAAACACATGAGACTAGTGTTTATTATTGGGTTTGATCCATAGACGTTTTAGGTCTCACCTTAAGTTAATAAAAACTATTAAAAAATATATTATTGAACACAGAATAATTAATCAGGTCCATCAGAGGCAGATTTATTGGGATTTTAAGTTACTGTTAATATCCACTTATTTAGATTTAGATTTTTATTAACTTTGTCCACTTATCCACTTATTCAAACTACATGTTTATTTATAAACTTACAAATAGACAAACATTAGCCTATATTTTAAATAAATATGGGAACATTTGAGGGACTGTTGGAACGGTCAAACTTGAGACAATCATGAAAAAAGATCTGGAGTCTGGAGCCTGAATTTTTTAAATAATAAAAGAGCACTTGTTCACCTCAATTAGCCTCATTTCATAATAGAAAATTGTGACAAAATCGAAACGTGAGATCAGAATTGTGAATCGAATCATGAGTTGAGTGAAGTGTTACATCCCTACCCACAACCATAACTGTTATATTTGGATAAGAGTCAACAAGATCCTATGTTGAAAGGTACACCATTCCTACTGTGAAACATGGAGGTGGGTCACTGATGTTTTTGGGGATGTGTGAGCTACAAAGGCACAGGAAAAGATGAATGCAGCATGTTATCAGTAAACACTGGAGGAAAATTTGCTCTCATCAGCTACAGCAGCATAAAGTGAAGTATCTGGACTGGCCACCTCAGTTTCCTGACCTCAGTATTATTAAGCCAATTGTCCTTTATGCATTTGTATTTGATGTTATCTATACATTGATCTTCAAATGCATTTTGCATTGAATTTTGCTGAGAAAGAAAGAAAACATCAATAGCAAGAAAAAAAAAGGCCTATCCAAAAATTCTGTATACATGTGTATAGTGTATAATATATTCAATGTATAGTCAAGTCTTAAATTTTTCATTTTCCTGGCAAATTTTGAGTCAAGTTATTTTTGTGGGAAAAATATTTCTCAGCTTTTGTTTACATTTGAACAAAAAGTTCCCCAAAATTTGGGGAATGAATAATTTGTGTTACCACTCTAATATATCACGTCAGTCAAGTTAAATGCTGTACTTTTGCTTTAATCAGCTGTGCCATTTGTTTGACCACTTCTTTCCTACTGATAGTAGTGAACCTGCTTTGTGATACTGAACTCAAAGGGGTAACCTCAATCTACAGAGCTTCTAAAAGACCTACTGATTATTAAATTCACAGATTTGTTTGGGTGAGGATCTGCACTCACCTGTTGGTGTGTTTTTCTGCCAGACTTGGACTTTAATTAGACTGGTCCTGGTCCCTGTGCGGACAATGACACCAGAATCACTCTCAGATTTTGACACTGAGCTCAGTTGGTCCATGAAGCAGCTTTAGAGTTACCTAAACACTGCCCCATGTCTGCTTTGTATTTCATTGAGTTCTGCTGTCATTGCTTTTCATTTCACATCTACACTGGTCCCAAAGTCTGAGGCTCAGCACAACTCGGGGGCCAAGGAGATTTATGAGTGTAAGATCAAACCCAAAGAATGAGGACTACTCAAAGCAATAACAAAGACATCTTTTGAATAAAGGGCCCCTATTTGGCTTGGTTAGATCTGATGAATGAAATAAGAAAACCACAGATCCTTAAATCTAAACCTTACAGTTTTCCTCATTCTTTTGATCACAATTAATATAAATTCACTTTTAATTTTGTTTGAGATGTGAAAAGGCATATGTTTGATTCAAGCAGTCAGGCAGAAAAACACACCTCAAATCTCAAATAATACTGCACTAAACCGTAAAGACTATCAACTACAACCACACACACACCTGGATTAAACCTGGTCTAAATCCAACCACAGACTACAGTCTAAATCCAACCCAGACTACAGCAGGACTATAGCTGAACTAAACCTAGTCTTAACCCAGACTACAGCAGGACTATAGCTGAACTAAACCTGGTCTAAACTTGGACTACAGCTGGACTAAACCTTGCCTAAACCGAGCCTATGGGAGGACTACACCTGGACTAAACCTGGTCTAAACCAGGGCTAGAGCAGCTCTACACCTGAACAAAACTCAGAAGTGCACAGGACTGGCTGAGTTCCTGGTTCTGGTCCAGACCTGTTGTGGTCTGGTCCCACTTGGCTGTACTTGTACTCAGCACTGGTCTTCTCCTTTTGAAAAAACTGGTTTAGTCTCGCCTTGGCATTTTCCAGAGTCCAGTTGCCGTGGAGATTAGCGTTGAGGTCCACCTCTTCTGACTCCAGGGTCTACAGAGAACCAGAGCACAGAGAATAGATCAGACCACTACCAAGACCATCTACAAGTTAAAGGCCACTTACACACAACGCTAGACCAATTTAGATGAATAGAGATAATCCAGGATTAAATCAAAAGCCCTGTAGCATCAAGACTGCTCTTCTTTAGGAGAGACTTGATGACAACAGTTTTTAAGGCCCTTGGAAAAGTTCCAGACTGTAAGGAATTATTGACTATATCAGTGAGTTGTGGTAACAACCTGCTTAGTACTGATTTTAGAAATCTAGTGGGTAAAACATCGAGGCAGCAGGTGGATGAACTCAGGCTGGAGACAGTTTTTTCAATTGTTCTGTCATTAATGGGCGTAAAATGTGTAAACTCAACCAAGTGTCTCCTAGGTGGCTCCAGTGTTGTTGTACGTCATTTGGACACCTTTTCGTTAAAAAACAATGAAAACTCATTGCATTTAGTGGTGGAAACTAATTCTGGAGGGAATGGAGCTGGAGGGTTTGTTAATCATTAATCAAACGCGAGTTGTTACTGCTGTTGTTGATGAGATCTTGAAAAAAACAATTCTCTTGCTTTTTGCCAAGTTTGATGGAAAATATAAAAATTTTCTTTGTATACCTCATAATGAATTTAGAGTTTTTATTTACGTCATTTTCTTTTGGCTTTTCTGCATTCCCTTTTCTGTGCCCTGACAGAAGGAGCATTGCTCCATGAAGCCTTCTGCCTCTTCATCACTTTAAAATTAACAGGAACAATGGGTTCCATAACATTTAAAACACCTGAAGTATAACAACAAATCTTCAACTTGACCTGATGAGGCATTTTCAAACCTGATTGCCTCCATAAACTGTGTCCTGGTGTTATCATTAATGTGCCTCTTCTGAACAACTGTAGGTCCAGCAGCAGCTTTTGGAATCATGGACAGATGGAAGAAGACACAAGAATGATCAGACAGAGCAACATCAATCACAGTGACATCTGAAATATGAACACCCTTTGTAATGACCAGGTCCAGAGTGTGACCTCTGTTATGTTTCATTAACATGCTGACAAAGACCAAAAGTATCAAGAATGGTAGAAAGTTCTTTGGCATTCCTGTCACAAACATTATCCACATGCACATTAAAATCACCTGATATGATTATTTGTTTAAATTCTTTGCAGATAACCAAAAGCATTTCAGTAACTCATCAATAAAATCATGACTAGCCTGAGTCTGACCATGAGCACCAGGAAGAGACTTGGGAAGCCAGGATGAGAACGGGCATCTCTCAAAGGTAAGTTATCAATGAGCAAACTAACTCTGTCAAAAATACACTTTATGCATTTAAAAAAGTATTCAACAGACATGGTTTCTTCTTCTTTTATTTCTCCATTGCTGTTGAATATCTTATCTTTTACTTCATGTTTTGTGTACTGCTTTGAGAAAGTAACACTGGAGTGTAATGACTCTTGTCTAAATGTTACTTTATAAGCTCATAACTGTTATTACTGGCTCTGTCTACATATACCCTAAAACAAAAGTAACATGTTCTTTGGCATCCTGTAAAGCCTTATTAAAACCCTCCAGAGTGAGTCCGCAAACAAAAAATCATTTTCATCACGAACAATACATACAAATTAAATTCTGTGATCATTGTGGAAAAAAATAATTTTACAACTATCATGTATAGTGTTGTCATGCAGGCATTTCTGAAGTGAAGAGTAAATGCTTTTAAGATTACATGCTCATATTACAAGAAAAATAAGTTACAGTATTAAAGTTTTAACCAAGAAACTAAGGTCTATCTCAAAGCCTGCTTTCATCCCATCCTAGTGTGGAATAAGGAACATTTTAATTACCGCCTGAGCCTCTTGCTCATCTTTACGAGCATAGTACTCCTTCAGGTTGGCCCCTCGCTCCCACTGGGCCTCCTCTGGTCCAGGTCCATATCCGGACCCCGGACCAAAACTGGAGCCTCCTCCTGCTCCTGAGTAGCCCAGGCCAGTCACCCCCGGGACTGGACCACTTTCACCGGGCTCCCCTGGAAACCACAAAACACAATGTAAAAACCAGAGCAAACTGTAAGAGAATGAAAAATTAAAAACATTTTTGTATTGAATGGTACTCAATTTCAGGCAAGTACCAAAATCTAAGTACTCGTACTGGTTTGCTCAACATCATTGGTCTCTTTTTTCTTGTCTACTGTCTTGAGCTTAAGGATACCTTTTTCAACTTTGACCATTAGGTGAGGAGGCAGAGGGCCACTGGACGGCAGGTTTCCAAATCCTCCATCTCCTATTTTTCCTCCATCACGCTGATCTGAGACTGGAGCACTTGCCTAGAAAAAGCATTTAACAGAAGGGAAGCGGGTCAGTTTTACTGAGTCTGACAGATGCTACACTATGTGCACAATTATTAGTCAAGTTGTATTTTGAGGATTTATTTTGTTATTGTACAACTACAGTGCTCTTGGTCAATTCAAAATGTTAACAAACCCTCAAACCTGAACATTTAAGTAGTAAAAGTGAAGTTTTGGCTTTCTTAAGAGAACATCTACATGTACACCATTATTAGGCAGCTATTAGTGTCAGAATTATTATGCAACTAAATTAAAAACAAAGATTTTCCCATCTCATTTGTTTATTTTTACCTGTTAAAGTGAGAATAATAAACAAACTGAAAATTTACAAAACAACAATTCTGAAATAAAAAATAAATAAAAAAAATGTAATAAAAAAAAAATTCAGTGCCCAATATAGCAACCCTTCTTTTCAATAAAAGTCACAAGCCTTCCATTCACAGAGTCATTCAGTTTCTTGATCTGGTCAGAATCAACCACAGCCTCCCAGACACTGTTCAGAGAGGTGTACTGTTTACCTTCACTGTAAATGTCATACTTGAAGAAAGAGTCTTCTAAAAGTTGGCAGTAGGTCTGAGAGTTGATTTTAATTTTCAACCCGAAAAGGTCTAACTAGCTCATCTTTAATAATACCAGTACCACACCTCCACCTTGCTGGTGTCTGAGTCGAAATGGAGCTCTGTGTCCTTTACTGATCCAACCACGGGTCCATCCATCTGGTCCGTCAAGAGTCACTCTCATCAGTCCTCAAAACCTCTGAACAATCTGTCTTCAGATAGTTCTTGGCCCATTCTTGACGTTTCAACTTATGTGTCTTGTTCAGAGGTGGTCGGGTTTCAGCCTTTCTTACCTTGGCCATGTCTCTGAGAACTGAACACCTGTACTTCTTGACACTCAGGTAGGTTGCATTTGTGGAATATGGCAGCACTGGAGGATAATGGGTTCCTGGTAGCTTCACGTTTGATTCTTTGCAAATCGGTTAAGTTGTGTCTTCTCAACACGTTTTATTCGTCCTTTTGACTATTTGCTACAAAACGTTTGATGGTTCTGTGATAACGCCCCAATATCTTAGATATTTCAAGAGTGTTGCATCCATGTGAAAGACTTTTTACAATTTTTGACTTTTCAGAGTCAGTTAAACCTCTTTTATGGACAATTTTTCCTAAAGAGAAGAATCTGCCTAATAATTATGCACATCTTGTTATAGGATCTTGATCTCCTTAGGCCACACCCTCCCTCGTTACACAAATACACATGACCTGATATGCATTAAATCTAATAAGGATTCAAGTTTCTACAACTTGGAGTTGGAAATTATGAATAAAATGATGATATGGTCAAAATAATCACTTGCCTAATAATTGTGCACACAGTGTAGAATAGACAAACTTGATATTCTTAGTTTCTGCAATAGAAAAAACATGTGCTTTAACGTAAATATTTGTATTCCAGTAAATTGCGGCTTCCTTAAAAAGAAAAACATGTATAGTCAAGTGAGGAAGAGTAATACGCTATAGCTAAAAAATATTTTATATAATATAATAACAGGACTTGACATTGGCCACAGTGGCTAGTCGTTTTCAAAAATTACTAGCCACCAAGCATTTTCACGAGTCAAATTTTTAAATGACCCGCATTTGATCCCACTTCTAGACAGCATCACATGTAAGCTACTACAGATTATTATCAAATATGTAATTCTAAAAAGGGTGAGGCATGCAGTTATTTTAATTTGTAAGGAAATAAAAGAGTAGTGTGGTGTAACACAGTTCATTATAATTTTATTGTTACATAAAATCTGTTAGATTTGCAAAATTCTGTAATTATGATGTTTTTGAGTCATGGATCAGCTAAAAATAGCCCTTATAGCCAGAAACAATATTGAATAAGAGTTTCTTGAAAATAACTTGCTTTGAGCCCTTTTCTAGTCCTTTGCAAAGCAGGCTTATGATCACTTTCTCTTATGATGCCGAATTATGAGAGCATTATGCAATAATTGATGAATCTACTCCAAGACAAACTTAAAGAGATACTGGACAAAAATGTGTGACAGTTTGTAAAAAGAATAAATAAATAAGAGGCAACACCGTTATATTTACCAGCAACAATTGAATGCATTGCGTTTTCTATGCATGGCTGTCATTGTTTTCTTTCCCCCAACTGACGGCTAGGACATAAATGTGATTTAAACGATGCCAGAGGTTTCTCAAGTTCTTTAGCTCCTTCCATAGCCATTGTTGCTATCACGTGAACACATGACTGATTTAAATTAAGATAAATCATAATAAAAGTATAATCTGCAGTCACGTGTGTGCCGAGCTGAGGGACGTAATCTGCACGTATCACGAGAGGAAAAATCTTCTATTAAGTAACGTTTCATCTTCCGTTATGTAAAAAAAATCTCAAGTCATTTCGATATTATTGAACTAAACTATGGAATGAATATATCAAATCATCAAAATCAAACTTCAAAAATTAATATTAGAATACTACTGCTCTCCAAGTATATGTTGAATACAACTTACAGTGGCATGAAAAAATATCTGAAGCTATTGAATTTCTCACATATCTGCATAAAATCACCATCTGATCTAGGTCAAAATGACAAATGAAAAAACAGTGTCTGCTTTAACTACAACCACCCATACATTTACAGGTTTTCATATTTTTAATGAGGATAACATGGAAACAATGACAGAAGGGGGAGGAATAAGTAACTGAACCTTCTGCCTAAGGAGACTTTGAAAGCAATTAATACCAATTTTTACTCAATAATTTAAGTCAGGGCTTTGTCCAATCACTGAGGAGTGGCTGAAAGCTGCCCTGCTCACTATAAAAACACACACCTGAAGAATTGTGTCTTGATGAGAAGCATTGTCTGATGTGCATCATGGCTCGCTCAAAAGAGCTCTCTGAAGACATGCGATCAAGAAGTGTTGAGTTGTATAAAGCCGAGAAAGGTTACAAAACCATCTCTAAATGTCTGGATGTTCTTAAATCCACATTTAGAGAAAGTGTCTACAAATGGAGAGAGTTTGACACTGTTGCTTCTCTTCCAAAGACTGGCTGTCCACCAATAATGACAACAAGAGTTCAGCGCAGAATACTCAGAGAGGTAAAAAAGAACCCTAGAGTGTCTGCTAAAGTCTTACAGAAATCACTGGCACAGTCCAATATCTCTGTGCAAACATCGACTATCTGTAAAACACTGGCCAAGAATGGTGTTCATAGGAGGACTCCACGGAGGAAGCCACTGCTGTCTAAAAAAAATAAAATAAAACCTTGCTGCAGGTTTAATGTTCACAGAATGAAATGAAAGTTGAACTGTTTGGAACAAAAATGAACAGCTCACCAACATCAACACCTCATCCCGTCTGTGAAGCATGGTGCAGGGAGCATCATGGTTTGGGGCTGTTTTGCCTCAAGGCCTGGACAACTTGCAATCATTAATGGAAAAATGAATTCAAAAGTTTATCAGGATGTTTTGCAGGAAAAGCTGAGGCCGTCTGTCAGACAATTGAAGCTAAAAAGAGGATGGATGCTGCAACAGGACAATGACCCAAAAGACAGAAGTATTTAAACAACAGAATGTTTTCAGAAGAACAGAATACACGTTCTAGAGTGGCCAAGTCAAAGTCCTGACTTGAACCTCATTGAGATGCTGTGGCATGACCTCAAGACAGCGATTCATGCCAGATATCCCAGGAATCTGCCTGAACTGCAGAAGTTTTTAAAGAGGAATGGTCCAAGATTGATCCTGATCGATGTGCCAGGCTGATCTGAACTACAGGAAACGTCTGGTTGAAGATATTGCTGCCGCCAAAGGGGGGGCAACCAGATATTAAATGTAATGGTTCAGTTACTTATTCCTCCCCCTTCTGTCATTGTTTGCATGTTATCCTCATTAAAAATATAAAAACATATAAATGTTTGGAAGGCAGACAGTTCTTTCATTTGATCAGATTACATTTGATAGTGATTTTAGGCAGAAATGTGAGAAATTCCAAAGGCTTCAGATACATCTTTAAGCCACTGTAAGTCATAATAACTCATGAATGTGTCTTAATAAAATCTGTGTATTAATAAATATCTGAAAACAAAAATAAATGACTAAATATTTTATATATATAAAAGTTAAGTTGAGGTGTAAGGTTGTGTAATTTAAGTTTTGAGATATGTATCTTATTTATATACAGTAACGTGACTTTCAAATGCATCATAGAGCATCGAGGTGGTCCCCACATACAAATATCTGGAACAAACTGGAAATGGTCAGTGCATGCTACGGCAGTATACAAAAAGAGGTCAGAGCAGACTCTTCTTTCTTAGAAGAATCAAATAATTTGAAGTCTGTAATGATATGCTGTACATTGTATTAATCTGTCGTGGCCAGTGCAGTATATTTTGGTGTTGTGTGCTGGGGAAATGCGTGACAGTCAGAGACAGTAATTGACTGGACAAATTGGTCAGGAAATGTGTGTCGGTGATGGGGAGGAGAGTGGAATTAATCGAAGCTTAGGTGGAGAGGAGCTGGAGGCCATCCTCAACAACAGCAGGCATCTCTACCATGACTCTGTGGGCTCAGAGGAGCAGCAACGGCCTCCTCTTCCTCCGCTGTACGACTAAGCCATTCAGAAGATCATTTATGCCAGCTGCTATAAGACTGTACAACAAATCTTGTTAATGTGCACTTTATTACTATTGATAGTAACTTTATACATATTTATTATTATTATTATTTGTTGCAAAATGTGTATTGTTTTAACCTGTTCTTACCTCTTATCTATCCATCCATCCATCCATCCATCCATCTATCCATCTATCCATCCATCCATCCATCCATCTATCCATCCATCCATCTATCCATCTATCCATCCATCCATCCATCCATCATGTAAATAGAAGCAAATTTCTTTCCTCAAAATGAGCTGTAGCAAATGTGTTAATATATATAGTTTTAGCAGTGGTTTTATGATCTTAAGGATAAGCCCTAGCGGGTTTCTGCCATCACACATCTGTATGTTTTGTTTATGATTTTGTGCTTATTATAATAATGTGAAAATAATAATACAAATAAAAATAAATCATGTGTTTGTAAAAGATTCAACAGAACAGGAACTTAGACATTTTTTTCAAAACGTTAGCCAAAGCTATGTGCTTGTGATGGACATGTTATTGTTGAAGTGGAAAATTAATGAATGAGTTTGTGTGTGAAAGAAAGGCCAAAACACAAAACATCCACGCATGTTAAGGCTTAGCTCAAATCAGTTTCAGTGATATACTTTTCCAAGGGGCTTCTTTTAAACGGGAGAAGACTGTGGGAAGGTTACAGTATAGGTCAAAGGTATAACACTCTGGTCTGAATTAACACCTTCAATTAATAACAAATCAATTGGACAGTTTAGTCTGTGACACTGACCCCTTGGGCTGGGACCGCTGCGGGGTTCATCTCTCCAATCCGAACTAGGTAGTTAACAAAGTCTCTGGCTGCGTTAGCCTGAGCATCCTTCTTATTAGTGGAGTTGCCCATTCCAGTGTAGTTAAAACCATCCACACGAACCTGAAATACAAAGAACAGACAGAGTATAGACACTTACACAGAGTTTGTGTTTAGACCAGCCCATGTTCAGTTACAGTGCCTATCAGTAGATAAATATTGTAGTCATAACTGCAAACTGAAAAGGGCCAGACCATACTTTTTAAATGTTTATTTTAACATATAAATTAGGAAATGAAAGTCACTCCAAGAAAAAAAAAAAAAACTCCATTTCCAAATTGCGTAAACTTGAATCTTTATTGGATTTATTTGTGTAACGAGGGAGGGTGTGGCCTAAGGAGATCAAGATCCTATATCAAGGTGTGCATAATTATTAGGCAGATTTTTCTCCTCAGGAAAAGTGGCCAATAAAGAGATTTAACTGACACTGAAAAGTAAAAAAATTGTAAAAGGTCTTTCACAGGGATGCAGCACTCTTGAAATATTTAAGATATTGGGGCGTGATCACAGAACCAGCTAACGATTTGTAGCAAATAGTCAACAGTGTTGCAAGAAACGTGTTGAGAAAAAAGACACAAATAAAGCACCAAAGATTTGCAAAGAATTAAACGTGAAGCTACCAGGAACCTATTATCCTCCAGTGCTGTCATATTCTACAAATGCAACCTCCTGGAGTGTCAAGAAGTACAGGTGTTCAGTTCAGAGACATGGCCAAGGTAAGAGCAAGACACATAAGTTGAAACATCATGAATGGGCCAAGAACTATCTGAAGACAGATTTTTCAAAGGTTTTGTGGACTTTGATTTTTATGCAAGACAACACTCCATCACATGCATCAAAGTTCTCCACTGCGTGTTTGGCCAGTAAAGGCCTTAAAGATGAAAAACTAATGACATGGCAGAGGGTTTGTTAACATTTTGAATTGACCAAGAGCACTGTAGTTGTACAATAACAAAATTAATCCTCAAAAATACAACTTGCCTATTTATTGTGCACACAGTGTAAATACATATACGAAATATGTTCAAATCCCTGTGCCATAGGTAAAGGATTTATGGAGTGGCCAATCAACAAAACACACAACAACAGCGGCAAGCCAACCCGAGAAAGCACATATAGTATAGATGGGATTTACGATTCTTCAAAGAGCCGTTCAAAGGACTGGCTCATTTAGCTCAAATCAATATTTTATTAAATTAAACATTACGTAACTCATTATGATTTATCTGCTGACATTGCATTCATCACCTTTTAGGCATATTTTTTTAACTGATTGAACATAATTAGTACCTGAGCTACAGGTTATTCTCTGCCACTGAAAAGACTCTGTGCTGGGGTCTGTCTCGGTCTCTCTCCTCCTTTCGTCTTTTGTGCCTCTCGCTTTTTTTGGTGCATATACTTTTATAAGTTTCTCTAAGTTTATCATGTTGCCACAGAAGCAGATAGGCTTTTTACACAGATCAACACTGGCAGTATATTTAACTGCAGTTAAATAACTCCTAACGGTGCTCATGCATCCTGTTGTTGCTCTCTTCTGCTTTGTCACGTGAGGCCACGGCAACACACAGAGAGCAGGAGAAGGCAGCGCTGACGTCTACGCACAAACCTGTCTACTGTTTAACTGACTCTCCCAGCGCGCTAGAGAAAAATATATATATATATATATATATATATATATATTTTTTTTTTAATAGAACGGCTCGTTCAGCTGATTTCTTTTCTTTGTAAACTTCACAGTCTAAAGACACACGTGTTTGCTTCATCCGTGGGCAAGAAGACAACTGCCAGCTGCCCCCCCTCAATAAAAAAAACTCTTTGGCTCTGTACAATTCACATTGCAGGTATGTGTAGTGCTGTTACACAACCAATAGACACAGGTTTTAAAAATTCTACTCCCTAAAACTGCAGTTGCAGCAAACACCCCTTGACTCTCAGGACCCCACTCTGAAGCTACGCACCAGCTCTGTTCAGGTTATGGAGCAAATGTCTGACTAAAGGGCCATATACACAACACCTTTCCGGAAAACGCAATAGTCATGAAGTCGCTTATTTGTGTTGACAAGACAATGTTAGACACAACCCGTGTTCACATGCAACCACTCAAAACAATGACCAGTAGGAGGTGGGTTTTCTTTCTGCTACTTCTGCCATCCCCTACTCTTTAGTGATGCTGCGTGTGTCCTATAGCATCAATGATGTCATCATTTTCAGGGAGGATGCCGTATTCACAGTTCACACGGACAGGCCCATCAGAATTATCGCAGTTTCAGCAAAGTCGGGAAGAAAGAGTCGGATTCATGGAGGTCATGTGTGAGACCCACCTCACAAACAAACTTCTGCCGGTTCTTGTTGCCTGCAGCCCTGATGTCATAGTTGGGTGTCACCTTCTTCTTCCCACACCAGGCGTAAAGGAAATTCTTTATGTCTGTCATTTTGGAGAGGATTTCTCTGGAACTAATACACAGAATTATGTTACTAATGAGAACTGATCATTAGTCTAAAACCCATGAGAACAAACTGAATAAATTTATAGTTAAATTTCATTTTTGTCATTTGGTCTGCAATTTATTTATTTATAGAGAGAAAATTAAAAATGACCATTTTTAAAATAGTTCCTTTTTTCTCAAGACCTATCAAAAGACTAACAGTCGAGACACAAAAAAACATACATTTTGGATCTCTAACTAAAAATTAAAGTGCTAAATTACATAATAAACCGCGTGCATCCCTGTGCAAGGCATCAGGATTCATGAAAATTATTTCTAACCTCGTAACTCAAAACAACAAATGCACAAACTAGATAAGTGTGGATATAAAATATGCAAAGTGGAATTTTACATCCAGTGCAAAAGCAGCTGGGGAAAAAAAAATCCAGATTTACTTGGTAAACATGTACAAATAAACTGAGCCAAAATCCATTTTACAACTTTCTTTAAATAATTATATAGATCGTGTGTGCGTTACGGAATGTGTATTTCTGCATTCGTCTCCCAAAATGGGATACAATAAAGTTTACTCATCAGCTCGCTTCGTGGAATAGACCTTAACACTTATTGTATTTTTAGATTGACTGTGTATCGAATCGGCCAATACATTGCCAACCATTTCAATTTCCTTAGCACTTAACTCCGAAAATCTTCCGGTCTTAAGGTACCCTTGTGCCTACACAAGCAGGGTGTAGGTCGATTAGACTTTAAAGATTGTCATTAAATAACATGCTAAAGAAAGAGAAGGAAAAGGATCTCCAGGTGAGCCGCTAACGTTAGCAGTTAACGCTTGCTAAGTCTCTGCAGCTAAGGCTTTGGGATTTGCTGCTAAACCAAACAATTAAAACCATCCTTACGAGATAATTGTGATACTCTTGTTTTAAAGCGGCCACCTTCTTCTTATCAAGCTTCTAAAGAGAATCTGTCACTCCCACATTTGGGTTAGTACCCGATGTAGCTGGGAGAAAACTTCTTCTTCTTGTACTTCCGGCAGATTAGACGCTCGTTGGCGTATTGCTGCCCCCCTCCGTTTCCTTTGGTAATTACAGTTCATACAGCATTATACTCAGGCAGGGGTTCCCAAAGTGAGGGTCCAGAATAATGTAGACATGAATTCCAGAAATGCTTAGCTCCAAGAGGCACATAGTCCGAATTAACCAAGCCAAGTCCTTTGTCTATGTAAACACCAGTGTATATTACAATTTTTTGTACTCATATGATTATATTTAATGTGAGTAAAATGATATATTCTTATTTCACATAAAGTGAAGGTAGGACAAGTTAACTAAGGATGATATGGTAGAAGAAGGATGATCTAATGGGGAAATGTTTAAGCTAAATAAGTATGATTTGGATCTGTGTGATAATTTAATGCACATATTATGAACCAGTTGTAATATTTAGCAATGACAAGACCTAAAGGGTCCCGGAGAAGGGATATGTAGCGTAATATTTTTGATGGTTATGTGTTTTATTTCTGTATACTTATTTAGTTATTCATTTATGCATGAAATTATGTTAAGTGTTTTATGGTTTATACTTGCATGTATACTTGCATGCATGTTTATTATGAAGTAAGTACAATCTTTAGTAGAGCTGGGGAACGTCTACTCAGGTCTGTTTGTTGTCGTAACAATTGAACTGGTTGAGCCTATCCCAGCAGCTTTGGGCCTGAGGCGGGGTACACCCTGGACAGTGGCCAGTTAGTCGCAGGGCTGACATTTAGAGAAAGACAGTGACAGACAACCATTCACTCTCACATTCATTCACTAGGGACAATTTAGAGTTGCCAATTAACCTGTACATGTCTTTGGACGGTGGGAGGAAGCCGGAGTACCCGGAGAGAACCCACGGTAACACGTGGAGGACATGCAGACTCCTCACAGAAAGACCGGAGACGGCCGAGAATATTTGAGTCGGCCGGGTTTTGAACTCACGACCTTCTTGCTGTAAGGCAGGAGTGATAACCACTCTGCCACGTGCACCCATATTAAAAATAAATATTGAAAAAATATTTTTAGTGTACAGTTGACCAAAAAAAGGAAAGGTTTCTTAATGCATGGGAATGACAAGACACATGATAGTATCTCTAGACCAAGAGTATTAACTCCAGGCCATTAACTCTGGGCAGAGTGGGCCAAATTAACGGGGCATTGGCAGAAAATATGGACAGAGACTATTGCAACCAAGCATTACTTTTTATTTAGAATGAACAACAGAGAGGGGTGCACGTGGCAGAGTGGTTAGCACTCCTGCCTTACAGCAAGAAGGTCGTGAGTTCAAAACCCGGCCGGCTCAAACATTCTCGGCCGACTCTGGTCTTTCTGTGAGGAGTCTGCATGTCCTCTATGTGTTACTGTGGGTTCTCTTCGGGTACTCCAGCTTCCTCCCACCGTCCAAAAACATGCATGTACAGGTTAACTGGAAACTCTAAAGTGTCCCTAGTGACTGAATGTGAGAGTAAATGGTTGTCTGTCAATGTTTGTCTCTAAATGTCAGCCCTGCGACTAACTGGCCACTGTCCAGGGTGTACCCCGCCTCAGGCCCAAAGCTGCTGGGATAGGCTCTAGTCACCCGCGACCCCTAACGGGACAAAGCGGTAGAAAATGAATGAATGAATGAATGAACAACAGAGATTTTTTGACAGCACTTTTTTGGGATTGTCTTGGGATCTTGCATTATTTTTTATTTCCCACAAGTTATTGTACAAAGGCCACAAAATAAATTAATTTGTGGCCTCAAGTTAATATCACTCATTGTGACCATGTAATAATTATATTGTAGCCTTGTGTTTTGAATTGTTCCCACGCATTAACAAACTCTGCGGCCTCATATTACAATTTATTTCTCACATGTCCTAGCTTTGGTTGCATCTTTTCAAAACCACATTTCTACTGCATTTACTGAGGCATGTGAAAGGCATTCAGAGCAGGTCTGAGTCTGTCCTATTGGCCCACAGTGCTACTTTCCAATGTAGGCTCTTTATAAAATATATTACTTGCTCTTGTTTTAGATTGTCTAATTTAAATTTCTTAGATCAGCTGTTCACTGGTGTCATTTTGTCATGTGCCCTGTCTGACTTTACTAGGTGTGTGTGGAAAGAACAGTGAAAAAATTAATGCAAATATTTAGAATTCAATTAGATCTTTGTCTTAGACTTTCAATAGTCCACGTCCGTACTGTGTGCATATTTATTATATATTATATTTTATATTATATATAATGCATTGGAATTACGTTTGCTTCCTCCAGCAGTGCTTCAAAATAGGTCACTCCTTTCATTAGCACTTTTAAATATATCAGCTGTAAACAAAATCAGTGAGTTGAATGTGTGTGTGTGTGTGTGTGTGTGTGTGTGTGTGTGTGTGTGTGTGTGTGTTTGTGTGTGTGTGTACAGTAGTACAGTAAATGGGTGTGATCCTTTGTCTTGATGGATGAGCTGTATAGGTTTGGGAAAGTGGTGGGCAAGAACTATTTTCCCACTCTCCCCACAATTCATACTGTCGTTGTGTCCTTGGGCAAGACACTTAACCCACCTTGCCTCGAATGAATGTTTAACAATGTTCAGAGAATGTATGTGGTGTTGGTCAGAGAGGCCGTAGGCGCAAAATGGCTGCCACGTCTCTGTCAGTGTGCACCAAGGCAGTTGTAGCTTACCATCACCAATGTGACTGTGTATGAATGAATAGTGGACGCCCTGTAAGCGCTTTGAGTCCCTTGGGAGAAAAGCGCAATATAAATCCAATCCATTATTATTATTATTATTATTATTATTATTATTATTATTATTTTAACAACTTTTTGTGAATTGGGACACAAACATACTTAGATAATGTGTATTTAATGATGTACATTATTTGTGGCATTGAGAATGCATCCATCTTATTCCTAAATCATTATATTCGGTCTTAATTCACAAAGTCAGTGTCATAATAAATTTTTTGTCCTGCCTTAGGGCTCTTTACTAATGCTACGTCTCAAACTAGATCATTTGATTATTTAAAATGTCAGTAATAATAGTGGGGAGTACCAAAGGGAGTAGCTGAGGCCAGAATGTTGTTGTTTGACATGACACTATGATGAAATACATTTTTGTTAAAAGTGATCTAAGTCTACAACACAAATGTAGAGGGTGTAGTCACGACAGTGCGTAAAAGGTGAGCAATTTACTGTTTGTAACAAAACAGAGATTTTTATGTAAAGAAACATTGTTAAGGGTCAAGAAGTCACAAGAATCATTGTCACTGACCGAGACAAAGGACCCCAGCTGATGCATCATCTGTGCTTTAATCATATCTATTTTTCATTTGTTTATTGCTGCTCTGTCGCCCAGAAACAGGAGCGACCGCCCTTTAACGTGTACACCAGCGCCATTACTAATTTATAGAGTCACGATTCTGTCATGCTTCCGAGTCAAGTGGAAGAGGGTCAGTCTGTTACCGGGTGTGATGAATTGAAAATGTAGATATCTGTTTAAGAAGCACGAATGAGCTTCTCCTCCAGCTGTGCTCACTTTGTCTGGACTTGGCTCAGTTTGTTTGGAAAAGGAATTGATTGTAGATTTTCAATATATTTCAGCAAAAGCAAATACATGAAGAAGCAATCAAAGGACACTGCTGACAGCATCCCCCTCTCATCCCCGACCGGCAGTTGTACCCAGGAAATGGCGGACACAACCTCTTCCATCAAGCCCTGTGGTCCACACATGGATGACTTCTCCGATAGCCCAGACCTGAGACTTTAGGGACAGAAAGAGGAGGGTTTCCAAAAAAAATCCACATTGGTCTTAGAAACGAGCGGTCAGACCTATTCTGGACCCGAAGACAAAACTTCGTCTACTATGTCTCTGCGGGAGAGAAGACGTGTCCACCACCAGTGGCTCATTAACCGAGTCCAAAGAGGAAACACCAGCGTCTCCTGAAGTGCCACCACCTGACCAGCCAGAGACATTATATACAAAGAGCCACTGCTGTTTCTACATTTTTATTTATAATGTGCACAACAACCAAACATCCAAAAGACTTTCTCTTCATCTCACTTCCCAGGTTTATGACTCTTTTTAAATGCATGT
Source organism: Neodontobutis hainanensis (assembly GCA_024349245.1). Taxonomy (NCBI): domain Eukaryota; kingdom Metazoa; phylum Chordata; class Actinopteri; order Gobiiformes; family Odontobutidae; genus Neodontobutis; species Neodontobutis hainanensis. Next base: position 511,217 of record JALDNG010000262.1, read on the forward strand.
TGTGGTAATATTTGAGGTGTCATGCTACACATCAGCTGCTGCTGGAGAGAGCAGGGCTGGGGACACCGCTGCAAAAGCAATGATGATTGGCTGACTTCCACTAAACACAAGACATCTTCACCGGCAATGGCGACGAATATAAAGGTAGCGTTCTCAAATTTACCCAACAAATGGAACAACAAAGACTTACTGTTTAAACACAAATCTCTATTTATTGATTACTGGTTTAATAATAACAATTTTTTTGTTGACCAATTATTTAACAAGGATGGTTGTCTTTTCTCCCGTGGGCCCACCACCTGCAGGAGGAACCGTAAGGGGCCGGTGCAATGTGGATTGGGTGGCAGTCGAAGGCGGGAGCCTCGGCGACCCAATCCCCGGACACAGAATCTAGCTCTAGGGACATGGAATGTCACCTCGCTGGCGGGTAAGGAGCCTGAGCTTGTGCGGGAGGTTGAGAGATACCGACTAGAGATAGTCGGGCTCACCTCCACGCACAGCTTGGAGGTGAGCCCGACTCCTCGAGAGAGGCTGGACTCTCCACTACTCTGGAGTTGCCTGCGGTGAGAGGCGGCGGGCCGGTGTGGGCTTGCTCATTGCCCCCCGGCTCAGCCGCCATGTGTTGGAGTTCACCCCTGTGAACGAGAGGGTCGCTTCCCTGCGCCTTCGGGTCGGGGATAGGTCTCTCTCTTGTGCTTACGGACCAAATGGTAGTGTAGAGTACCCGGCCTTCTTGGAGTCTCTGGGAGGGGTGCTGGAAAGTGCGCCAACCGGGGACTCCATCGTTCTACTGGGGGACTTCAATGCTCACGTGGGTAGCAACAGTGACACCTGGAGGGGCGTGTTTGGGAGGAACGGCCCCCCTGATCTGAACCCGAGTGGTGTTCTGTTATTGGACTTCTGTGCTAGCAACAGTTTGTCCATAACGAACACCATGTTCAAGCATAAGGGTGTCCATCAGTCCATGTGGCACCAGGACACCCTAGGCTCGACCAGATTCCGAGGGAGACTGGAGACATTGAGTCCGAGTGGACCATGTTCTCCACCTCCATTGTCGACGCAGCCCCGCGAAGCTGTGGTTGCAAAGTCTCCGGTGCCTGTCGTGGCGGCAATCCCCGAACCCGGTGGTGGACACCAGAAGTAAGGGATGCCGTCAAGCTGAAGAAGGAGACCTATCGAGCCTGGTTGGCTTGTGGGACTCCTGAGGCAGCTGATAGGTACCGGCAGGCCAAGCGGGCTGCAGCATGGGTGGTTGTGGAGGCAAAAACTCGGGTCTGGGAGGAGTTCGGTGAGGCCATGGAAAAAGACTATCGGTCGGCCTCGAAGAAATTCTGGCAAACCGTCCGACGCCTCAGGAGAGGGAAGCAGTGCCCTGCCAACACTGTTTACAGTGGAGGTGGAAATCTGCTGACTTCAAATGGGGACATTGTTGTACGGTGGAAGGAATACTTCGAGGATCTCCTCAACCCCACCGACACCGAGGTGGACTCGTCCATCACTCAGGCTGAAGTCACTGAGGTAGTTGGGTAGCTCCTTGTGGTGCCCTGTGGGGGGTGCTCTGGGAGTATGGGGTCCGGGGCCCTTTGCAAAGGGCTGTCCGGTCCCTGTACGACCGGAGGAGGAGCTTGGTTCGCATTGCCGGCAGTAAGTCAGACCTGTTCCCGGTGAATGTTGGACTCCGGCAGGGCTGCCCTTTGTCACCGGTCCTGTTCATTATCTTTATGGACAGGATTTCTAGGCGCAGCCAGGGGCCGGAGGGAGTCTGGTTTGGGGACCACATGATTTCATCTCTGCTTTTTGCAGATGATGTTGTCCTGTTGGCTCCATCAAGCCAGGACCTTCAATGTTCACTGGGACGGTTTGCAGCCGAGTGTGAAGCGGCTGGGATGAGGATCAGCACCTCCAAGTCTGAGACCATGGTTCTCAGTCGGAAAAGGGTGGCTTGCCCCATCCAGGTTGGTGGAGAGCTCCTGCCTCAAGTGGAGGAGTTTAAGTATCTCGGGGTCATGTTCACGAGTGAGGGAAGGAAGGAGCGTGAGATCGACAGACGGATCGGTGCAGCTTCTGCAGTAATGCGGTCGATGTACCGGTCTGTCGTGGTGAAGAAGGAGCTGAGCTGTAAGGCAAAGCTCTCGATTTACCGGTCGATCTACGTTCCTACTCTCACCTATGGTCATGAAGTTTTGGTCATGACCGAAAGAACAAGATCCCGGATACAGGCGGCCGAAATGAGCTTTCTCCGCAGAGTGGCGGGGCGCTCCCTTAGAGATAGGGTGAGGAGCTCCGTCACTCGGGAGGAGCTCAAAGTAGAGCCGCTGCTCCTCCACATCGAGAGGAGCCAGCTGAGGTGGCTCGAGCATCTGTTTCGGATGCCTCCCGGACGCCTCCCTAGGGAGGTGTTCCGGGCATGTCCCACCGGGAGGAGACCTCGGGGAAGACCTAGGACACGCTGGAGGGACTATGTCTCTCGGCTGGCCTGGGAACGCCTCGGTATCCCCCCGGAAGAGCTGGAGGAAGTGTCTGGGGAGAGGGAAGTCTGGGCTTCTCTGCTTAGACTACTGCCCCCGCGACCCGGCCCCGGATAAGCGGTAGAAGATGGATGGATGGGTTGTCTTTTCTCTTATAATGAGTTTCTAGAAGAATACAAAATTCCTGTGTCTCCTGGAGATTATGCTAAAGTCTTTGGAGCAATTTCCTCTGGTGTCTGCATGTTATATAGAGCTCAACCAAGATTGGACACACAAAAACTAACTTTGTTATCGCTGACTGACACTTCAGTTGGTAAGATTTGTTTTTCTTGTAACAAAGGTAAGAACAATAAACTAATTAGATCCCTGTTCAAAAAAGATATTATCACAGTCCCATATGTGGTTCCATACTGGAATAAATTTGTGCAAAACATTGACTGAAAGATAGTCTGGCTCTTACCCAACCGATATTTGCTGACCAACAAAATTAGAGAAATATCATTTAAAATAATTCATAAGTTTTACCAGTCTAATGATCATATTGTAAAGAAATTTAAAAAAGACATTGATGTAATGTGCACTTTCTGCTCTGAGTATTGAAACAGTTACCCACTTGTTTTGGCACTGCCCTTTTGTCCAGAGTTTCTGGTCTGACATATGTAATTTTATTGCAGAAAAAATTGAGAAAAATTTCAAGTTGTCTTGGAAGGACGTTCTTTTTGGCCTCTATGACCTCAACAGAACTAAGACTAGGCCTAATGAAAGTTTCATTATTAATCTCATTATTCTCTTGGCAAAATTTTACATTCATAAATGTAAGTTTGCGCGCTCCAAAACATCTTTCTGCTTTTAACATTGAGGTCAAGTAATATGTCAACACAATCACGTATGAAGAACGGTGAAGGTGTGTAAACAATTTGATATATTTTTGTAAGTTCGTACTTCCCCTGGCAAAATGTGATGATGTGAGTCTTTTCTTTATGTTTTGTTTATGTTAGAAAACTTGCAATGTTGGAAACTGCACTATATATTATTTTTATAAAGGAGATGAATGCTCATGTAAACTGTGCAATTGTTGAATAAGAAAAAAAAAAAAAAAAAAAAGGTAGCGTTCTCAAACTGGAAGTTCTCTACTTCTCGTTAATAGAAATTACAGGCAAAAATGTTTCTGAAACATGTTATGTTCAGGAAAAAAGACTTTATCCACGTCTGCCTCAAGCAGCTCAAATCTTACACGACACTTGTTTGTTCTCCTCTACGTTACAACCACTTGATAAGTTGTAGATGAGGAGTATTTTAGAATAGATGAATGTATTGTTAATTTTCTTTGAGAATGAACAACATGTTAATCTACAGAGAGTTGGATTGTTCTGTTTATTGTGCAATAATTTATAGGTACAGAGATTTGCACTTATTGACCACAACTTCCTTTGTTTCTTTTTACCGAAGTTTACATTTGTGGGTCTTAATCTTGCACTTGAATTTGATTTTCAGTATTATTATTAGCGCTACATTAGGTGGAAAGCGCTATATAAAAATAAAGATTATTATTATATTATATGATGCTGAGCCCTAGCAGCTGTGTGCCTGAGGCTCTCAATCGCAAAGAGCTGACGTGTGCTCCTGAGCACTGGGCCTGAATGATGGAGAACTCCAACGTCCAAGTCCTGGAGTTAGGGCAAGCTAGTAGAGAATATGTAGCCCAGGATGAGTGTTCCAGACTCTGTCATTTAATTATCTGTGTTAAAGATCTGATTAAGAAATTGTTTTCTTTTTTAGGCAGTGCCACTGGCAGATCATTTTGAGACGGTGAGCAACATCAACTCGGATGTAAAACGGTGGCAGTTTTGCAGAATGGTTTCCAAGCATTACATAGAAGCATTCATTGAGGTCTTAAAGTACTAATATCTGGGTGGGCTGTAAAATTCCTCACCAGTTGTTCCAGAATGGCTAAAGAAAAGTCATTGACCACTTCTTTTGGTCCAGGTGCACCTGTCCAGATCCATTCTGCCAACCAGTTTGATACTGCATTTGCATCATGTCTTTCAGACAACACCTGAATTACTGGGACACTATCATGGCCTGTCATAACGCCTTGATAGAGGTGAACATATATCCAGATTTTTCATTCGGTCTCACCAGGTTTCTTACTACTGACCCAGTTACATCAAAACATACTGTTGGGTGAGTCTTCTTGAACAGTGTTTTGTACATGTGCATTTGAGTTTGGGTCCAGTAGTAGGACGAGCCAGTGTGGAGTGCGCTAAGACACTGGATCACTGTTTGGCTGAAAATTGCAGGCTCTTTGTGGCAGTGAATGTGTATCTGACCATGACATTCTTTACAGTTCCCCTTTGATTAAATTTACGTTTAAATACAAATGTACACAAATTTAACCTTCTACCGAATGAATGAAGTTGTTTAATTGGTCCAGGTACATGTTTTTAGTATGGTATAGTATCTTTTTTGATTTGGCGATTTGTTTTTGTCACTGTAGTCCACCGTTTGTGATGCTGAAAAAGGGCCCCGAGTAAGGGCTGAATGGCCTGATTCATGAATGTCATCGTCACTTTAGGAATTACTTGTGACACCTTTTGATTGTTGTCAACTCTGTTGTTTTTATTAAACCCTAAAGCTGACCAGATGTTGTGCCTCTTTTGATAAACACAGAATGGCAAGAACAGTATTTGTGTCCACTCTAGGCTTTTTTGGCATCGAATGTAATAATAATTAAAGCCGCAAGCGGCGATAAAGGCCCTCGCCTCCCTTGCGACCGCAGGTACACATGTACTCGGAGGATTGCATTTCGTGCTTTAAAGCGTAAACTTCACGATAATGTCAAATAACTGGGCCTGTGCCGCTGCTTGAATCTTCTTCTGGCTGGAGCCTGCTTCATCATCTCGGGCCTGTGCTACTGTTGGGGCCTGCTACACCACATTGTAATTTAGAGTTAAAGGTCTCCACATTCCCTGGTTTTCCTGGGATCTGTCTGAACTTTTGAAAATAAGAGTTTATGCTTGGGCTGAGGCGAGAAAAACAAAGTACTGGCTGGAGATTTGCAATGTTAAAAAGTAAAAATGTAAATATTATCTGTCTAAAATAACAAGTTTACCCATTCCAAAAGATTCTGAGGAGTTTTCCAAAACTCTAGTCTTGGCTCTGGAGGAGCCTCCTCCAAAGGAAGCATCCTGGCATTTGGTAAATGGCATTTATTTCCCAAAGAAATGGCTGCCTCTTCACAGGCTCATTACGACCACAACCACAAATGTATCAAAAAACAAACTGATAACTTTTATTGGCACTCGTGTCTAGATAATACTCACCAAATTTGGGGCCTTTTAGAAGAAAACACATTGGGTTTAATCTTTTGACCCGAGGGGTGCGATTTAGGTGGTCACGCATTCCACCCCACATGGCGGACTTTCTGTTGAGTTTAGGCTGTTGCTGTCATAGACTTTTCTGTTTGCCCTGAGGTGTCCTATGGATGTACCAAGTTACATTTTTCTACGTTGGAAAAAATTACTTTCACTTTCTATAAGCCGAATGGATTTTCATTTTCCAAGGGTCGCCACTGAGTCATTTCTTTTAATAATTTTTTCAAATACTTAAAATACATAAATTTTTCGCCAGGCTTGAGTTTAGTGGCCAATAAAATTTACGTTTTGCGCACATTTACTGGGTCAAAATTAAGGATAATTTTGCAGAAAAATTTGCAGAAAAATAAAAATTTTATAAAAATATAAATTGAGCAAAAACAACAAGAAAATGCATTGTCTATTTTGCACACAAGTGTTTAGCTCATTTTGCCCAAGTTTGGTGTTTCTTGAATGAAGCAGCTATTTTCTGTCAATTTTTAAAGGTGAGGTGTATTCTAAGACGGTTTACATTTTCAATTCAAAATGGCCGCCTTCTCGTGTGTGATAGGGTGTGGTCCCCATTGGCTTTTATGTTCATAAGCCCATGCTGTATGTGTGTACCCAGTTTCATTTGCCTAGGACAAACTAAAATTTTCCCTTCCCATTGACTTTTTAAGAGAAGAACAGGAGAGCAGGGGCAGACAGATGTCAAAATGGCAGACGGTTAGATAGGAGGATGTTTGGATAGTAAGTCAAGGCCTTTGTGGGGCGATGAATGGGCAGTTTGTTGGAGTGAGCTCAGTGGCCTTGTCCTTGAGGGGAGTACGGGAAGTCTCAGAGGATAAGATAAGACACAGCTGCCGGCTAGAATTCTAATCGAGGGAGGGTGATGGGCAGAGGTAAAGGAGACAGAAATTTCTAGTTAACATAGTTTTAATCTTTGGTAATTTATCCAGATCATAATCAATCAGTTCTGGATCTCAGCTTCAAGTGTGTGCGTCCATGTCGTGGAGCAACCTAGATGTTTATTGTTTCATAATCAGACCAGTAACACCACGCAGCAGCTCACCGGTCTGTTTCTCGGTGTTGTCCACTCTTTTCTGAGTGTCCTCAGATTGGCTAAGATGTTGCAAATCATCTCTTCGAATCGTGTGCCCCATTGTTGTAACCCCTTCACATCCGTGATGCTGTGCAGCAGTTCACACGTCTGCCGCTCTGTGTTGTAAACTCTTTTCTGTATGTCCACAGTCCGTGCTGAAATGTCGAGTCAGCTCCTCGGATTGTGTGTCTCTTTGATGTAATCCTTTAAACTGTCACTTATGTCACAGAAGCACTACATACATTTGGCAATGAGGACCTCGCTAAGTTAACTTACCATTCTGGCAATATGCTAGAGGTCACTTACTGTCTGTATAATTATATTGTATTTGTTTAAGCACTGTAAAGTTAATTTTAAATGCTGGTAAGATGGGGTAAATTGCTATCTTTATGTTAATACAAGTAAGTGAGGTAGATCATACTTTATGTTTGTCTTTTTTTACGTGTACTAAAAGGTTTCTTTTTCTATGCATTGTATACAAAAAAATTATATCCAGTTCTAATTGTTCTTTTTTGTAAATCCTCAAAAATAAAGTCAATATTAAATAGTGGTGTTGACACTATACAGCAACAGGTCAGGCTCAAGTCTCCATCTGCAAGTCAACACTTTCATCTGTAGCATCCTTTAAAGGTTTTAACTTTATAGACTTACTTTGATCCAATAGTCTCTTAAAACAATTAAATAAATAAAAAATATGGAGTCTGTTGCTCCGTTTACCCGCTCGTGCACGTACGAGCGCACGCCAGCGAGAGCGAGCAGCAGACTTACTGCAGTTCTCGTAACGGCCACTGGTGTCAGTAACTGTTAGGTTACGCAATGTCCCTTTAATCAAAAGAAGAAGACCGTGGCACTTTGTGATGACGTACACGACAGAGACGCAGATAAGAAACGTGGGAAATGCAACAGCAGGTCCTCAGGAAAATTGAAAATGGCAGGCAAAAATACAAGTGCAGAATTGTGTTTATCTCTGGAACTCAGTGACGATGAAACGCCCGAAGAAGTGACGTTTGAAACCGCGAGAAATGAGGCTCTGCGCCGAGTGAAGAGCGTCCTGGACACGGCGAAAAGGTACTGCATAGCCCTTGGGTTTAGAGAGATACAGTAGGCTTCCACTGAAACTCCACGAAACGAGTCTGAGATATTTGAGAAAAGCGCGACATTGATAAAATGAAAGAACATGTTTTGGTGTGTTCATGCAACAATTACAGTTGTCCTCTTCATCGGGACTCAAACTAATTTCACAGTAGCAGTGGCTTTATTAGACAGCTGACTTTTAGCCCTGAAGCATGTTCACTTCAACAGGACTGTGGCCAAAGCGCACTTTAATCATCGGACATCCTCCAGATTTCTGCATTTGTTAACTGTCAGGTCAAGAGAGAGGCTAGAGTCAGTTGTGCGGACATGTGTGAAAGAGGAGAATGACACCGTTTGTTTTTTTTTGTTGTCCTGTGTCTGTTATGTTTTAGGGAAAAGGCGCAACTCAAAGAGAAACGGAGAAAAAGGCAGGAACTGTTTCAGCAACAAAAGGTCAGTGTCATAAGCCTAGGCTACATTTGTTCAAACTGGCTTTGCACTAATTCAGTAAATTTAAAAGTTATTACTACTCTGAACCTGTGTTTCCTTCAGAAAAGAAGGCTTTTTCCCACTGATGTTTTGGAAGAATTTGATGTGGCTGCTCCAAAGTAAGACTGTCCTTTACCTTTTAGTTGTTGTAGTGTGGCTAAAAACACAGACTGGTTATCCCAGGTAGAAGTAATCAATTATTTATTATCCTGGACAACCAGTTAATTTCAAGTTTAGCATTGGGTTGAGCCTCATTAAAATGTACTCTGATGATTTGTTAAACATTGAGTGAACCGAGACTCTTGGTTTGATAATAATAATAATAATCACTAATTAAACATTCTTTTTCTGTCCTAGGAAGCAGGAAGAATCTGAAGACAGTGGTAAACAACACTGCTCATTATTCAGGTCATCTTTATCATTTTGCTGTTGTAACCTTTTCTCATGTTTCTAACTTTAAGAAAAAACAGAGAAAAAGGAGGATGAGGAGCCGTTAAAACATTCACGCAAGTATGAACCAATGTTTTCAAACTCACTTTTCCCTGGGGCCAAACTTTTAACTGACAGTCATCTCAAGGGCTAAAAATAAAATGTATATTTTTATATTACTTTAATGTAATGTGTACAGGAGTGTCCTTGGCACTGGTGAATGAATGTGAGAGTGTCTGGTGGTGGTCGGCCAGACTTGTCTCTGGCTGCCCCAAGGCAGCTATGGCTCAAGTACAGTACAGAGGTACTTGCCACCAGCAGTGTGTGTGACTGGAGTGACTGAATAATGGTCTCTGTAAAGTGCTTTGAGTTCCTTGGGGAAAAAAGTGCTATATATATCTATTCCATTATTTTTGTCGAAATAATAACCATACTCACTTAAATGCATTAGTGCTATGGTCTATTGTGTAAGAGGTTGGAACTGGTTTGTTCTTGTTTCAGTTTAATGGGAACGTACACAGTCTCAACAGCAAAGGAGCGAGTGTTGTTTCAGCAACAAGTAGCCAAGGATTTCCTCCACTCCAGACTCTATGGACCACAGAGCCAGCGCACAACAAGTCAGACATTACGTGACTGGTCATATGACCTGTTGCAAGTGGACAGCATTTGAAATATTATTATATATATTATTAATATGTTTATTTCCTTTGTTATAACAGACAATGAACTTCTGTCATTGAAAAATAAAATGGGAAAAAAGAAGCAAGCAGCTGTGGAGTTTTCCCAGAAAAACTGGGGTGAGTATTAATGGTTTCTTTCATCTAAAAAAAAAAAAAAAATTAAGAGAACAGGACCACCATTTTTTTGCTGGGTTATTGATTACAAAATGGTAGTAATGCTAATCAATTTAAGCCAATATTAAGTTTGTTTGTTTAGGCTGAATGTGGAGTGATGGTGTTTTATTTGTCATTGCTTTTGTCTGTTTAGCTTCTAAAGAAAAAGCCAAAGCAGAGAAACTGAAGCAACGTTGGATCCACAAGCAGCATATTTTCTCAAACAATTTTACAGAAAGCGATCTTTGATTGAACAGCTTCTTTTGACCTGGGGATTGAATAAATATGAAGCCCCAAGACTATTCCATGCTTAGTTTTGATACAGCCAAATTAAAATGTCAGGAAATGCATAGTTTTTTTTTTTTTTTTTTTTACATGTTTAACATAAAAAAAAAAAAAAAAGTGTATTTGTCCATTTCATGGTCAGCTTTAGGTTAGCCACAAGCTTGGCGTCTGAGCTTTTTGTAAGAGCTGTGATGTCGCAGCTTAGTTTGTGAATACTTTTCACAGGTCTAGGGTAACAACAAATGGTAAGGGCAGATGTGCTCCAGGATTGTAGAGCAAATTGTTAGGTAATTCCAAATCACTGAGTAATATTTACAACTTATGAATGTGTTAAAGATGTAGAAATCCAATCCTGGATATCTGATTCTAGCTAATGTAATAAAACTTACTAAAAATTTCTATCAAATTTGAAGTGTTGCCAGGGCCATTACTGCAACTCTTAATAAGCAGATAATTGAATTATAATAGATATTGATAAGCGAATGAATTAGGGTTTTATGTAGTATCAGTAATCTATGCAAGAATTGTGATAAACAACCTGGTGTAGATTTAAAATATCTACTATATTACATCCCTAATGCTTTCCTAAACTAAACATAATTGAAATTAAAAAAAAATAATTTTTCAAAGTCAACATACTACAAGTCTAACATTTCCTACAGTAAACATTAAAGAAAAGGTTGTAGCAAAGACATCTGGACATTGTTTTCCAACTAAAGACATCTTATCCCTTCTCCTGAGAGGTCAGTAAAGGAAGCCATTTAATAAAATGGGGAAAAAACCCTCACTAAACAGAAGAGGCCTCTGTTATCAGCTGCCAACTACTTGCAGTGTATTGAAACCTAAATCTGAACAGTTTTAACTCCAGAAGGACACCTGAAGTGAGCAGTGATACTTACGACTCTCCCATCAGTAGTCACATGATACCAGAGCAGCCTTGCTCACCGGATGACTGCGAACCTTAAGACATTGTAAACAGCAGTATTTTAATTAATGCATTAACCCTGATACTTCGTTTTGAACTGAGTCATAGTGAATTTGATCTAACACTTTTGACGAGGGTGGGGCAATAGTTTTTTTTTCCCAGCAAACCTTTCTCCTTCAATATTTCACAATTTATTCATCTCAACAGTTCACACTGAGGGACACACATTTGATTCTTTTAACATTTCAGTTGAGTTAGAACATAGTGGAAATCCCACTTGATCACCTGGAATACAGTTAACCAATCATGGAAAGAAAATGAGGAAACAAACTAAGCACTAACCCTGTGAAACTACTTCACCAAACCTAATACTACAGCTTTGTTGTATTAAACACAAGAGTTGAGTTCCATCTATATAATATATATTCAGTTTCACTCAAAAAATGGCATGCAGGAGTGCTACTTGGATGTAAAAAGTGTGAAAAGCTACATTTCCTTTGTGATCTTCAACTTGGGAACCTCTGAATTTAAAGCATAAACTGAGGCACAAAGGTGAATACATTACAAGGTGACCAATTGTGGTGTTGACGCCCGTAGCTTTTGTGTTTTGGATCTTGACAAAAACAATTATGTCCTTGTTATCTTTAAAAATAAGTGGGACCTTGTAAATGGAAATTAAAAAAAGAAATTGACAAGATATAAGAGTTAAATTGTGCACAGTGTCACTGAAACTTGTGGAACTGGGACCTTTATTATTAGAATAAGTTGTGGAATTTGCTTTTGCTGGCACGCTACAAATATTGTAAATGCGAGTAACAATTGTCAACATAATAATTAGAACAACAATATTTGTCTGCACCATGCCGCTAAACCAGAAAAAAAAAAAAAGCAAAAAAGAACATGTGCCACGCCCCACAACCATCAAACAAACAAAAAAAGAAATGTTCAAACTAAATGAACGTAACATTAAAAACAGATTTGCAGTGTCACAGTGGCTTCACTTTGTAAATCCAAAGTCCACATTCCTCACACAAACTGAATCGCAAACTCCTGAAATCGTCAATATGGAGGAAATAGGGCCAGGGCTTGGCCAAAACTCACCACAGTCGATGCCAAAGAGCCCCCCCCCCAATGCTCTTAGTTTATTGGGGTTTACAATTATGTAATAAATCTATTGGAAAGCTCCCCAATTCATACACAAATGTAGTCTTTAAGCATAACTAGAATTTTTTAATTTACACTGCCCACTTTTTAAGGTTTATAATTGTTCTTTTGAAAGTGTGTCTTTAATGCCTCCCTTTAAAGCTTTTCTCATTTGATGAAAAGGTTTAAAAGTGGATTTCCACTAGCCACTAAGCAAAGGGTAAGTAAAGCAAAACTCCAGATTTTTTAAATTGTCAGACTACATATTGTGTGATATGGTTTCTTTTTTGTATTTGTCTATTCAAATGAAATCCCCACAGAGAATGAGAGTGGCCAGTGTTGAGTCCATGATGGCTCAGAGTTTTTGCTACAAGGCTGGTTTTCAATTGGCCAAGGGAAAATGACATTAAGCTGGTCATTTTATATTAACAACCACTAGAGACAAAAGTGTGTACGTTTGTCAAATATGTGTTAGTTTTCTAAATGTCAGGCCTGAAAGGACTCCAGAGATGGGTACGTTCTTGTGCAACCAGGCAAGTCCTCGACTGACAATGACAACACAAATGCAGAAGACAGAAAGGCAGACTCTGTGTTTGTAGAAAGTCTTAAGTCCTGTCCATTTTTCTGAAAAACTTGGGATAATAGTTTCTGAAAAAAATATTAATAGTAAACGGAGAGACAAACATTTTCCCCGTTTGAACTGGCTCTTTGGTGTCCTTCAGGTTGGTTGCTAATCAACTAATCAGGTTACTCTCATGCCTGAGTAACTGCATTGGATTGCACAGGCGCAAGAGTTTAAACTGAAAATGACTATGAAGTCCTCTTAGTTTTGATATGGCCTTCATTTATTTATCCTCTACAGTTTATTCTTTACATGGGGGAGAACACCAAAACACCTTTCACAATCATTCACAATATTTATATTTTCAGGAAGAGGAAGGTGGAGTGTCAGAAAAATTTGCATTCATTCACAACTGGTAATATTTGATTGTGTGCCTTGGGATTTCTGTTTTCCAGAGATCACCTTAGCTCTATAACTTTGTCACAAGAAATTTGTTTGGCATGAACTGCATCAGTTTTAAGTAATAAAAAAAAATGCAAATTACTTTTGTAAAGTTTTTCAAGCTGCAAATGGAAGTTCTTTGTCACTTTGACTTTAATAGATTTTATGTATTGCATACAGGTTTTCCCTGTATTGGGAAAACCTGCATACAGGTTTTCCCAATGTTTCAAAAAAAACCTAGCAAACTGTACCAAGCTGAAAGGTTTTCAGACAATTAAATTATCTATACTGCTACTGAAACATCTGAGAGTGTGTATGCACAACCTAAAAATATCCTTTCTAAGCTCAAAAATATTTTAAATTAACAATCACCAAAATTCAATCAAAATGCAAGAACAGTTTGTCTCTCCATTGACGACATTAATATTTTTTGTAAAGGATCTCATAATCTCCAAAGAAAGTCTGGGCTTATTCTCTCTGTGTAACATGTTATGCTGCATGTCATGTGTTGTGAGAAGTAGGCTAGTGCAGGTAATCGTCCACTGAGGCGAAAGCGCATGAGCCGCTACCCGTTCTTGCCATGATTGAGAGGCATTGAGCGGCTTGTCCCATGGCAAGAGCCAGAGGAGGCTGCTTCGGGAGGTTGTGAGTCTCTGCAAAAAATAAATAAAATTAAAATACATTTACAAACTTGCATTGTTAAATGTGTGTTTAGAATTCCTACAGATTTGTCCAATTGAAGATTGCATAATTTATCCAAATTTTCAAGTATAATTCGATTAACAACTTCTGATTGAGCATCAATAACTAAGCCAAGTGAACAAGTTTGCATTTCAACTAACCATGTAAACTGTGCCTTTCAACAAATTCACTTCTCTCATATGAAGGTTTTTTTACGTAAAATCCTAACTTTAGGGTCTTATACAGTACAAGGAGAATGTTTGACATTATAAACAAATTCACTAATTTTACAAAGTATTGTAAATAATTAAAAGACCTGAATAGGACTAAAGATATGCAAAGGATGTGCAAAAGACAGACCTAATATTGCACTGTTGAGTGTGGAGCAGACTGGTTCTCTCTGAATGGCGTCGAGCTGGTATCCCACAGGGCTGTTCCAGGGGTCTGAGTATGCAAGCAGACTGAAGGCGTCCTAAAGACAATAGAGATCAACAACTTTTTTTAAAGAATTTGAATAAATTTAAGGGGACAGTTTCCCGCTCTACTCAGTTCATACTGTCGTTGTGTCCTTGGGCAAGAGACTTAATCCACCCACCCAGTGGTGTTCCAGCTGTGACACTGGTGTATGAATGTGTGTGTGAATGGAAGATTAATGTAACGCATGAATGCCTAGAAGGTGGAAAAACCCTATATTAAAAATATATTTTTTTTTCAAAAACACATTTCTTTCTTTATATACTGTCACTATGAAATAAAGCCTAAAATGCACACACACAAAAAAATATATATATATGCAATACAATTTCTAAGCCCCGCCTGTTTTAATTTGTCAGAGAAATTGAATCTATGTCAACAAATCTGTAATGATACACAACCCGCTCACAATTGTCATTTTTACCTTGTGAGTTATGTTCATAACCAACATATCTGGACCAAAAGTTATGTTATTATTATTATTATTTTTTTTAATTGTAAGCCAAACAACTGGTATAGAACTATTGATTCCTTAGTAGTATTTGTACCTTAAGCATCTTCTTGTTGGCAGAGTTCTTGCCACACTCACGACGCAGCTGTTCGCTCATGCTCTGCAGTTCCCGGCCGAAATGAATCATCCTCTCAATGGCAGCCTGACTGCCTCCACACAGCTGCCTCTTTGACTGCGCCAACTCCACCTCTGCAAAGACCAGCTTGATTATGGAATGCAACTCAAGTTTTGTCCAGTTTCTTTTGTAGGATATAAATTTCAGAGGTATTTTTTTTGTTTTGACACACACTAAAATAGTCTGGTGGTTTGAAAATGTAAAGTGAAATGTAAAATGTAAAAATCCCCATTGACTACACATTAAACAAAAATGATTAAACATGTCTTTAAATTTGAGTCACTTTTGACCATTTTTAGGCCAACCCACAGATACAGTTGCTGCTAAACAAGGTGAAACTTTGCCAGTAAAAAAAAAAAAAATAGATTAGAGTTTTATTTAATTCCACTGAGAAAGTCTAATGCAGAGGTGTCAAACTCAAATAGAGAAAGGGTCAAAATTTTTAAAAACCTAATCGTGGGCCAAACACGATTAACTCACATGTCCGAGCAACCTCAGCCGTTTACTCTTGATGAGCATCAAGATGAGCTCTCTACTCTGAGCTTATCCCGAGCTAGGCTCCACACTTAATATCTAAGGGAGCACTTGGCTACACAACAAAGAAAGCTTATAAGAAAGATCTTGTCCTTGTCATGATCCACACAGGCGAACCACAGGCGAGAGTCAAGCCTCTCTCATGGAACCCCTACAAAAAATGCCTCTGGTCTCTAGAGCTACGTTTTCACTACATGACAACTCTGGGGGGTTAGGGTTAAGATTTTTGATTATTTTTGTCCGTTTATGATATCTGATATGATATCTTATGATATTTGAACCCTCCATTTGAGGCAGGAGCTCTCCACCAACCTGTAGGGGACAAACCACTCTTTTCCGGCTGAGAACCATGGCCTCGGACTTGCTTGGAGGCTCTGATTCTCATCCCAGCAGCGTCATACCTCAGCTGCAAACCATCCCAGTGCGCACTGAAAGTCCTGGCTTGATGGAGCCAACATGACGTCATCTGCAAAAAGCGGAGACCAAATCATGTGGTCCCCAAACCAGACTCCCTCCAGCCCCTGGTTGCGGCTATAATTCCTGTCCATAAAAATAATGAACAAGACCAGTAACAAAAGGCAGCCCTGCCGGAGTCCAAAATGCCAGGAACAAGTCTGTACGACTGGAGCTTGGCAATGCAAACCAAGCTCCAGTCGTACAGGGACCAGACAGCCCTTAGCAAAGGGCCCCAGACACCATACTCCTGGGAGCACCCCCACGGGATACTGTGAGGGACACAGTCGGATGCCTTCTCTAAATCCACAAAGCACATGTGAACTCCCATGGACCCTCAAGCACCCTGGAGAGAGTATAGAGCTGGACTAGTGTTCCACGAACGGGACGAAAACCACATTGTTCCTCCTGAATCTGAGGTTTGACTATTGGACGAATTCTCCTCTCCAGTACCCTGGCATAGACTTTCCCGGGGAGGCTGAGGAGTGTGATCCTCCTGTAGTTGGAACACACCCTCCGGTCCCCCTTCTTAAAAAGAGGGATGTTGCAGAGGCATGTCAGCCAAGAAAGCCCCACAAATTCCAGACACTTGAGATACTCAGGGTGGATCTTATCCACCCCCGCTTCCTTGCCATTGAGAAGCTTCTTAACTAGCGCAGTGACTTCAGCTTGGGTGATGGTCGAGTCCTCCTCCGAGCCCTCGGCCTCTGCTTCCTGAGTGGAAGACGTATCGATGGGATTGAGGCGATCCTCAGAGTATTCCTTCCACTGTCTGACAATATCCCCAGTTGAGGTCAACATTTGCCTACCACTGTAAAAAGTGTTGGCAGGGTACTGCTTCCCCCTCCTGAAGTGCCGATAGTCCTTCTTAATGGCCTCACCAAACTTCTCTCAGACTCGAGTTTTTGCTTTAACAACCACCCAGGCTGCAGCCCATTTGGTTTACCTGTACTCGTCAACTGCCTCATAAGTTCCACAAGCGTGCCAGGTCTGGTAGGAATCCTCCTTCAGCTTGACGACATCCTTTATTTCCAGTGCCCACCACCGAGTTCAGATATGTCGCCTCGGCAGGCACCAGAGACCTTACGGCCACAGCTTCAGGTAGCCGCATTGACAATGGAGGTGGGGAACATGGCCCATAAATGGCCCCATAAATGAATGAGTATATAAATGTAAGTAGGCTACCAAGTGAAACCTTCTATAGTGATATCTTTATAATAGCCTTATAGAAATATCAGCTTTCTGACTGTCAAGTGAGTGAACTGTATCAACACGACCAAGAGTAGCTAGTGTTTGTTTGGGATATCGGCCACTTTACCGGCCTTTCACTTTCCCTTAATATTAGTATCGGCCATAAAAAAATCCATATTGGTCGGGCTCTAACTTTAACTCTGTCAGTCTGAAGCTTCTTTTTTGCCCAGGTTTTGGTATTTGTCCTCAAATCTGTCCAACATTTCTGTCATAGTGCCCAGTTATTCCCATGAATTACTGTCTCATTATCTCTACAAACAAGGTTCTCCACCTCTCACCAGTTAAACCAAGTAGCTGTGAAAGGGCAGTTGTTGCAATGCATTATGGGACCGTATATTGGTGGGCCATTAATAATAGAAATCATCTAGTGGCCCAGAAATAATTGCTCTGCGGGCCTGATCTTGTGTTTGACACGTGGTGTACAGAGACGATATATTACTGTCAATGTCTAAAAACGAACTACAATGTGATCTTGTAAACTGTAATTTAACAAAAACGACCTATTGACCCATAGAGTACTCACCCATATCAGCATCGCAGTCGTCAGGCTCTACAGCATGGTTGGAGCTGCCATTCAGGAAACCATTGGCCGGCTCCGAGACTCCGTTGGTGAAATGGTCCACCTCCATGTCTACATCATTACTGAGACGAGGGCAAGAACAGGTAAGGAAATCCAATAATTGTATATTTAAAAAAATATATATGGTTAACTTTTTTTTTTCCAAGGCTGTTTGTAACAGCTGTGGAAACTGTCTGGTTACCTGGTCAGGGACTGGCTACGGCTGCCATTGAGGCTGATGTCCAGCACTGGGGCTGAGCCTTGGCAGGGCTTGTGACTGTGAGAAGAGCTGTGGTTCTTAGATGTCAGTCCATTACAGCAGTTACTGTCAAACCCTACAAACCAGACATTTCGTCATTAAGCATGTATTAACAATTAACAAAAATGTTTCAGATCACATGAAATGGCATTCTGTAACTGTTACTGTAGAAGCAGTATAAGGCAGAAGGGAACAGTCAGGAACTTCTAAGCCTTCAGAGAAGGCCTAACTTTTTCAATGCTCAAAATCATTATATGTATATATTTAAAATTTTATATACTTTTCATTCTTAAAATTATTATATTGTATTTTTTATATGAAATTTACTTAAGGCCTCTTGTTAAAATTGCTTCTTCAACAGTAGGACAGGGGTAGAAAATTTAAGAGCTGCTCTCGCAATGGTTTGGCCTTCATGGGTCAAGATGATTCCAGTCCTGAACTCAAAGCTCCAAGAATGTTTCCATGTACACAGGCCTATTTCTCTCTCTTATACTGTTCACAAATCTGTCCAGATCTTTGTTATTAAGCACTTCTTTGCCGAGATAATCCATTCACCTCACAGGTGTGTCTTAGGCCGGCCACAATAAAAGGCCACTCTAAAATGTGCAGTTTCGCTGTACTGGGGGGGTTTCTCTAGTGTGACCACCATTTGCCACACGGAGTGCAACACATTTCCTTTGCAAAGAGTTAATCAGGTTGTTGAATGTGGCCTGTGCAATATTGATCTACACTTCTTCATTGGGTGTGCAAAGTTGCGGAATATTGACAGGAACACGAACATGCTGCTGTATACGCCGATCCAGAGCATCCCAAACATGCTCAATGGGTGAAATGTCCGGTGAGTATGCTGGCCATGCAATAACTGTAATGTTTTCAGCTTCCAGGAATTTTGTACAGATCCTAGCAAAATTGGGCCATGCATTATTATGCTGGAACATGAGGTGATGATTGTGGATAAATGGCACAACTCTGGGCCTCAGGATCTCGTCATGGTATCTTTATACATTTAAAATGTCATCAATAAAACTGCACTCGTGTTCGTTGTTCATAACCTACGCCTGCCCATACAATAAAGCACTATGCCATACACGCCGTCTGCCATCTCCCTGTACAGTGAAAACCAGGATTCATCAGTGAAGAGAACACCTCTCCAAAGTGCCAGACACCATCAAATGGGAGCACATTTGAGACCCCAATGAGGACGGCAAGCATGCAGATGAGCTTTCCGGAGACGGTTTCTGAAATTCTTTGGTTACGCAAACCAATTGTTGCAGCAGCTGTCAGGGTGGCTGGTCTCAGAGGATTTTGGAGGTAGAGATTCTAGATGTGAGGTCCTGGGCTGGTTGGATGTACAGCCAAATTCTCTAAAATGCCTTTGGAGACTTATTGAGCTTGGAGCTTATGGTAGAGAAATGAACATTTCATTCACAGGCAACAGCTCTGGTGGACTTTCCTGCAGTCAGGATGCCAATTGGACATTCCCTTAAAACCTGTGACAATGGTGGCAATGTGATGTGTGATAAAACTGTATTTTTAAGAGTGGCTTTTTACTGTGACCAATCTAAGGCAAATTAGAAGTGCTTACTAACAAATTTGGACAGATTTGTAAGCAATATTTAAGAGAAATAGGCCTTTTGTGTACATAGAAAAGGTCTTAGAACTTCGAGTTTAGCTCATTAAAATGCAGGCAAAAAACAAACAAAAAAAATTGTTCAGTTCATGTGTTGTTTAACCACTAGTTGGCACCATTATTATGTTATTGCAGCAGTGTTGATAGTAGAATTAGACCCCACTATCTTAAAACCCATTTGTTTTTTAGAGATTAAAAGGAAAGGAATTTATTTGGAACTTGATTAACAAGAAATGGAAATTGTTGAAAATGCATATCAAAGTCAACTAGTCAACCTGGATTTATGAAGAGTGGTAGCGTCTTATGAAGCTAGTGACCGGGCTTAAGTAAATGAGGCGCATCTATTAAAAAGTAAGCATCACCCCTGGACAAAACTATAGCCAGCATGCCATCTGTTTCCACTGAGAGTGACCCACTCATTCATCTGAAAAAGGCAGCTCTGGTGAGTGCTAATGTCAACTACGGTAAAGCCAGCCATCACTCTGTTTTGTATAGCTCGTCTATACAAGTATTACAATAGTAATACGGAATGAATGAGTCAGTAAATGACAAAACCCTTTCACGTCAGATTAAACTTGCTTGGAGAATAATAAACCATTAACAGATTACATGTTGTTTTCACAATAAAGGCTTTTAAACTATTAACATAACTTTACCATTACCTCAAAACTCACTCTTGAGATTAATAGTAGCCCTCTTTACGTTGTCCTTCAGCTGGCTGAAGTATTCTCACACTCCACTTATAATGAGTAAATGTTTAACAAATTAATCATAACTAGAATATTTGCAATGGCAGAAGCCATGGTTGCATAGTGTAAAATTTGCAGATAAAAAGCTGAAGTTTACATGAGTAAAATGAGTAGAACTAAAAGGCCATCGTTAACATAGAAGTGAATATGGGAGGAGGAGAAACATTCCACGACTGTTGATGCTCCAATTTAAATTTGGTAAATCACACAACTTTGAAATTTAAATTTTATGAAAGTGGACAAAAATCTCTAAGTTTTTAATATATCATTTTTTTACATGAGTGAAATTAGTGGAACTGATATGGGCTGCAAAGGGCAGAAAGAGAAGAGGGCAAATCTTAGTGGCTGCATTTAGATATTTGTTTGGACCTGGGACAAAGCTTCAATTTGGGAAAGTCTCCATTAGAAATTACACTCTAATAAACAGTCAGGGACAAGAATCCTTGTCCTGGTCTGTTCTTCATGTGATCCTAGTCTAAATGTGGTTTTGGGACTAGTTTAGGTCTGGGTCTGGTCCAGGTCTTGGCCCTAGTCTGGTTGTGGTCCGAGTTTTGGTCCTGGTCTGATGTTGTCCAGGTCTGGGTCTGGTCTAGTCAGGAGCATGTGTTGGTCCAGGTCTAGGGCCGGTCCTGGTCCTGGTCTGGAACTAGTCTTGTATTAGTCTGGTTTTGATCCTGGACTTCGGCTTTCTGCCAATGGGACTAACTCTCTATTAATGGTGCTCTAAACATTAAGGCCACACTTCAAAGGATGATGTCATCGGGCTAATTACTAATAAGACACCTGAAGACACTTGAAGTTTTCCTTTGAGCGAAGCTTTCAAACAAATGCATCAAATTCAAAAAATTATAAATGGGGCACAGTGGTAGAGCGATCATCCTATAAGGTTGGCGGCTCGATTCCTACTCTCCCCACAGTTCATACTGTCGTGTCCTTGGGCAAGACACTTAACCCACCTTGCCTCCAGTGGTGTTCCAGCATTAACACTGGTAAATTGAAGCTAAATGTAAGTCAATTTGGATTAAAGCTAAACAACTAATTGCTAATGTAAACAGAGAAAAAACACGGACACTGGGAGTGTCTAGCCTTGCGCTGCAGCTGGATTCTCTTTGATTTGGGAGTTTCTAAACTTGGGAACGCCATCTTGTATCGCGTTTCGGAAAGAAGGGACTTCCCTTTTGCAAACGCTTTCAAATGGAGCTTTCCCAGATGGTACTGTGAAACAGACTATGTTATGTGAGCAGTTCTATCTGCTCATGGATATAAGATATATGTAGTTTTGATGAAAACTTAGCATCAGTGGACAATACAAAAACATCTCACAATTCTGTGAGAGAACAGTTTAGAATTGTTTAACATGGGAGTCAATGGGGGAAAAAAACTGGACAAGCTGACACTTCTGAGCAGTTTAGTAAAATTGTGTAAAAGATACAGATTTGTGGGTTACATTTTCTGAAATAGGACAAAAATTACTACGTTTTTGACTGAAAAGGATTTAGGCTACAGAAGTAGGCAGAAGATAGAGTGGGTCGCACCCTGGCAATGCCCTTAAATTGATTAAAACAAAAAAAGTTTAACATTTTTAAACTGCGACAAGGGAAAAATTGTAAAAGTTACGTAAAAGATATTTAGTACGTATAAAAACCCAAAGTGTGAATGGTGCAAAAAGGTTAAACTAGGCAGAAGAAGCAGAAGTAAAGGCAGAAAAAGCATGATTTTGCACAAGTTTCATAGGAAATAAATAAAAAAGTAAAAAAATAGGCATAAAAGCTAATATATTGCAAAAACTATAAAAGGCAAAATTGCATAGCAACCATGCAACTACCTAATAAATATGAAAGGAGAACACCTATTGAAATAGCGGCTTTGTGCCCTAGGCGGGGTACACCCTGGACAATGGCCAGTTATTCGCACACACACAGTGACAGACAACCATTCTCGCCTTGCATTCATTCACTAGGGACATTTTAGAATTGCCAATTAACCTATACATACATACATTGGACGGTGGGAGGAAGACGGAGTACCCGGAGAGAACCCACGGAGGACAGGCAGACTCCTCACAGAAAGACCAATCGGCCGAGAGAATGTTTGAGTCAACACGGTTTTGAACTCACAACCTTCTTGCTGTGAGGCAGGAGTGCTAACAACTCTGCCATGTGCAGAAAATTAATGAAACAATGACTTTTCCTAAAATTTCTAAAGACCAAAGTGCTGTCCCTTGGAATAAGCCAAAGCGGCACAGAATGAAGAATGCTGGTATCGCTAAAGAATTAGCACCAACTGAAATAACACTGACAAACATATCAACCACTGGCTGAGTAAAATATGACCGCGAATAACAGAGAGAAAACTGTAAGATTTATTTGCTTAACTATTTGCTTATGAAGTTGATAAAAAGCACCAGACCAACAGGGGAAAGAAATCTGTAGGAAACGTCAAAAGCAAAGATACCAACAACAGCAGAATCATTACATGCAACTACCCAAGCACCACAGTCACTGACATCACAGTTATTCTCCCCCAGGTTATGTCCAAACCAGGGGGTCAAACATCGAATTCTGCACGTGGGTGCAGTGGACATCAGAAAATGAGTAAGAGAAGTCTTAAAAAAGGACATTAATAAACTATTTTAGAGATTTGACATTGCAGAGTTATAATTATTCATCAATGGACCCAAATATTGACAGGAGGAAGAATAAACTCTTCAGCTGAATACATTGCCGTCTACGGTCTGTGAGTCCAGAGGACTACACTTCATCAATAACTTAAATCTGTTTTGGCAACAAGATAACCTGTATAAGGGAAAGGGCCCACACCTGTGCAGAGGTGGAGTGGGACGACTGATGGATAACCTCCTTTATGCTCTGAAGAATCAAAATGGGCCTGGACAGAATCATGGGCCGCCAAGAGAAGAGCAGCCTTCAAGACAAAAGCAGCCACCAAGAAGAGAGGTGTGAGAGAACCACTCAAGACGCACCACCCACGGAACCCGCAATAAATATAACTATCTGGCTCTTCAACATCCCCATATGTGGCGTGCAGACTCACCACTGTCTCTGTTATCACCCTCTTCACCAATGGGCTTTCCTAATATTCTTGAAAATGTAGTGAAAACAAAGTTCCTTTAACTCCAAACATGCTGAAGTCACAGAGACCGACATCAACCAAGGTGAATTCTCCACTGCCCCAAGTAGTCCCCAGGAGCTCCACCAGCTCGACCCTCTCAGCCCGTCTCTAGAGTTGTAATCAGTAAGACCATTCCAATCAGGCCCTCGCCCAGTTTAGACTCCTCCCCCCTAAATTACTTCTGCTATAAGCGATTAGGACACCATGGGCCTCTGCTGTCCCAGGGTCTTTAGTATATAGTATAGCTCAGTGGGTAGAGCGGCCGTCCTTCGACTGGCGAGTGGGATCAATCCCCGCTCGAAACATCCCAAAACATCATAACATCCCGTGGATGTTATGATGTTTTGGATCACAGGGACAGTTTTTGGATGACAGGGACAGTTAGACTGTCCAATCAAAGACATCTACTTGCAATTTGATTTATATAGCACAATTCATTCACTGGGTAACTCAAAGTGCTTTACAGGAATGAAAGACAATTTACAAGATGTAGATTAGGAAACGTATAAAAAATTTTAACATTTTAAAAGAAGAGTGCAGATTTAGTGTAGGCGGAGCTAAAGAGGAAGGTTTTTAACCTCCCCTTGAACATTGTTAAAGTTGAGGCTTGTTTTACTTCATCTGGTAGGTTGTTCCACTAACTCTGTGCACGAGCAAAAGGCCTGTCCCACATGTTCTCAAAGTCTGAGGAAGTTCATAAGCAACTAGCATGTCAGAAATATATTCTGGTGCTAAACCTTTAAGAGACATTGCTGTTTTAAAGTGTATTCTCTGAGCAACAGGCAACCAGTGCAGAAATATTAAAACTGGCGTGGTTGTACTTTGTGGTTTTACATACGTTCTGAATAAGCTGCAGCTGTCTTAACCCTTATTTTAAGAGACCAGTGAGCAGGCCGTTACAGTAATCTAACCTGCTGGAGATAAACGCATGAATAAGTCTCTCTTACTCAAGATAGACCTCTGTGGAACTCCACATGTCAAGGTCATTTGGTCTGATTCACAGTTACCAACCAAAACAAAGTACATCCTGTCTTCAAGATAGGACTGAAACCATTTAAGAGCAGTTCCAGAGATACCTATCCATTCCTCTAATCTTTGTGACAGGATTTCATGGTCCACTGTATCAAACGCAGCACTCAAGTCCAACAGAACTAAGACAGAGACTTTGCCCGTGTCAGTGTTCAGACGGATGTCATTTGTGACTTTGATAAGTGTAGTCTCAGTCTGTGATGGGCCTGAATCCTGCCTGAAAAAGATTAAAGCAGTTGTTAAGCAATAGAAAGTCATTAAGTTGCTTATATACAACTTTTTCTTTCCCTAAAAATGGCAGATTAGATATGGGCCGATAGTAGCATCAAGACTGCTCTTCTTTAGGAGAGGCTTAATGACAGAATTTTTAAAGACCCTTTTAAATGTTCCAGACTGTAAGACATGATTGACTATATCAGTGAGTTGTGGTAACAATCTGCTTAGTACTGATTTTAGAAATCTAGTGGGTAAAACATTGAGGCAGCAGGTGGATGAACTCAGGCTGGAGACAGTTTTTTCAATTGTTCTGTCATTAATGGGCGTAAAATGTGTTAACCCAACCAAGTGTCTCCTAGGTGGCTGCAGTGTTGTTATATACCCTTTGGACTGGAGCATGTTTAATTGAACATTGTCGTTGAAAAACATTGCAAACCATTTAGTGGTGGAAACTAATTTTTTGAGAAAATGGAGCTCGAGGGTATGTTAATCTGTTCACTGTAGCAAACAGGACATGTGAGTTGTTACTGCTGTTGTTGATGAGCTCTGGAAAAAGAATCTCTCTTGCTTTTTGCCAAGTTTGATTGAAAATATGCAAGTTTCCTTTGTATACCTCACCATTTTCTTTTGGCATTCTCTTTTCTGTGCCCTGACAGAAGGAGCACAGAGCAGGTGTCAATAACATTTAAAACACCTAAAGTATAAACAATTCAACAAATCATCACTTGACCTGATGAGGCATTTTCAAACCTGATTGCCTCCATAAACTGTGTCCTGGTGTTATCATTAATCTGTCTCTTCTGAACAACTGTAGGTCCAGCAGCAGCTTTTGGAATTATGGACAGATGGAAGAAGACACAAGAATGATCAGACAGAGCAACATCAATCACAGTGACATCTGAAATATGGACACCCTTTGTAATGACCAGGTCTAGAGTGTGACCTCTGTTATGGGTCGGCTCATTAACATGCTGACAAAGACCAAAAGTATCAAGAATAGTAGAAAGTTCTTTGGTATTTCTGTCACAAACATTATCCACATGCACATTAAAATCACCTGATATAATTATTTGTTCATATTCTGTGCAGATAACCGAAAGCATTTCAGTAACTCATCAATAAAATCATGACATTGTTGGGGTGGTTTGTAAAGAACTACATATAAAAAAGATGGAGAAAACCTCAACTCCATTTTGAATGACACATACTCAAATGATAAAAAACAAGTAATAGTTTCTGGATAAGAATATTATCCTTAAGAAAGGCACATACACCACCAACTTTTTTTTCCCGCATTTTGGATAAAAATATGAAATTAAATGGGATGGATTCAATAACGACTGCATTTCCAGTCTTGCTGTCTAACCATGTTTCTGTTAAAAATATAAAATCAAGCTTATATAAAGTTATAAAATCATTAAATTGAAATGATTTGTTACCCAAAGACCTGACATTGAACACTGCAAGTTTCAAATCTGCGACTTCTGACTGTAGCTATGGAGCTGGGGGGGAGTGTTCTCTCCCAGGGCCTCAGGTTGATAAGTGGTTTATTATGACAAAAAGTCCTGGAACAGCAGAGGCCCCCGGTGTCCTAATCGCTGATAGTAGCTTTTGGAGCTGGTCTGGGAGGAGGTGGAGGGGGTCTGACAGGACTCTAGGTACTGGCTGACTACCAATATTTCCTCTTATAATCTTAAGTTTATGTTTTTAACAGGGAAGTGGCTGGACATTAAAAAGCGTAATGCAGATCTTACAGAATCCGCCCTAATTTTACACTTGTATCAGAAACATGGGGGGAAAAAAAGGGTGGTGGGATCTGGTGGGTATACACTCCAGCTCGTACCCTTCGCTCTCAGGACCCTGGCCCCCTTTAACTTCCTCGAATAAAGAAGTCTGCTGGCTACAGAGCCTTTTCTTATAGAGCCCCATTTTTATGGAATGGGCTCCCGGTGGAAGTGTGGCGAGCTGACTCTGTTGAGGTTTTCAAAAGCAAACACACAACATACTTTTTTCACCAAACGTAAGGAAACTGATTGATCATAGGTACATGCTCACACTGGTTGTAGCTGTAGGTACACACTCAACCTCTCATATTATTACTACTACACCTGCCAATTTTTGAGTAGTATTTAGCACTTTTTTTTTGCACCCTCCCCTGGACACTGCTCCAGTTTGAGGACCCCCAGCCCATCTGTCATCTACCTTGATGTTGGCTGCGGTCCCATCCATCATTGCACACTCAGAGTGGACACTGGACACTGCCAATATAAATATTTTTTGTTTTGTTTTTGTGAATATGTTATGTATTTTTCAACTGTCCTGTACACATTGCTGCACTGCCTGTCCGTCCTTGGGAGTGGATCCTTCCTTCTGTGGTTCTCCCTGAGGTCTCTTTTTTTCCAACTGTTTTTTTTTTGGAGTTTTTCCTCACCCTGATGGAGGGTCTAAGGACAGGGGATGTTGTCTAGTGCAGTCTGTTAAGCCCTCTGAGGCGGCAGTTGTTGTGATATTGGGCTATACAGAAATAAATGTCTTGTCTATCTATGCCTTGTTTAGGGATAATATAGCCACCATTTTGGCTCATTTGAGTATGTGTAATTTAATTTAGATGGAGCTAAAGCAATCTTTACTGAGTTGCTTTCAGTTGTGTGCACATAGTTTGACTGTATCATCATTAAAGATGATCTGAATGTACATGTGGATAATGTTTGTTGTGTTTTTTGTGCAGTTGTCATTTGTTAGGTTTGTTATTTATCTTAAACCAGAGACCACAAATGCAGCAAGAAACGCTAATGGAGAAATGTCTACGGTTTGGCAGCCCAATAGTGTAGTGTCTCTTTAAGAAAGGAGTGTGCCGTGAGTACATGTGACCAGCGTCTAATACGTCTGCTGTTGCCACGTTATGTTGTTGTGCTGTGGTTACATCCGTGCTCTGTTGAATGCTATGCTAAGTTTGGTTAACTATAAAGACAACGCTATGCTCTGGCAGATCTGAGCAGACAACTTAACATACATGAAGCTAACAGTTAGACTTGTAACATTGCTGTACATTATGTGTCCATTTGTGTTTACTTTCATTGGCTTTGTGAATGTTTGACTAAGTTTGAATCATGAACCGGGATCTAACATAACGTACTTCCTGGTTTGCTGCGGGGCATTCTGGGAGCTGTAGTTTTGAGCTGTGGTTCTTTGCTTACAGAAAAGACTGCATGCATTTGCGCAAGCGTTAGTGTCCTACTAATTGAATATGGTGCATAATGTTTTAAGTGTGAAGCATGGACATACATTATAAGGTGATGATTAATATTATTATTATTATAATTATTATTATAGTATATTAGTAATATATATATTTCTATTTTGATGTTCTTTATTGTTGTGTGTTATCATTGTTTGTAATATGCACATGAAATTGAAATATTGTATTTATTATTTCAGGTTTATCACCTGGTTACCATTTATGAAAAATATATAAATAAATAAAAAAAAAAATAAACAAAGAAATGTGGAAGACCGAGTAATATCCTTTTGTACGCTGGGTTGCCCTTTCCGTGGGGAGAAAACGGAACATGTGACAGAAATGCTATAGAACTCCTTGTTGCCCTTGAGACCTTATTATCTTATTTAGCATCTGAGTGAGCCCACCAACAGCAGAGGGCACCGTCAAGGAAACCATATATTAATTGCTGAATGCTGTTACTCCTGGTCAAGTTCATATGCATATCCAAATACACGTATGACTTAATGTCTTTAGCTGTAACTCCTATTGGTGCCATGCTAATCCAAACAAGACACATAAATGACAGCAATTACAAAGGCACAGTTTAAAGAGAAAATTTGCCTCATGTTCTCTCTTGCTGATGTGTAAAATTCATACACTTCTAGTGTTCTAAATGTTCTGGTTGGTTCAAAATAAACAAAAGGCGCCAATGGAGAAGTGAGGCCTTAATGAGGGCACTAAAAAGGGAGAACTGTAGGGCCAAAACAAGAATGGTGCCAAACAAAGCTCCAGGTTCATTATGAGATTTACAAAAAAATGTTGAGCGGGTTCAACCAGACTTTGCGTAGAACAAAGGAGAGTTATTTTCTGAAATAGTCACAAACTCTTGTGTCCTGTTTGCCACAGTGAACAGAATAACAAACCCTTCTGCTCCATTGCCTTGAGAACTAATGTACACATCGAAGTGCAATGGGTTTGCTCTGTTCTTTAATCTTAAGGTTCAGAGTAGGGCTGGGCGATGTGGCCTCAAAATTATATCACGATATAGGCTATCAAAAAAACAATAACGTGACAATATTAAAATACTGACAAATGTAATTTTTCTCTATTTAAATAAATATAGCCTATATGTTTTTATTTTAAATGAGTAGCTAAATGTATGTAGCAATGCATTTACAATAGCAGTCTATTAGATCATTATTAAACCTCATTTAGGTAAATAATCTTGAGTAAAGATTATTTACTTACTGAAAAGGGAGGAAACAAAATGTCCATTAAACTGTCAGTTAAACGTTATTAGCTTTAGCTCACTGCAAAAACATCCTACTTTCTGGACAACAATGCAATTCTACTGTGAATAAACAGGTTAATATACTCACTAAATCATTTCCAGCCTCATTTAAATTTATTAGTTCTGTTTTGCTTCACTCATGTATGACAGCTCCCTATTCTGTGTCTGTCCCTGCTCCAGCGCTTGGTGACCTGCGCGGTAAGAGAGCGGAAAGGACGTGCAACGTGTTACTCTCCATAAACGACGCAGTAATGTTACACATCACAAAATAATTCTGTCAGTCTGTTTTAGCTTATCCCCTGTATTTTTACTAATAAAATAGTCGAATATCTCACTGTGTGGGGCAGAGCCTGGTTTATCTAGGGTAGAGAGTTACACCGGTGCGGCCAAGACTCAGGTGTGGAGAGCTATTTCGCTTACCTTGAAGTTTGTTTAAGCTGTTTAAGAGCAAATAGAGACAAGTTTAGGGTGTTTGTTGACTCCGTGCAGTTAGAGAATTTGGAGAATGGAGCACAGTTTCATTGTGTGAAGCCATCAGTAAGGACCATCAAAGTGTGGTCTGTGTGGGTAGATTTTACACTCCATGAAATGTTTCTACACACAGACTGGAGTACATTTGCTTCTCGAGCCACCAGTGGCTCTCACACTGACATCGACCGCTACACCTCCTCGGTATTGGATTACATCTACTCCACCATAGACAATGTCACAACTCAGAAGCAGATCACCACATACCCAAATCGGAAGCCATGGATGAACAAGGAGGTGCGCCTCCTGTTGAAGGCACGCAATACTGCCTTCAGATCAGGGGATGCACAGCCCTACAGCACATCCAGAGCCAATCTGAAGACGGGCATCAAAGAGGCCAAGCACTGCTACAAGCTAAAGATGGAGGAGCACTTTTCCAACTCTGACCCTCGACGCATGTGGCAGGGCATCCAGGCCATCAGTGACTACAAAACCACCCACTCCACCCCGCAGCCACTGATGTCTCCTTCTTGAACGAGCTTAATGACTTTTATGCGCTTTGAGAGAGACAATACTACTACTGCCACCAAGCTCAAACCCTCACCTGACCACCCACCAATCACACTCTCCACCACAGACGTCTGAAACGCACTGAGCCGAATCAGTGCGCACAAAGCCGCTGGACCAGACAACATCCCTGGACGTGTACTCAAGGCATGTGCTGAGCAGCTCAGTGGGGTTTTCACAGACATTTTCAACCTGTCTCTTGCCCAAGCAGCTGTGCCGACATGCTTTAAATGCACCTCCATTGTGCCAGTGCCAAAACACTCCAGCCCTAAGTGCCTTAACGACTACCGCCCGGTAGCTCTGACACCTATTGTCATGAAGTGTTTTGAGCGGCTGGTCCTGGGACACCTGAAGGACTCTTTGCCATCCACACTGGACTCTCACCAGTTTGCCTACCGCAGCAATAGGAGCACAGAGGATGCCGTTTCCATGGCATCATTCAACACAGTCATCCCGTCCAAGCTAATAGCCAAACTTGAAGACCTGGGCATTAAGTCCTCCCTCTGCAACTGGATCATGGACTTCCTGACCAACAGACCCCAGCAGGTCCAATCCGGCTCCATCCGCTCCAGCATCACCACACTCAACACTGGTATCACAGGGCTGTGTACTGAGCCCCTTCCTGTACTCCCTCTTCACCTCCGACTGCAGGTCTGTGAATGGATCTAACGCCATCATCAAGTTTGCAGATGACACTCCAGTAATTGGTTTCATCAGCAACAACGATGAGACTGCCTACAGGGAGGAGATCCAGCACCTGGCCACATGGTGCAATGACAATAACCTGCTCCTGAACACCTCCAAGACGAAGGAGCTCATTGTGGACTTCAGGAAAGAGTCAAGAGGCACACACGACACCATCCACATCCATGGAACGGCTGTCGAGCATGTCTCCAGTTACAAGTTCCTGGGGACCCACATCTCGGAGGACCTGTCCTAGACTACCAACACCTCCAGCCTGGTCAAGAAGGCTCACCAGCGACTCTTCTTCTTGAGGACACTAAAGAAGAACCGGCTGTCCTCAGATATCCTGGTGAACTTTTATCGCTGTGCAATAGAAAGCATCCTGACCAACTGTGTAACAGTCTGGTATGGGAGCTGCTCTGTTGCAGAGCGCAAGGCACTGCAGCGGGTGGTGAAAACCACCCAACGAATCACAGGGACTCCACTTCCAGCCACGGAGCACGTCCAGAGGTAACGCTGTCTGCGTCGAGCTCGCAGCATCCATAAGGACTCCTCTCATCCCGCCCATAGACTGTTCTCTATCTTGCCCTCCGGCAGGCGTTTTAGGTGCTTCAGGACCAGGACCAGCAGACTGAAGAACAGTTTTTTCCCCAGAGCTGTCCATTTATTGAACTCTGTACCCCGCTGATCCCACTGCCCTTCATACACTGCCCCCCTCCTCACTGCGCACACCCCTTCTCGGTGTCTTGACTGGACTGTCTATACATAGCATTATGTTTACCAGAACTATTTGCACTGCCAACTGTTCATTTACAGAACCTACTGTTCACACATGCACTACTGCACTTTACATAAATATGCAATAACTTCCACTGCACTACTGTTATTCAGACAGCTTCTGTTTGTTATTATTTTCACTATAACTATTGCACTACTGCTCACCATAGCCTTACCTATCATTGTATATATCCATCCATACAATTCTGTTTATAGTAATTGCCATTGTATTTTATGTTTATAGTACATATCCACCTAAAATTACTTCTATAATATAATCTATTTATGACTTCAGTTTATAGCTCACCATGTTTATCATTGTATATACCTATTTTATCATTTCTGTTTATAGGAATAGCCATCTGTATATTATTGTATAGTATGTACATATCCATCTGCAAATGACTTTCCACACCAACTTATTTATTTAAGCAACACTGGATATCTTGCACTTGCTGCTATTGCACTTCTGGTTAGACCTAAACTGCATTTTGTTGCATTGTACTTGTACATGTGTAATGACAATAAAGTTGAATCTAATCTAATCTAGTTTTAAAACAGTTTTCATTAATAATTGCTTCATTAGGCCTAATTGTTGCAGCTATTTGTCTGTGTTATTATAATTTTTTATTTACTATTGTTTATAATTACTGGGTGCTCATAGTTCTCTTCAGGTCATATCAAAACTGATGATGTCATGCCCTTGTCATGCTAATCCAAGCATTAACTAGACATAACTTGACCTCTATCTACATGTCTCTCTGGATAATAAGGATAAAGAATTTGTTAACAGTCTGCTATAACGTGATATTGTGAAATGAGGCTTATTATCACCAGAAAAAAATATACCGGTATTATCGTTAGCAATATGATATGGCACTGCCTTAGTTCAGAGTATTAAACTAGCAATAAACTTCACAACACAGATGGTAACTGTACAGCCATCCACACTACAACTGACACACTTCACACCTGTCACTGACAAAACAGTCCAAGAGACCATTTCCAGAATGAGTTCTTCCACATGCTGCCTTGACTAGTTACCCACTAGATTTCTAAAGTCTGTGCTGAGTAATTTGTTACCACGGCTCACTCACTCAGTAAACAGCTCACTACAATCTGAAGCATTTCCTCAGGCCTTGAAAACGGCTGCCATTAAGCCTCTCCTTAAGAAGAGCAGTCTTGATGCCACAGTACTAAACAACTATTGGCCAATATCAAACTTGCCATTTCTAGGTAAACTCCTTGAAAAAGTTGTATACAAATAACTTAATGACTTTCTCCTGTTAAACAACTGCTCAGGTTTTGGCCACCATCACAGTTCTGAGATGGCTCTTATTAAGGTGACAGAAGACATTCATATGAACACTGACGCAGGCAGAGTCTCAGTCTTAGTCCTGCTGAATTTGAGTTCAGCGTTTGACACAGTTGATCATGTGATCCTTTTACAGAGGTTAGAGGACTGGGTGGGCAATTCTGGTGCTGCCCTTAAATGGTTCAAATCCTATCTTGAAGATTGGAAAGACTGTTGAAATTGCAAACTGCTTCTCAGACCCAATTGGCATTGAGCTGTTGGGTCCCCCACATGGGTTCATCCTGGGACCCCTTTTTTCAATATTTACATGCTTCCTCTGGGCCAGTTAATTTCAAGGAACAAAATGTCCTACCACAACTCTGCAGATGACACCTATATTTACATCTCAATGACAGCAGGCAACCATGTGGACTCATATCACTGAGGACCAGAAAGTACCACCATCTTAATCCTGTCATCAGGTCTCTATACTTCCTGTCTCTCAGGATAGAGTTTAAAGCAGCACTGCTGGGGTATCAGGCTCTCCATGGCTCAGCACTAATTACCTCTCACATGTCAGTCCCATATGTTAGTCCAATATGAACCCTCTGGGATT
This sequence comes from Neodontobutis hainanensis, assembly GCA_024349245.1. Taxonomy (NCBI): domain Eukaryota; kingdom Metazoa; phylum Chordata; class Actinopteri; order Gobiiformes; family Odontobutidae; genus Neodontobutis; species Neodontobutis hainanensis. The sequence continues at coordinate 544,828 of JALDNG010000262.1, forward strand.
CCGAGGACCCCCGGGATAGGTCTCTTGCTGGTGCCCGGGGTCAGGATTAAAAGGGGCACTACGCAACTTTTTAAGCTCAAATAACATTTTTATTTGCCACCATAATTAGATTAGACAGCTAAGACATTCTTTGTTAAAAACTGTTATCTCAATGAGGCTCATTTTATTGTGAAGCGCCCGGGCCGGTTTTGCCGGGAAATCTACCCAGATGTTACATGGTTACGTAGCGCTCCGATGTACAGCGAGATCAGCCGGCAGAGATGGACTCTACCAGCAACAAAAAACGACCGGCCTCTAGACACCGGCATTGACTCCTCAAAAAAATAAAAAACATGTTTACTCGAGCAAGACACAGAGAGGAAAACAGAAGTGTGACCAAAGTAGTGGAAAAACAAGACTGAACATAGGCAGAGCATTTGAGCCGTGGAGAGAGCTAACGTTACGCTCTACTTTGGGAATAAAAACGGACCCTGAGCTGGCTTTTTTTCTTATTGAAAAGGTAAGACATCATTACAGACAATTTATAATATACTGTTTTGTTTTGTTTTCAGTTGTCTAAAGCTAAATAAACTTAGCATGCTTGTTAGATGGGGATGCTAAGCGGCTAACATGAACGACTCCTAAAAAGTTACTGTTTTGAATGGATTAAATACTTTGAGAAGAGAATTATAACCCCAATTTCAGAAGCTACTAAGTCTAATCAATATGCTGTCTTTGCTTTCAATTGACTTTTTTCAATGTCTTTTGAAAAAGTAGCTCAGTAGCTGAGCTAATGATAACTCTTTTTGGGGTTACACTTTGCGAAGTATTTTTTCTTTGTTATGTCTTTTGGCTCGTGTTCAATAACCTTCAGAGATAACGTGACCCATGACAACTTTAGAAATTTAGCCAGGATGTAATATATGATGTAAATGTTATCACAGACCATCTAATGCTAATTCTGTCACATGTCTTGCCTTATTGCTATTGTCTGGATAGATCCACTTCACTTATGCCCATTCACTGATGTTTTGTTATTTAAATTTAGTGTGATTAGCTGTGCGTCTGCCTTTATTTGTATGTTTAGTCACTAATTATCAATAAGTGGTCTATTTGTAAATTGTATGTAAAGGATCAATTTTATTATAATGACACTTTGTAAATTTGCTTTTGTAAATGTGATGAGATTGTATAAGGCAGCAGTCTAATAATGGTTGAATTGTTTACAGCTATGAGAAAAATACAGTGGCTAAGGGTCAGAGGCGACATACATCCACACCAAGAAAAGATTGACGCCAAGATATACACAGCATCCTGATTCAATCACTGCATGCAAATCTGACAGGTAACTGTGTTTTCATTTAGTACTACACAAAAACTAAAGTCAGACTGTAATTTTACTAGTGTGCACTTGCAACAATGTATGACAATTACATTTAAATTTTGATTATTCTAATTGTGACATTCACTCCAGGTTAGTTATGGGTTTAGTTTTGCTGTAACACAATTTATTTCCTTTGTCAACAGTGAAGAGTTCCAAATTGAGGGAGTGCAACCACTGGATGAAGTGTTGAAGCAAGGTAAATGTAACTGTCCATCTCTCAATTGATTGATCTACCAGTTTATTTTTGAAAACAAACAGGAAGGGTACATGTAAATGTACCTGTTGATCACTGAGCATTAGCATTTCCATGGGCCTGGTGACTCAACAATATAGATGGGTGTAAATTGGGTCAAAGAGGGAAACCTTACACATGAAAAGCTGTGAACAGTGTGAGGTTAGACAATGAGTGTCATTGCAAAGGGTTCTATGTATTTTATCTATAATTTCTTTTTATTTAGCGTCAAATCAATAGAGCTTTGGAATGACTCTGTTCTAGTAGACAAATAGCAAGCAAACAGTCTTAAAAACAGTGTGTAAGTGACTAAATACTTTCACCATATCTTGTCATCATGCATGTTTGTTTTAATGCATTGGTTTTGTTATTATTTATTATTTATTTTTATATTACAGGATAGAATTTGAGGGCAAGCTGGTCTCAGACCCATCAGAAGCTGACTATGTCCCACCTATCTGTGTGCGGTTAGTGTGCATTATAGACTAACTATGGCAGTGATGGTGCAAAATATGAATGTGTTTTTTTTCACTTTACATTTACATTTAGTCATTTAGCAGACGCTTTTATCCAAAGCGACTTACAAGTGAGGAAAACAATAGAAGCAATTTCAACAACACAAGGTAACAAAAAGCATAAGTGCACAAAAAAGTAGTCAGTTAAAACCTAGCTCAGCATACAAAGCTAAGGATAGGAAAGTTTTTTTTTTTTTTTTTTTTTATTAAAAGAAGGAATTGATAGAAAGGAAGTTAAGAATTCAGTGTTTGTCAGTCAGGTGTTGACAAAAGAGATATGTTTTCAAGCGTTTTATAAAGATGTCTACAGAATCTGCTGATCTTGTAGCAGCAGGTAGATCATTCCACCAATGTGGAACAGATCCAGAGAAAGTACAGTGCTGGAGGTACATTACAATGTGCCATTGACAGACTACCCATCATTGGGTTCGAGGAGGATGTCCTGGCCATTGACTGAGAAGATTCTGCAAAGCACCCCCACCCTCCAGACATTGAAGAGCTACAACAAGCATCTGACATTCTCACCTTCCCTGGAATTATAAAAGTTGCTGCTGAAAGAGATCTAATGAACCAGCCTGCCTGCATCGCTTACAACCGAAACTTGCTTGCCCAACAGCAAAAGCTTTTACAGTGACAATATCATGGGTGTGGATTGTGACGAGTGTGATAAATTGCCGTTTTAAAGTTTTTGTTACAATTATAGATTGTAAATAAAATGATTTTCAGTATAGACTAGTGTAGAATCACTTTATGGAACAAACTGATAGGCTTCTTTATCTCCGTTCCAGCTGATGGAAGGATAGACTCACCAGGTAATTCAAAAAGCTTTACAACATGTCAGTCTCCCACTGTTATGTTTTTGTTGTTTATTATCCTCCCACCCCCAACAAGTCACTCTGCACAGTTCTGTACGTACACGGCATTAGAGCAAGACACCATGAACATCATCAGTGTTGTGAATGTGCACAGGAGACAGGCAGGGATGATATCTGGTCATTCACAAATATTTTCCTGGATAAAGAATATAGTCAATCACTTTTGGTTTTCTTGTCAGAAAGCAGAAAACTGGGAGGAGTTCTTGGTGTGTATGATTGATCAATAATAGCCATGTAATATAATTTTAGATGTCAACAGTTGATTTTTACTTATATTGACTCCACACACAAAGTAAAGATGTCCTCAGTTGTGCATGCTTTTGTCAATATGCTTATCTACTTAAATGTATTTTTGATTAAACGTTCATGTTCATCAAGCAGCATTTCAAAAGTGACTCTAAATTTTAAATATTTTATGGTATGTGGCGAGGTGTTCTGCACCACGTCAGCGGCGAGCATGAGTTGGCCCTTGGAAGATGCCAGCATGCTCCTCTGGATGTGGGAAACTATGACAAAAAAGTCATAACAGCAGGTTCTGCCGCACACAAGGCACTCTCACAGATTGTCATAAACGGACGGTGGCTGAAGGATGTTGAGAAGTTTCTGACCTTTTAGGTAGGATTTTAAAAATATATAATTTTACATACCAATTTATTTGTTGTTTGATAGTATATGCTAAAAGTGTGAGTAAGGACTATATTTACAGCATTATCAATGGAACAACAAAAACTAATACTATCAATAAAGAGTTTTTAGTTTTTATTTGATTTCAGTCATGTCTGTAATACTTGATATACTCTGAAGTTTCATGTTTTTTCTTTGCTCTTAAGTCATCTTCTGATCTGGAGTCCTTTCGGAATCATACAGTCATGAACGCCGACAAACGCTTCTCGTTCTCACCTCCAGTGGATTAGGCTAGGACGTTTCTCACTGCACTGGACTATAATCATCACAACCACCACCGGCCAGTACATGTCAACAATAAAGGCCAGGTTTCATAAGTAATACATTTTTATATTTCATATTTTTTTAGCCTGAAAAAATATGCTCATGTTGTTGTTATCTAATGTTAAATGTATTGTTCCACAGACAAAAAAAAGGTCTACAGCAAAAAAAATCATAGCCCTATTGTGTTTGCACGGTAAAAGAGGCAAAGGACTACAGATACATCCATGGCTGCAGAGTAACATTTTAGGGATCCGACTAATGGGGGACTCCCCCTACGGAGGAGTGTTGTTCAAGATGACCCTCGGACCCCTAGTCTTCTACCTGGTGTTGTTCCGCCTCCCTCAGCTGAATTAGCCCAGACACAACTGCAGGACAGGTGTCTCAGCCACATGCCCACAGTCCTGTCCTCTCTCTTTCACAAGGAACCATTATGTGTAGGCCTCATGCAGCAGAAGTCTAGCCTGTTTTATTTATCAGATAAAATCCAGAATATCTTGGTGCACTAATCTAACATGTTGAGGACATGTTTGTTACCTCTCAAACACTGTCTGTGTTCATCTGTATTACATTCCTTTGTAAATTGATGAAATGAATAATACTGTCAAAACACCAATGCATTTTCTTTTTTTTTATTTATTTCTCTCTCTCTCTGTGGGACATGACTTCAGCCACTTAAAGGGCAGCAATAGAAGAGAGTGCTTTAATGGAACATGTCTTTAGAGTAAATATATACAGAAAACAATAAAATTATATATTTATGCATTTTCAAAAATGTGTAACATTTGTAAATAAAGAACAAGGAGTAACAAAAAACAAAAAATCTCTATCTTTTGAGGTAGTCACCCAAAGTATTATGTGTATATGAGATGTGTATAGACAAAAAAACTACTTTTACAGAAACAAGTGACAATGTATAGGTAGTGGATAATTGTTAATTCAATCTAAAGGGGCTTCTTTGAAACTTATAATTACGAAATGAGTCTGGGTATTTCTCCCCAATTCAAATGTGGCTGGAGGCCTACATCCAGACAATGTTCCATGTGGGCCTTCCTGCTGAGACACCCTAATTGATCCTGTCTGCAGCATTTGTTTTCCAGGTTCGTTGGCCTGACCTGGCAGTTCAAACAGGTGCACCACGCTGCCTGACCCCGACTGGGTATGATTGGTCCTGGTGTGGTCTAGAGAAGCCCCTGGCAGATGAGTTACAACAACCTGGAGAACTTCATCCTTCTCCTCCTGCGACAGTCTTTCTAACTGTTCATAAAAATGGAACAACAAGCACTGTTTAGTTCAGAAGTTTATTTGGGTGTGTGATCATTTGTAGACATATGACCAACCTGCCTCTGTTGTCCTGCAGCAGCTGTGCCACTTTCAGTCTGTCCTCTTCACTGACAGGCCCAGCTCCTCTTCTTCCCCTCCCGTGGCCTCTTCTTCTGCACCTCTTGCCCTCCTCCTTCTTGACTCACTATCAGTGCTCTCTTCCACCGGAGCCTGTGAGATGATTTGGAAAAAAATAATTGCCCATCTGTATTTTTATAGTGCTAAACTTCATGTTTGAGGTTTTCTGAACGAGACCAACAGTGAAATAAACAATAAGCTAAAATTATACTGTGAGGTTAAGCTTATGATGTCTCAAAATAATGCAGGACCAATTCATTACAGTAATAGTAATAACCTATAAACAAGCTAAATGAGATGACAGTCGCACGTTGGTGCAAAGACTCATCCAAATAACAGTAATAGTAACACATGAACAGTATCCTGTCTGATATAAGTTCTCTAACTTTAGCCGTTATCCTGCTGAGACTCTTGTAAACACTGAGCCTCGGTAAAAGCTACGTGAGTTGATGTAGCGTTAGCTGCTAAGCTAACGTTAGCCCCTTTTAACAAAAGTAACATGCAGAAGATAATATATATACGAAGTTACAACAGCCTTTCTGCATTGAACAACGCTTTATAAAACGAGCCGTTTGTCAGTCTGGTGATTTATTATCTTCCATGTCTCAAGAGTTTGCTTTACTGCTGTGTAAGCACTCGACATTAAAATATAGTTTACTCTCAAAGTTTATTCAGCAATACAGTTTTACAGAAGTGTAACTTTTCTTACCTTTGTAAACATGATGCAAGTAAATGTCCAAGTCCTTCAGGGCGACAGACTAAAAGATAATGCTCCGGTGACTCAGTCATGCACGTACAAACACGCGCCAGTCTGAAAGCAAGAGCGAGCTGGACACTGACTGTAGTTCTCCTAACGGCCACTGGTGGCAGTAACTGTTATGTTTTTATGAAAGTTACGTAATGCCCCTTTAAACACAGTAAAGGAGTGTTTCAGTTTTATGCAGCTAAAATTTGGAACAGTCTTCCAGAGGGGGTGAAAAAGGCCTCTACTCAGACAATGTTCAAGTCCAGGCTGTAAACTGTTCTGTTTAACTGTTCATAAGACAACTGAAAGTATTTTATCTCCACTTGTCTTTTAACTTTGTTTTAATTGATTTATTGTAATTTATTGATAATTGTTGTATTTTTGTTTTAAATCTTTGAATTGGAGAATGTATGAATTGTGCTATATAAATAAACTTGCCTATATGCCATTGTCCTGTTCCATAAATGTCATAATGGTCCTAATCTTATAGCACAAGAGTGGAGGTACCTGAGAGGTATGGCTGTGAGCTGTTGAAGTTTCGGGGGGAACCTGGATAGCTGTCCTGAGACTTGGGGCTTCGACCACCAAGACACCGCACCTCACTGTCAGTGCCATTCACCATCTCGATGAACTGACGCACTCTAGAGGCACAGTTGGACCAGTTATTAGAAGATATTACGAGATAAAATATCAATGTATATTGGAAAGGTTAGAAGTTAACAAAGCAACAGTAAAAAAACTAAAAGAAAAGACAAAAAGTTAAATCAAGGAATACAAACTGGTTTAACAGATTTCAATGTGCTTTAGATAAAGAAAACATGTAATTGTTCACTGTTATTAGGGATGTAACGATTAACTGTGAGCCGGTTAAAAAAATTAGAGCTCTGGGTAACATTAAGAGACCACTGCAATTTTTCATTTGAATCAGCATCTCTACAAGTATGGAAGCCATTCCATTCCAATGTCTGTTGAATCCCAACACCCTGCGTTGGGATTCTACTGAATGAGGTGCTGATTAGTTGATCGACTGAACCAAATCTTATTTAATAAGGAAAAGTATAAAAAAAAAAAAAAACACTTCTGTGGTCATCACTAATCTCTCGCAAATAAATGCTCTAAATTACAATATTTTTATTTGGAATTTGGGGAAAATGTTGTCAGTAGTTTATAGAATAAAACAAAAATTTACCCAAACACATAACTCTAAATATTAAAACTGATAATTTTGCAGAGCTGTATGTGACGTTTCAAGTCGGTTGAGATAATTCAGTCGTAATTCATGTTTTGAAAAACAGGTGCCGCTCTGTTTACTGCAAACTCGCTTTCAACAAGTTGTTGCAAACACTTTCTAGCATGGCGACTAGAGTGTGGATGTTGATATTGAGAAAGTCTAATTATCGTTCAAATCAGAGGAGTGGCAGCAGAAAGAAATCCACTTTAGCGAAAGGCGTTCATTCGCTCACTTTGTGACTCTCCGCTGCTGCACAGACAGGTTACAGGCCAAGTTGGCGCAGAGCGGCCTTAACAAGCGCACAACAAAAATAAGTCTGTGTCTTAGGCTGACCTTTACTTAACTTAAGGTCGTGGACCAGATCTAGTCCTTTGCGGAGTACTTCTAGTCCTCACATTAATTATTACTGTAAATACGTTAGGTGAAAAATGCATAAAAGTTAAAAGTTAAATAAGAGTTGTTTTAATAACGTTCTACTGTTCTAAGAAAACACATGAGACCAGTGTTTATTATTGGGTTTGAACTAAAGAGGTTTTAGGTCTCAGCTGAAGTAAATGAGAACTAATTATTGAACATAAAATTATTAACCAGGTCTAAATTCTTCAGAGGCAGATTTATTGGGGATTTTAAGTTACTTTGTTATAATAGTCACTTATTCAAAGTACCTAGCCTTATAAGCAAATTAAATAGTATATAAACTTTAATTTTATTTATGTTTATTTATAAACTTACAAATAGACAAACACTGGCCTATAGCTTAAATAAATATGGTAACATTTGACATTTACTTAGGGACTGTTAGAACTGGCATTTGGAATGGTACTGGGACCCTGATTTGTGAAATAATAAAAAGGGCATTTGTTCATTTCTAATTTATCTCAATTCATTTCATAAAATAAAATCATGATAAAATTGAATCGTGAGATCAGAATTGTGAATCAAATTGTGAGTTGAGTGAATTGTTACATCCCTAACTGTTATGCAATAACACATTTATTTTATATTTATACTTGTGTATTATATTTAGTAATAAGCAATAAATTATCTTAAATCATATAAATATGCTCAGCAAGTAAATTTAATTTTGAAATAAATCAAAATGATTTACAGTACATTTCAACTCACTTCAGCATAAAGAGCAAGTCAGGGTTTCTCTCTAAAAGGCTGGGATAAAGCTGCTGAGTCGTTTCTATGGCTTCACCCATTCGACCCGACAACACCAGCTTTTGGATCTCTGTAAACCACAACACAATGCACTTTACTTAATGTAATATATAAATCACAATACAAAAACTACAAACAAATCACTGGAGCGGTAAATTTAAGGTCTGGTAATAATGCTCAGTTAGAGAAAAGTGTTTTTTGTACATTAGAAAGAAAACTTATAAAATGTGAAAAACCTAAGGCCTATAAGACTTACTCTGTCTGTTTTTGATAGAGGCCAGCTCCTCGTGTACTGCCTGATCAGTGGATTTGGCAAAGGCTTCAGCTGTGGCACAGTAACTGTGATGCACCAGGTATGATGCCACCATTCTGTTGAAAGAAAAAAACAAAATGATCAGATCAAAAATAGACACTCATCAAGCTGGTCCACTACAACTTGTTCAAAATTTTGTACCAATGAGTACTGGGGTACGACTTATTTGGCTAATTGTGCATTCTCAAATGCCTGTTGGCACCCAAAGTTTTTCCTCTCTACATATCTTTACATCTGTCCCAAAGCTCTTTACACAGCTCTGAGAAGCGAGGAGGGAAGATACTTCTGTGAGAAGACATGAGCGGGGCCACCAAAGCTTCAAATGCAGAAGTCAAACTCTCCCGTCTCAACTAAGATGGAAGGGGACTGTGGAGGAAATGCAGAATATGGTTTTGAGACTAAACCTGGACTAAACTCACTTCTGTATCATGGACTGCCACTCGCCCTCACGCTCTCCAATCGGAAACCGGTCAATCTGTGTCTGGATCTTTGTCCTCCACTCTCTCATGTAGTCCTCTATGTCAAACACAAATGGGTGCTGCCCAAAGTTGGCGTCCACCACTTCCCCTGGAGTCTGAAGGCCCACAGTGGGATACAAGTTTGGCTGAAACAAGAGACAAGGAGTTTATGAATAATCATGTCAGAGCCCTAAAGCAATAGAAAGGAGCCTATTGTAATTGCTCAAGTAGTGTGAAAAGTGCACTAAACTTAAATCAATTAAGTCAATGTCATTGGCCATTACCCAATTGATGCCATGGCTATGTCTAGGTTGTTAGATGTTGTCCCAATTAGGCCCAATCCCTACCCCTTACTAATACCCCATGGTTGTGCAAAGTGTCCCAATACTCATTTTGGATCTAGAGGAACACTCCCCTCGAAAACAGAGATTTTTGCTTCCCACACTTGAAACAAAGGGGTAAGAGAGATGCCCACCATGCTCTGCGTTCACCGGCACTCAGGTTCCAAGAACGGTGCAAAAATTAACTAATTTGAGCAAAATTAGTTAAAAACAAATATACACACACTACAACAGGCTACTTTTATAACAACTTGAAGATAGTCCAAACAGCAGAATATATTTAGGGCTCTAGACTAACTTGTTGTCACTGGTGCACCCAACTTTTTTTCTTAGGTGCACAAGCACAAAGGTTAGGTGCACCCAAATTTTTGACCGCATCGCATTCCACTGTGTCCAAATCAACACACCAATCAATCTATAGTGATTATGCCATTTGGGGACAAGTGGAAATGAAAGATACAGTATGTGTTCAACTGTATTGAAACCTTTACTTTAATATTTTGTCCATCCATCATTCTGCTTATCCGGGGCAGAGTTGCGAGGGCAGCAGTCTAAGCAAAGACTGCCCAAACTCCACTCTCCCCAGACACTCATGGCCATGGGTGAGAGTAAGAACGTAGATCGACCGGTAAATCGAGAGCTTTGCCCTGCAGTTCAGCTTCTTCTTTACCACGACAGACCAATACATCGACCGCATCAATGCAGAAGCTGCATTGATCCCCTTGTCAACCTCACTCGTAAACAAGACTCAAGCTACTTGAATTCCTCCACTTGAGGCAGGGCTCTCCACCAACCTGAAGGGGGCAATCCACCCTTTTCCAACTAAGAACCATGGTCTCAGACTTGGAGGTGCTGATCCTCATCCCAGCCGCTTCTCACTTGGTTGCAAACCATCCCAGTGCAAACTGAAGGTCCCGATGGAGCCAACAGGACTACATCTGCAAAAGAGACGAGATCCTGTGGACCCCAAACCAGACCCATTTCGGCCCCTGGCTGCACCTAGAAATCCTGTCCATACAAATAATTAACAGGTCCGGTAACAAAAGGCAGCCCTGCAGGAGTCCAACATGCGCCTGGAACAGGTGTGACTTACTGACTGCAATGCAAACCAAGCTCCTGCTCCGGTCGTACAGTGACCGGACAGCCCATTTCAAAGGACCCCGGACCCCATTCTCCCAGAACACCCCCCACAGGGTGCCACGAGGGACACAGAATGCCTTCTCCAGATCCACAAAGCACACGTGGACTGGTTGGGCAAACTCCCATAAACCCTCCAGCACCCTGGAGAGGGTATAGAGCTGGTCCAGTGTTCCAGTAATGGGACGAAAACCGCATTGAATCCGAGGTTTGACTATCGCCCGCATTCTCCTCTCCAGTACCCTGGCATAGACTTTCCCGGGGAGGCCGAGGAGTGTGATCCCTCTGTAGCTGGAACACATCCTCCCCCTTCTTGATAAAAGTGATCACCACCCCGGTCTGCCAGTCCAGAGGTACTGTCCCCAAACGCCACGTGATGTTGCAGTGGCGTGTCAGCCAAGACAGCCCCACAACATCCAGAGACCCGAGGTACCCAGGGCACTTCTCATTCACCCCTGGTGCCCTGCCACCGACGAGCTTCCTACCTCAGTGACCACAGCTCAGGCAATGAAGTCCTCCCTTGAGACATCGGCCTCTGCTTCCTCACTGGAAGACTTGTCGGTGGGGTTTAGAGATCCTCGTAATTCTTCTACCGTACAACAATGTCCCTGGTTGAAGTCAGCAGATTCCCACCTCCACTGTAAACAGTGTTGGCAGGGCACCGTTTACCCGTCCCTAAGGCGCCGGGTGGTTTGCCAGAATTTCTTTGAGGCAAACCGATTCTTCTACATGGCCTCACCTGAACTCCTCCCAGACCCAAGTTTTTGCCTCCACAACCACCTGGGCTGCAGTCCACTTGGCCTGCTGGTACCCATCAGCTGCCTTAGGAGTCCCACAAGCCAACCAGGCTAGATAGGTCTCCTTCAGCTTGATGGCATCCCTTACTTCCGGTGTCCACCGGAAGTCATATGAAACGACTACAAAGTTAATCATCGACCTCCGACGCCCTGGTGCCACGCGCACTGGTGGACACCATTAAGACAAACTGTGAGTAGCACAGAAGCAATGCTATGATCAAGTCAATACCAGCCCTCCGCCTCTTACCGCAGGCAACTCCAAAGTAGTGGAGAGTCCAGCCTCTCTTGAGGATTTGGGTTCCAGAGCCCAAGCTGTGCGTGGAGGTGAGCCCGACTATCTCTAATTGGTATCTCGCAACCTCCCGCACAAGCTCAGGCTCCTTACCCGCCAATGAAGTGACATTCCACATCCCTAGCGCCAGATTTTATGTCCAGGGATTGGGTCGCCAAGGCCCCCGCCATTGACTGCCCAATCTACTTTGCACCGGGTCCTTGCATTTCTTCCCGCAGGTGGTGGGCCCATGGGTAGTGGGTCCATGGGCGATCGGCCCAACGTCGCTCCTTCAGGCTGCATGCAAGCCCCAAACCTAGGCCTGCCTCCAGGGTGGGGCCCTGTTGCGCATACCAGGCGACGTCCTTAATATTTTTTTATCCATAAATAGGGCTTTGAACCGCTTTTTGTCACGTAGGACCCATTTGCCTTGGAAGACCCTACCTAATTTTTTGTTCTCCGTTTTATTTATTTCTCTCATTACTGGTCATTTTCTTTTTTGTAATTACCCTGCAATTATTGTATTTAGAAGATTTATTTTTATTTATGTACCTCCCATATCATTTTCCAATTACAAAAAAATGGAAAAAATGACATATGGATACCACTACAAAAATGGGGTAATCACTATATAGTGCACATATCACAAAAAAATAAAATAAAACACACTGCTTTAGAGCCACAGTGTCTTATACCCAGGCGTGAAATTAAGGGGGTACGGCGTACCACTATAAGATTTGGTGGGGGTATACTGTACTGGGAAGAGATTTGGAGGTAATCTGCATACAGGGGTCTGGCGTAGCTAATCGTGAGAACCGGGAGAATTGTTTAGTGATAACACAACAGTGCCATCAGGAAATTGAACAAATGCTTTTTCTGTGCAGCCATGTGGCTTTATTTATGGAAGTTTTGTTAGGCCTATATTTGTAACACCAAACCAACAACCAAAATTCAACTTATTTTTTCCTAACGCGCTCTCACCACCTGCCATGGCGTAAAACAGCAGCCAAACCAAGCAAACTCCAACACCACTTATGTATCTAATGGATTTCCCCAGCTGCAGCCTACAAGACCGGTTAAAACTGAACCCCATATGAAAAGGTTTACACACTACATGAAGGATCAAGTCAAACATAATTAACGCAATTTTACATCTTTGTGTGTTGTCTGAGCACTTTTTCTCAGTTTCTCTCTTGTGAATAGAGCTGAGTTTTTCTTCCTTTTGCTGCATTGTTTTATGCTCTTATTTTTCTACTGATGAGTAAACCTGGATCAGACTTTGATACCGCTGTCTAGGTGCCAAAGCACACAAGCTTCACTAATTGATTAGATCTTTTTTCTTTTTCATGACATACGTCTAAGCCTTTAACTAAGAGAACGGCCACTGCCTTTAACTATGACTATTTCAGGCAAGGTCTGTAAAGAGGATAAAGCTGCAGCATGTTGAGGGGGATTGTCTAAAAACAGAGGCGGAACAATGTGATGAGTTTTTAGGGCAAAAGCTTCAAATTTAGTGAGCTCCTTACCAAAGGCAAAAAAAAAGAATAAAGGGTGGGTTTTATAAATAATTTTTGGTCTTGTTTTTTTCTGTTTGAAAGGCTTTAGTCTCTGATGTTGGGGCATCTCACAATGTCCAGTTAAAATATTATAACATCTAAAATGTCCCAGTATATAAGGAATTTGTGTTTTTACTATAATTTTCTGGGGAAAGACCAACATTTTTGTATCTGCATAATATGACAGGGACATGTCTGTGAAGGCTCTCAGTCATCCAGGACAGCTTGAAAAAAAGGTTTAAGTAAAAACATCTGGACTCAGTTTTCAAGATGAAGAGCCACTGCTCCCTACATGTATGGAGCAGTGGCACTTACCACCTTGTACCTGAATGGAGCGGTGTCACTAACGACTCTCCTGAGCCTTAATGACTTCTACGTTAGGAGTCACACTGTCCTTTCATGGCCAACGACTGTGAGACCAGAACAGCCTGGTCCATCTGATTTGGTTTCAGGGGAAACTCCTCCCTCTAGAGATATAAGCTCAGCTATCTTACCAGTTGATCTCAGAATTGATAAAGTCTCTTGGAATTAAAGATGATATGATAAACCAATACAATTAATTATTCCGTCTTAAATGGATTCGTATGAATACTGAAAATTAAGGTTTAGCATCATCTTAACGAAACGTCTTCACCTTTAAAACTGAGTCCAGATGCTTTTACTTTAACCTTTTTTTTTTCAAGACAGGGACAGTTAGACTGTCCAATCAGAGACATCTACTTCAAATGTCCTGTAAGAAGGCAAGACAAATGTATTTATATAGCACAATTCATTCACTGGGTAACTCAAAGTGCTTTACAGGAATGAAAGACAATTTACAAGACGTAGATTAAGAACTATAAGATAAATTTGAACATTTTAAAAGAAGAGTTAGGATTAAAAAAAATATATACACTTTAAGTTGTATTGTAGGTGGAGCTAAAGAGGAAGGTTTTAACCTCCCCCTGAACATTTTTAAAGTTGAGGCTTGTTTTACTTCATCTGGTAGGTTGTTCCACTAACTCTGCGCATGAGCAAAAGGCCTGTCCCACATGTTCTCAAAGTCTGAAGAAGTTCATAAGCAACTAGCATGTCAGAAATATATTCTGGTGCTAAACTTTTAAAAGACTTGTAAACCAGCAGTGCTGTTTTAAAGTCTATTCTCTGAACAACAGGAAGCCAGTGCAGAGATTTTAAAACTGGACTGATGTGGTCGTACTTCCTGGAGTTATTTTGAACTCGAGCAGCAGCGTTCTGAATAAGCTGCAGCTGTCTTAACCCTTATTTTAAGAGACCAGTGAGCATGCCGTTACAGTAATCTAACCTGCTGGAGATAAAAGCATGGATATGTCTCTCTGAGTCAAGATAGACCCCTGTGGAACCCCACATGTCAAGGTCATTTGGTCTGATTCACAGTTACCAACCAAAACAAAGTACATCCTGTCTTCAAGATAGGACTGAAATCAGTTTCAGAGATACCTCTAATCTTTGTGACAGGATTCCACTGTATCAAACGCAGCCCTCAAGTCCAACAGAACTAAGACAGAGACTTTGACCGTGTCTGTGTTAAAACAGATGTAATTTTTTGACTTTGATAAGTGCAGTCTCGGTCTGGGATGGGGCCTGAATCCTGACTGAAACGGACTGTTAAGAATAGAAACTCATTACGTTGCTGATATACAACTTTATCAATGACTTTCCCTAAAAATGGCAGTTTGATATGGGTTATTTTTTGAGAACTGTAGCATCAAGACTGCTCTTCTTTAGGAGTGGCTAGATGACAGCTGTTTTTATGGCCCTTGGAAATGTTCCAAGGGACTGTAAGAAATTATTCACTATCAAGCTGGAGACAGTTTTTTCAATTGTCCTGTCATTATTGGGTGTAAAATTTGTTAACCCAACCAAGTAACTCCTGAAGGCCGTATGTTGTTTAATGCCTTCAACCATGTTGTTTAAAAACATGGCAAACTCATTGCATTTAGTGGTTGAAACTAATTCTGGAGAAAATGGAGCTGGAGGGTTTGTTAATCTGTTCACTGTAGCAAACAGAACACGTGAGTTGTTACTGCTGTTGTTGATGAAAAATTCTCTTGCTTTTTGCAAAGTTTGATTGAAAATATGCCAATTATTTTTGTGTATTTCATAATGAATTATAGGCTTGAACTTTCGGCATTCCCTTTTCTGTTCCTTGACAGAATGAGCATTGCAATGCACACTGTTAACCAGTGTTGACTTTTGCTTTCTTATAGTCACATTTAATGCAGCCTTTGGTACTTTGGTGTGCTGTTTGGAATTTTGCAAAATAAGGAGTACGAGATGCATTTCTGTTTGTCAAGCATTGATGACTTTTGCAGCACTACAGAAAGAGAAAGGGGTACCTTTGACTCCATCTTTGAGGACACTTTCAGACAGGTTGGGGCTCCTTGCTGACGCATGACCCATAGAGATGGTGATTTGCAGGCTGTGTACCAGCAACTGCACCATGATATCCTGGACAACATCATCACTCAACTTCATAACAGGTTTAAAGACAATGAAAAACCTCCTGTTCCTTGATCTTCTTGACCCTAAAATGTTTTTCGCTTACAAAAGAAAACTTTCTTGACACTAAGAAAGCACTTTGAAAGTCTAAATAGAAATGAGGGCCTGCACTTTGATCTGCCAGGGCTAAAGACTAAACTTGCAGTTATGTACAATATGTCTGAGTCTCACTTTGAGAAAATTGAGTAGGTTTGCTGGGCTTCTTTTGTCAGACAGAAAGATTTGACTGAAAGCTTGCAGCAACTTTAACGGCTCACCCGTCTTGTTTTAACTATTCCAGTGTCTACATCATCTTTAGTGCGGTCTTTTACGGTCCTGAAAAGAATTAAAACACACAACAAAAACGCAACAGGACAGGACCGGTTGGCAGGTTTGTCCCTCATGTCAACAGAGAAAGGACTTCTGTCTGAGCTTAAATCTAAAGAGACATTTTATGACTCCACTTGACTTCATAAAAAAAAGAACAGACTTCATTTATAAATGAGCTACCTGGAATGTTTTGCATCAACTTTGTTATGACTTATCTGTGACTGTAATGATTGTAGTGTTGTCACTATTTAGAATTTTAATGCTCATCACTTTTGTCTATATAAGCTTTCTTAAGTTAACTATTTGGGGATAGTTATTGTCTGATAGATTCATATCAACAATAACTTAATCAAACTAGTTATTACAGGTTTACTTCATTCAATCACACCCCGTGTGTGAGACTAGTTATTCCACAATAGATGGTGCTAGTTTGACGTAAATTGTCACACGGCACATTTACTCAAGGTTTTCCCAGAGGGCGCAACTATGAATCCACACAATATATCAGCAAAGCGTCACAAAGGATTTGCGTTCTCTAATCGGAATTATTTTACTTTAAGCAATAAACAGTAGCAGGAAAACATTCAAGGTTGGTGTGGGTTGTTTTAATGCAGTCAAAAAAATAAAATTTCGACCACCTTTGTCACTTCTTTGGTGCATTATAAGATCTGCTGGTTGTCTTATTAACATCAAACATCCTAGCTGTTTTACACATTACCCAACTCCCATTCTCTTAGTTTTTCGATTACTTGCAATTGCAAAACAATTGCGTAAATGATTTCATATAATATGATATATTATTAAAAACAACAACAACAGAGCAACCAGAAGCAAATACTCAACCCTGCATTAGCTTTCAGGTTGCATTGGTTAATTTGTTTTGTGGTTTATTCTTATGTTATGTGCTTTATATTTTGTTTGTGATTGTAAATCTAGTGGTCCCGGTTTGCCACTGTTATATACAGTATGACCTATATACAGTACTGTTCAAAAGTTTTAGGCAGGTGTGGATATAAAAAGTAAACTATCAAGTGTGTTTCTTGATGTTAGTTTACAAAATGCAAAGAGGTTGATTAAAAAATAAAATAAAAAATACAAATACAGTATTTAGGAAAAGACGTGTAGTTACATGATTCTGTCAATACTGTCAATTCTGCTTTGTGTTTATCTAGTAGACTGTCAGCTAAAGAGGAACATGTCAGCTTCTGTCATTTGTCTGTTTGCTTTCCAGACCAATGGCTGATTAAGTCTGATCATAATTGAGCTATGCATCAATATTGATAATAAAGAAGATGGTACTTACTGGGAGGTCTGTGAAGGCAATACCTGCAAAAACAAAAAATATTTACTTTTTCAACAGAGGTCAGTCACTTGTTACAGAGATAATTAAGTTACTGTAAATTATTTTTTAATGTTAATGAAACAATAAATTTCTGGATCCGTTTAGAAAATTTAAGTTATGCACTTTTTGTCTCCAATTCCAATTCTGAGATCAACTGGTAAGAGAGCTGAGCTTATATCTCTAGAGGGAGGAGTTTCACATGAAACCAAACCTGATAGAACTAGGCTGTTTTGGTCTTAAGTTGTTAGCTATGAAAGGGCAGTGTGACTCCTGATGTGAGTCGTTAAGGCTCAGGGGAGTCGTTAATGTCACTGGTCCATTATGGTGTTGTTTTTGCAAAGTGAAACTATTTTGGTTTAGGTTTCAGAACAGCTGAAACTGTTGTAAATACTAGGCTGTATGAATTTGAGGTTCCTAGACCTTATTACAGCAACAGAATAAGCCATAAGGATCAACAGATTTGGTCTGGAAATGAAGCTAAAGCACTAAGACTCAAGATCACAGCTGGCTAGTGCCAAACCACCCCCCTCCAATATCACCTCGGCGCAAAGGAGGGCCCTGTCAGCACAAGGGAAAGGACAACAGCATCACTATTCTGCCAGCAGAAAAAAGAAGATGGACTGTGATCCTGAACACAGATGACTTTGAGTCTAGATTAACAGCTTACTCAGTGACATCATCACCTATGAGACACGGAGAAGAGATTCAACAAGTAGTTACAAAAAGAAGGTTTTAGACTGTCTGCAGAAGCTGGAGTCATTAATCGACCTCTGTACTACAGGATGTATCCTGGGAACACCCCTCCATGTATCTACGACTTACCTAAAATAAAATTAAAAAAACAGAACAAAAAAACAGCTTCACAAGAGGACGTATCGGCACAGAAGAGAAGATCCTGGTGGACCTGAGTCCATTGTCCTCAGTTTGGCCAGAGGGTTCGAGAAAGGTGTTAAGGAAGTCATTGTCGTTCAAATAGAAAAGCCCTCTTTGAACAGAGGAGGTGGCCTCAGATTCATGCTGCCCAGTGTACTGAAACCTAAACCAAAATAGTTTTATTCTAGAACAACACCATCAATGGTAAATGGAACAGTGACATTAACCACTCTCCTGATCTATTAAACTCACATCAGGAGTCACACTGCCCTTTCATAGCTAACCACTATGAGACCAGAACAGCCTGATACTATCAGGTAAATTTTCAGGTCAAACCCCTCCCTCTAGTGATATAAGCTCATCTCTCTTACCAGTTGATCTCAGAATTGATAAAGTCTCTTGGGATTAAAGTTGATATGATAAACCAATACAATTAATTATTCAGTCTTAAATGGATTCATATGAATACTGAAAATTAAGGTTTAGCATCATCTTAACAGTAGGCAGTGCTCATTCTCAACCTCAGTTATTATTTGCCTCATAATTTTATTAATAACTTCAAAAAAGTGTGCAAATAAAGACAAGACTAGAAGTGTAACTGTGATGATCAGTACCTAGACTGTGTCCATTTTTTGTGTAGAAGCAAGTGTTGTTGATGAGATTCACACAGCAGCCAATCACGTCGCCTGTTGTGAAGGTGGGTCCGTAAGGTTGACCAGTGCCAGAAGAGCAGAAGGAGTGCCCATCATCTCCGTGGTAACCATATGAATGCTTATCCCAACCTAATAGAGAAAAAGAATACAAAGTAAAGATGTACTTTGCTGCTTCTTTCCTTTATATCACTATAGTGAACATTACAATAGGAAATATTTATATTTTAGAGATTAAATATCTGCATTAAACTCATTAAAATCTGTGGCTTACAGTCCAAATTCTAGATTGTCTTAGTATGAAGGAGTTGTATACCGCAGTATCAAAAACATTTTTTTTGTGGATTTAACCTAATATCAAAAAGGAAAAGAAGAGCACCTAAGGAGGCTGTGGTCAATGTTTGTGAAGAAAATGAGGCCAGTGACGGCATAAGACAAACCAATGGAATTTAATTCTTCTCTTAACTCTTCATACTGACACTGCATTTAAAACAAGTTTCTGATTAGCCCAGTCAGAAATGGTTTGGAGTTTATCTGTAGAAACATGGATTTATATCAGTGTTGTGTCGAATCACCAGTTTGAGTCCAAGTCACTTTCAAGTCATCAGTGTTCAGGTCCCCAAAGTGAGTTACAAATCTGAAAACTGTGGAAGCCAAACTGACACACTGATTGGGACTTTAGTTTTGTATAAACCTAATTCATTGCACACATTTAATGGGAGTTTTGATTGTGGTAGATCAATTAAGGCTGTAGCTAGAGCTGCGATTTTTTTTTTCTTCCAACCACCGCGGTGTTAAAGGAACATCTACCGGCAGTGGCGCAGTGTTGAGTCTTTTCCTATTGCTCCTGTTCGGTGTTTAAGTTAGCCTACATACAAAGAGGCAAGTTCTGAACTCTTCAGCGGAGTGTTATACTAACTCTTCCTTAGTAGTGCGCCTGAGGCATGGCCAGGCAAACACCTCCTCGTCCTCCAGCATGCGCCACGGCTCTAAACTAAGGTAGCCTACATTTACAGGCTTAGGTGTAGGTCTGATAATATTTATTTACACCAGTAAAGGTAAAGTCCGCTTGTATGCATCTGAAATAGGCTGTGTAGTTTGCAGCTTGTGCAAAACGCTGCTGTCCGACTGCTAACTAACAGTCATAAACACGAGCACATAACACATTTCCTGTACTCCCTGCACTGGCTCACGCGTTAACGGCATGTTCAAGTGCGCTATGGAAAACTCTGAGCTGTTAAATTGGTTTGGTAAAAGCCAAAAATGCCCCACGTTTTAAAAGATAGGCATCAAAAAATTTGCGATAACATAATAATATCTTATTGATGAGATTTGGGCTTTTATTTTACCGGGCAATTAAGTTACAAATCGAACAAGTCAAAAGGCGACCAAACCACGGTGGCAACTTACCACTGTGGTTGCATGGTTGTCATGGCCACTATCACATCCCTAGCTGTAGACTATATAGGCTTATATTTCGGAAATTTATTTATTTAGGCTCAACTTCTGGGTCACATTTAGAGGCTGAGAGTGAAATGAGAGCAGCTTGTCCCGCAATGACCACATGCAACAAGCTGAGGTCGTGCGGTGTCGTCGCTAAGCGTGACTTGTGAGTTCTTTGGGTTCAAGTCCAATCTAAGTTCTCAAGTCTGAGTCGAGTCACGAGTCATACATATAATAAATATTTTTTTCTCAGGTATGCTGTGTGTCCTGAGACTCTGGCAGTGACACAAGCGTCTTTAGGGTAAGGGTTTAGGTGAGCTTTGAAAATTAAATGTTGTAATACTAAGGAATCCTTATAAACAAATCATGATATAAATATTAAATTATCCCTGGTCCTTCTGTTGATATTGTAGCGTCACAGTTCAGCTTAATAAGCAAAGACAATAAGAGTTTAAATTATTTTGAATGCATTTAGTCTCTGCAGTGAGATATTGTAGACCAGGGGTCCTCAATTAAAATCAGCCAAGGTCCACTTAGTTAACTTTCCTCAAGTGAGGGGTTCGGAAAATTTAAATAAAAGGATATGTGTTTGAATGTAATTCTTTTAAGTAAAGTCTCATTTATTCCACACCTACAGCCTCTTAAACAATATGGAGATGAATGTAGATAATCCACTGTTTTCTGTATTTTATCCTTTGTTTCCATGTTTGAGTGTTTAGCTTTTCCCAAACACATCTCACAGACAACAGGTAAAAAAAAAAAAACAAATCAAAACAGGCTAAAGCTCAGGACCTGGTGGTTTATTGACCATAGCCTGGAATCCTGCATATAAGTCCTAATACTCCTTTATACATGTGTGAGAACATTTTAAATACAAAATAATCAAATCAAAGCAAAACATATTTGTTAAATAAATATGACAAAGATGCAGTCATAATTGATCTCTTTCTATTGTCATTCCTCTGAAAACAACAGGAACAAGTAAAAATGCACTGAGCATTTATTTAGCATTAGCTGTTGCTAAAAAATAACTGTTACTGTTAATTATTAGCAACAGCTAATGCTAACACAACTTAAGGAAGACTTAACCAGTGTCACTCATCTCCAAACCCTCCTCTCACACCTTTTCTGTTTTTAATCTCCCAAATGAACATGTGTTGGGTTCAAATGAACATGTGTTGGGTTCAAATGAACATGTGCTGGGTACAAATGAACGCAAATAGCGTGAGCTAATTCCTCATATGGTTGTAAATGAGGTCAAATATGCGACAAACGAGTCAAGTCCCTAAATTACAATACAATAAAGAAGTTGACAGACAAATGTACAACTCACCACATTATTAGACGTCCTCACTTTCCTCTGAGTCTTTTTAATCCTGACATGAAAACTGTCCAGTCCTGGTTCAGTTCTGGATTGATTCTCTGATTATCAAAGCAGCCGGGACAAGAGGAAAGGGGGCTGTAGGAGCTGTATTTTCTGATTGAAACAAACGATCCCTCTCCGTCCATAACGTCAGTGAATCTTCGTTATTTTTTGTCAAGGCTCAACTTTTAGATTTTAGTCGTTTCTAATGCATTATCGGGCTACGCTATAAACATGTTGAAATTTCCCGCTGCTCTGTCCGTAACCATAGTAATCTGAGGACCGCGCGTGTAGACATAGCTGTCCTAGGAGTGCCGGTTCAAAAAAAGGTTTTACTTGTAATTATGAATACTGTCTTGCGGTCCAGATCAAAGCCTCTCGGGGTCCGGATCCGGACCGCGGTCCGCCTATTAGTGACCTCTGTTGTAGACTATATGAATTAATACATTCATTTACCTCTCCCTGCTCCCAACCCTCCAAAAACATGTCATGTGACCTTTGATCACGCCAAAGCACTTGACCAAGAGGAAACACTGCAGAATAAATTGTTTTTAACAACGGAATAATATTGTTTATTGCAATTCAATCTGGTGCAATATATCACTACTAAAAAAAGTAGTCATTGTGACAGCTCTACTTTAAGCTCACAATAATTTTTTTATAAATAAATTCACGGAGTGGAAAACTAAAGCAAAAATTAGGATACACAAGTTGAGAATAAATTAAGTGGAAAAAAAAGTGAACGAGCCATCTGTGACCCTTACTGCATTACCCTTACAGTTTTGCTGTCACAAAGTTTCATCCAAGACCAATACAGACATAAGCCAGTTTTCAATATGCAGAACTCATTTTAAACAAAGAAATGTTCAAATTAAAATTATTTCTTGAGAAAATGTAACCGAGAAAAATTTATAACACACAATATGTTAAAACAAATGATAAATTAAGTAAAAATGGCTACCCCACATAACTATCATATCCTGCATATTTATATATCCATGGTTTACTTCCTGTTTACTAAGATTTAATTGAATTAAGTTTCAAGACATTAACCACAGAGACAAACAATTGGAGCAGCACACAAAGCAGAGGCAACCATAGCAAAAGCTCAAAAGTGTCATCTTACCCGGCAGCCGGTTCATGTTTACACCCTGAGCTGACAGGCCAATGCCCATGTACCTGCAACAAACAACAGTCAGTCACTAAAGAGCACAAATATTCACAGGTCTACAGTTCAGCAAAACAGTAGTAACTTGATTTGCCAGATTATCCGTTAGACAGACCCATCCATCCTTCCGTAGAAAACGATTGCAAAGAACAGGTACTTTATATTAATACCTGGTTAGTGAGTTGATATTGTGTTACGAAATGCAGTGTTGATGATCTGGCAGTTTGGAAATACAGCTGTATTGTGCTTTGGGCTGCAACAGCTATTAGAATTACAATAATCTGCAGATTCTGTTACAATATCTTGCAAAAGGGGGCAGTAATGATCAACCCAAACAGCACAAGCAGCAGCTGCCAGCCTATGATGTCATGTGACAGAAAATTCTAAGTATGGTTAAAGCCACCTTCTATTACTTTTAGGTAACGGTAGTGCCTTTCATCTTATCCGTAGTTTGCATGAGTAGCTTGGCAATGTTTTATGCCAGATGCCCTTTCTGACACAACCTATCTATTACTCCGGGCTAGAGACCGGCAAACATAGACTGTGGCTGGAGTTGCTCCTTAAGGAATTCGAACCCCTAATCTCCCGCACCTAAACCAGATACACCAACCTCTCCACCACAGAGAAGCTTTAGCTAATACTGTAGTATTAGCTAGAATTCTTAGCTGGAATAAAAAAAAAAAATTATAAAAAAATTGCTCACACTGATTCCTTCTGCTTTAGCAAACCTCTGTATTACATTTACGTTAGCTTACAGTGTCTTAACAAGATCTTGTATTGAGGATAAACAAACATTTCTTCTGCCTGTTTAATCTGTGATATTTGTGCTGGAATGTTCATTCAGTGGTGAACCTCCTCCATCCTATTACTTTAATGAAATGCAAGATAGTTAACTATCCTTTTATTTTGATTGAAATATTGAAAGGGATAGTGATTGGGGGCACCCCAGACCACCCCAAAATGGGTTCTAATGGGTGTAGCCCATGCGCCCTCACTAAGCAAATTTGGTTGCTGCTTTGCTAACTTTGAAGCCAACCAATAGTCTAAATCCCTTGTTCTCTGTCAGGACACAGTAGTGTTTCCCCAACCATTATTTGGGTCAGTCTGGTTTCAAGGGTTAGGGTAAGGGGCATATTGTATGTGACATTAAACACAGCTGGTTGCCATCTTACCCGTCTCGGCCCTTACTGATGATTTTCACCTCGAAGTAGTAGACGCCACAGGCCGCAGGGATGGGGTGAGTGGCCCGAACTGATGCAGCATCTTTAGGTGTTTTACCGTGACCTGTAAAAGTCCAATAGAACAACATAGTCAGGAGCAGATCATTTTGGGCAAATGCATTGCTCGTTGTTCATTGATATGTGCAATGGCATAATTTTCACTATGTTGTTGTTTTGCTGGTCAGCACATTATTAGGACAACAAAAATGTAAATAACTAAAATGTTATAACTTATTAGTGTTATTTTTTATCATTTTAAAAATCTAAATAAGCCTGTTCAGTCAAATGGAGGGATCTTAGTCCAACATTTAAGTTAATATTTTTTCAAGACTCTCTCACTAACAGAGCCATTTGATTCCCATTACCCTACAGCTAGTTAAGACCGATGGTGTGGTCTTAACCAGCTGTGGGGTACTATACTACTAAAGGAAGTACTAGCCGTATGAAAGTGTGTCACAGGTGTGAAGACAACCTATGTTGTGTGCTGTTGCTCTAAGTGGATATCATTACCTGCTCTTTTTAAAATAGTTTTCCACTGTGCAACAAACCATCTGGTGAGTCGGGCTTTTTGCCATCGTTTTGTTCGTTTTAAAAAGAAGCATTGTCTTATTTTTTCCCACAAATGAAGCAAACGAGTGTGGCTTTAGAGTGGTGACTTTTATGAACAAACCGAAACTACAGTCAAAGAATTTGGGAAAGCATTTTGTGTATAGTTTCAGTATACAGAGGAATGAAAAAGTAACAACTGAACTGAACTGAACCCTTTGGAATTTCTCACATTTCTGCATAAATCCACCATCAAATGTGATCTGATCTTTGTCAAAATGACAAATGAAAAAACAGTGTCTGCTTTAAATAAAATCCCCCCCTTGATGAGAAGCATTGTCTTATGTGCACCATGGCTCGCTCAAAAGAGCTCTCTGAAGACTTGCAATCAAGAATTGTTGATTTGTATAAAGCCGAGAAAGGTTACAAAACCATCTCTAAATGTCTGGATGTTCTTAAATCCACATTTAGAGAAATTGTCTACAAATGGAGAGAGTTTGGCACTGTTCCTTCTTTCCCAAAGAGTGGCCGTCCACCAAAAATGACAACAAGAGTTCAGCGCAGAATACTCAGAGAGGTAAAAAAGAACCATAGAGTGTCTGCTAAAGTCTTACAGAAATCACTGGCACAGTCCAATATCTCTGTGCAAACATCGACTATCTGTAAAACACTGGCCAAGAATGGTGTTCATGGAAGGACTCCACGGAGGAAGCCACTGCTGTCTAAAAAAAATAAAATAAATCTTTGCTGCACGTTTAATGTTCGCAAAAAGGCACTTGGTCAGTAGGGGTGTGCCGGTTTAAGAATTGGTGATGACGGTTATGACGTGAGTCAAATGTGACGGTTCATAACATAACTAACCGTTGGCGGGGAAGTGGGCGGGGGTAAGATGGTTACGGATATTAGTTGTGTTGGCATTTGTAACAAATACCGTTTTTCCACATATTCTGCACAGAGGCTCATCAACATTTTCTGGTTTTCCGTTGCCATCTGGTTTAAACTCGAAATGTGCCCATATAGGCGATGTAACATTCATCCATGGTTTTACCTTTCTTCACGAAATTGCTAATGCTAAGGTATGCTGAGTTTCATTTTCATTTTGCAAGTGAACACGGCGCGGTGGCGCTTCCATGTCACGGTTGTCATTGTCTGCTATATTTGCTTTTTATTTATTAAAATACATGCAATTGGTTGATGAAACATTTATTAAAATTAAGATAAAATTTGTACAAAACAAAATTTGTTTTTAAGAAAGGTTTTCTACAAAGCAAAATTTAATGAAGTGGTAAATATCATGTCTGACGATTTACAAAATTTCATTAAGTGGTAAAAACCATGTCTCCCGATATATTGCACATGTTATGATCCTATCAAAAAATGAAAATAATTTTTGATAAAAAATGTTTGTAAAAAATATTTTAATGACACGGTTTTGACGGTTATAG
Source organism: Neodontobutis hainanensis (assembly GCA_024349245.1). Classification (NCBI taxonomy): domain Eukaryota; kingdom Metazoa; phylum Chordata; class Actinopteri; order Gobiiformes; family Odontobutidae; genus Neodontobutis; species Neodontobutis hainanensis. The sequence goes on from JALDNG010000262.1 coordinate 571,051, forward strand.
AGTTCTAATGATGGTGTTCAACTATCACCGCCGATCACACGGTTATATAATAACCGTCACACCCCTATTGGTCAGTCCACAGAACTTCTGGCAAAATATTTTGTGGACAAATGAAATGAAAGTTGAACTGTTTGGGAGGAACACACAACATCATGTGTGGAGCAAAGATGGAACAGCTCACCAACATCAACACCTCATCCCGTCTGTGAAGCATGGTGCAGGGAGCATCATGGTTTGGGGCTGTTTTGCCTCAGGGCCTGGACAACTTGCAATCATTAATGGAAAAATATCCTCAAAAGTTTATCAGGATGTTTTGCAAGAAAAGATGAGGCCGTCTGTCAGACAGTTGAAGCTAAAAAGAGGATGGATGCTGCAACAGGACAATGACCCAAAACACAGAATTAAATCAACTTCAGAATGGTTTCAGAAGAACAAAATACACGTTCTGGAGTGGCCAAGTCAAAGTCCTGACTTGAACCTCATTGAGATGCTGTGGCATGACCTCAAGACAGCAATTCATGCCAGACATCCCAGGAATCTAACTGAACTGCAGCAGTTTTGTAAAGAGGAATGGTCCAAGATTGATCCTGATCGATGTGCCAGGCTGATCTGAACTACAGGAAAAGTCTGGTTGAAGTTATTGCTGCCGCAATTGCTGCTGTTTTTTTCATTTGTGTCATTTTGACTAAGCTCAGATCACATTTGATGGTGATTTTGTGCAGAAATGATGCAGATACTTATTCATTCCACTGTCCTGTATGTCTTTCATGGCCAACGACTATGAGACCAGAACAGCCTGGTCCATCCAGGTTTGGTTTTAGATGAAACTCCTCCCTCTAGAGATATAAGCTCAGCTCTCTTACCAGTCGATCTCAAAATTGATAAAGACAAAACGTCTTCACCTTCCAAACTGAGTCCAGATGCTTTTAATTCAAACTTTTTTTTCTTACTTTTTAAAATAAAATAAAAAGCAGCTCTTTTTTTCCTGTTGTCTGTCAAAACCATTAGACTGTGCAGTGCTCACTGAAGACAAATTAGAAGTTTATAGAAAGCCATCACGCAACCAGGGTTTCAAGACATTTGCTTTCATAAACTTTTGTCAGGGCAGCTGTGCCTACAGATGTAGCATACCACCACAAGTGTGTGACTGTGGAGTGAATGACTAATGAACGGCCTGTAAGCACTTTGAGTCCAATGGTCCCTTGAGGGTAAAGCGCAATATAAATCTAATCCATTATTATTATTATTATTATTATTATTATTATTATTATTATTAAATAAAGTACTATCTACAATAAATAAAATAAATTCAATACAATCCGACTGGTTTAAAGTGCCAGTTCTACGACGTTAAGGAGGTGGACAGCGCTGGGAAATGTAGTGGTTTGGAATCTAGTTGTTCAAGTCTTTATGCTTCTCAGTTTTTGACAGTCCTTGAGAGGGCAGAGAATTAAAAATTTCAGACAGGGATGACTACTTTTGTCCCATCACCCTGGACAACCCATGGCCAAAAAATAAATAAATAAATAAAAAAATCACCCCACTTTTTAGTTGTTACAGAAAATAAAGTTTTTGATGGGCTTTCAAGCATATGCACATCACAAGCCACACCATGTTGCCGTAGAGCACACCATTACCAGTTGACTTAGGGCAAGTTCACACCGAAATCGACACAATCTCTCAGCTCAGCTCGCTCTATTTGCGTCACCAGCACTCATTTAAGGAGGCAGGATGTTGAAGCGGCTACAATTTTGGCAGGACCTGTTCCCCTCAGGTCAAATCCTGTTCTGTGAATGGCTGTTGAGCTCTGTTTAACTGAAATCTGTGCTTGAATTGCCATTTCTATGCTTTATAAAAGTCAAATAAAAAGCAATATTTATAATTTCACTACTTGCATGTAAACTACACAGTAATAAGTTTCCTGTGCACACAGGGCAGATGTTGGCTTCTAAATGTTTTTTGAGACAGACAACATTTTATGGTCTTGTTTTTTTCACAGCTAGTATCTTTTGCAAAATGCTATTAACAATTTCCCTCAAAAACAAATTAGTTTCAAGTCAAATCAAATCAACCCCAGTAATACATTTTAGTTAATGACAAATGCACTTTCTAAATACAGAAAGTACATTTGCATTTTCTATATTTACATAGATTCAATCTACAGATTTGTGTAACCTACACAAATCCCCTTATTTTATTTTAACCTTGCAATACCTTTGTTTTCTTTAATGTTGACTAAATGTTAATCTGTGTATTTTAATACATCATTACACTACTTTCCACATTTCTCATTGTTGAGGAATGTTTACATTTTACTTGTATTAAAATGTTCATCTCGGCACTAATATATTACACAAGAAAACAGTATACAGTATATAACATGCCATTGTGATTTTATACATAACATTAAGAAACTGTTAACATGTTACCAAAGTTTGTCTGTGTCGACAGTTGCCTTAGCTTCTTTTATATGAGAAGAACACTCAAGTCTTTCGGGAAGTTAAACCGGTGTTCATGTTGTTTATCTAGCTAAGAGAAGAGAGGCCTGACGCAAATCAGACATCACAGCCTGGCTTTACAACGCTAATGCTAACTGAAAATGCTAAGGTAACACTAGCCTCTTTAGCTCTTGACACTAAATTAAAGTACTAAACTGGAAAGTATCACTGTGTCATACCTTTATAATGGACACGGAGGTTGTTCTGAGAAAGCCCGATATAGCTGAACTTGTCTTTGGGGCTCCAAGAGCGGGGGAGCGGCGACTCGTTTTCATTCACGGCCGGATACAGACGTCGTAGCCGCTGACTGAGCTCCTTTTCCTGCTCGTTCAAAGCCGAGTCTCCGTGAACCACCACCGACATGAGAAACCCGCAACCCGACGACTGTCCCGACATAGCTACCAAACCACTCTTGGCGATATGGCTTGTCAGCAGCAAGCCAGGGTGCCGTTTTCAGTCAGTGTCAGGTTTTATTTTAAAAGAACGGTTTAGCAATCGCTTCGTAAGCCACTGTTAGTCAGCCTGTTAGCCCAAGAGCTAACCTGGCCAATGTGTTAAAGGTACAGTAGTCGCTCAAAAGTCTTAGCTTGACATGAGCTAACACAAAGCCAGAAATAATTATCCAATTTGAAGAAGGTGATCTGTCGCATAGATTTAAACTTAAACGTTTGAATGTTTAAAAGAAGGGTGAGATGTTCGTTGTTGTTCGAAAACTAGGCAACACGGATCGACTATTAAGCGAGCTCGGCTAGCCTCGACCTTTTGTTTGTTGTCGGAGCATTTTGCTCAAATCTGATTGGTTCAGAATGTCTTCACTCACATTCATGTGAATGTGGTGTAAACACAATTAGACAGCAAATAAGCAGTCAAATAGAACAGATGTGTTGTCATTCAAGTGACCCTATTTCTATTTGTAAAGAAAACTAAGCCCAAAATAAATGCTTAAGTATCGTATAATAAAGCATAAGCCTAATACATTGTTTATCTTTTGAATTGTCCCTTACAGAAAGAGAAAAGGTGTTTAATTTTATCCTTTAAATATCTAACCCATTATTTTATTAGGCCTACTACTTGATAGAGTCGTGTTACTGCTTTGGCCAAGAGTGGCTGGTGCTGAACAGGACCATTTTTAGATACGCTGCAGTTTTTATTTAAAAGATCACATTCCTGTTGTAAGACTGAGCCACTGTTGACTGACCTGAGTATTCAGTGGCATTGCAGTCAGAGGATAAACAATTCCCTATGAGATTGTGATGTGAGACAGTGCCCCCCAAAATAACAGTTATATAAAATATATAAATAACAGAGACAAACACAATTGTTTATGTTAGCATGAAAAATTTCCCCTGAGCTTTCATTTTAGCTAGGCCTCAAAGTTCCAGCACTGCTAGATTTTGTTTACTCTGACAAAGTTACATCTCATTATTGTGCTAGTAAAAAATTATGAGTTATCAGTTGGTTTGTGGCTGGTTGTGTGTGTGAGCTCCTGCTGCTGATGTGTGTCATCAACAGGGACTACTGGGGGCACTCTTCAGGGCCTCCTATAGGTGGTAGTATACCCTTTTCTCTGGGGTGCTTGGTCTGTTTCCACTGGTTCTGCACCCTCATATCTTCACTCACTGATACAGACCTATGTTCCTACCAGAACCTTGCGCTCTGCTAATGAACAACGTCGGGGGGGGTACTGTCCCAAAAAGAAAAAAAATCACTCTCATATACCTTCTTTGGATCTGTTCCACATTGATGGAATAATCATCCTGCTGCTCCAAGATCAGCAGATTCTGTAGCCATCTTTAAAAAACGCCTGAAAACACATCTCTTTTGTCAACACCTGACTGACAAACACCAATTCTACTTCCCTTTTACTGATTACTTTTCTTCTTCTTCAAAAAAAAATCTTTCCTATCCTTAGCTTTGTATACTGTGCTGGGTTTTAACTAACTCGTTTTTTGTCCACTTATGCTTTTTGTTACCTTGTGTTGTTAAAATTGCTTCCCTTGTTTTCCTCACTTGTAAGTCGCTTTGGATAAAAGCGTCTGCTAAATAACTAAATGTAAATGTAAATGATAAATTCTGGACGTTTGGACTGTGACGTCACTGCAAAAATTATCGAGCATCCCAATTATCACTCCACCCATGCTCTTTGCTACACTCCCAATCTGTCCGCAGACATATTAACGTAATACTGTAAATGCTTCAGATCCACGTCTTGATCTTGGGTGTTTTTTGTTGTATTACATTAATACTGTAATAGCTTCAAATCCCCGTCCCAATATCTGGTGTCATATTACAGTAACTCTGATAGGACCAGTCTGTACTGGTCTCATAGTCATTAACTAACCATCAGAAGTCAATCTGCCCTTTCATAGCTAACAACTTTGAGACCAGCACAGCCTGGAACTATCAGGTTTAGTTTCAGGTCAAACTCTTCCCACTAGAGATTTACATTAAGCTTCAATTCATCAGTGTTACACCTGGAACCACACTGGGGGCAAGGAGGTTCAAGTGTCTTGCCCAAGTACACAATGACAGTATAAACTGTGGGGAGAGCGGGAATCGAACCACCAACCTTCCAGTTGAAAGACGACCATTCTACCACTGAGCCACTTATGCTTATGTGCTCTGAGCCTTGCTTATTAATAATGTATAAATACATTACAACAAAACAAATAACTGTATTTAAGAATTAGCAATTCAATTAAATAAAATGTATTCATTTTATATTTTTTTTACCAGAGCATGTGCACAATAATAATACCAACATGCGTGGCAATAACATCATGCTTAGTGATGTCTGCATCAGTCTGTGGTTGTACGCCTAAATTCACCCGGGCTTCAAAGAATACAAACACACTGCTGTTGATGTGTGCTTTGACTAAGATCAGCTGTTTAATCCGCCTGCGCCAGCACCTCTCACAGCGCTGGCAGAGTCACAGACAGGCAGGAGGTAGTACAGGCCTGAATTTGCTGGGATAGGCTACAGTCATTAGCAATCAAGAAGACAATTAAAAAAGGTTCATTAAAAAAAGGAAAACTACAGGCATAAGACATTAAGGCTTAAGATTTTTTAAGAAATTAAGACTTGCGCGCACACACACAAAAAAAATAATACACTATGTAGTCAAAACAACATTTTACAGGACATATGCCATACTTTAATATCTAATCTCACTTTTCCACTAAACAAATATTTTTCCATTTTATATTATGATTTATTAGTTTGTAATATATTACTAGTATTTTTTTTAAAGAAAATTCAAAATGTATACATTTTTTTAAAATAGTCCAAACAAAGTTAGTTTTAAAAATGAACATTTTCCCCAACAGAAATTTAACATTTTTAAACAATTGCCTTACAAAAGACCCAAAATAATATTCTGGGATGTTAAAATAAACTTTATTTTCAGTAATTTTAACCAAGTCTGGACACATAACCAGAATTTCGATACATATGGACAAAAATAAAATAAATATATTCCTTGTTCTTCTTCTGCTTCACAGAACCTGCAATACTTGTTGCAGTATGTAGAGCATTTATAACTGTCACACTACAATGTAAGCTGCTGCTTTTATCAGGAATAGAGACAAATTTTTAGTCATGGGAAAGTTATAGAAAACGGGAGAAAATGTAAAGTGGAAAATAAGAGGGAACTTGTGAGATGGGCTGTTTGCTGTTTTTCACTGTGTTCTCTACAGGCGTTCGCTCAGTGGGTTGGAGAGCTACAGTCTTCTGCTTTTCCATCAGCTCTTTTTAAATGGTTGGCTGTCTACAGAAGTCACTTTTCCAAACTTGGAACATTGCAATGGTTATTAGGATAATATTAATTTGCCATCATCTTGTTAATGTTGTCATTTTAATTAATCATTGGTAATGTCTTAGGGAATCCATTTTAGAGTTTGTAGTTAAAATAAAAATGTCTGTAGTTTATTGCTAGCCTACACTGTTTCTTTTAAACCTCCTGCCATTTCATAGCATCCACAGGTTGGGAACTTTCTTCTGGGAATGTATTTGCCTTTGCCTTTGCCTTTGCCTTTTACTTTTCCCCTCCCTCAGTCCTCACACTACAGGCTGTGTTTATCATTTAGCAGATATCGTGTATGATCACATGCCCAAAGTATGAAGCCTATTGTATACAGTGCTACTAATAAACATGGTCTACTCTATGTGATTGCCTGGTTATTACTGCAGTTTTGCTTCATATATCATGGAAGAAGTTTTTGGTTCATTAGTTCATGTCTTTCAGAAGAGATTGTTTGTGCTACTGAAACTATTACTCTTAACTTAGTCAGTCTAAATTTAAAAAAAGAGCATGGCATTTTTTCCTGAACTACAACTATGTTTACTGTACATCTCTTACTATAGACTAAAGTAAAATTTATAGCATTTTTGTGCCAGAGTTCGGGATTTATGAATGGTCAGCCTATTATTTGGTCAAATACGTGTAGACATAACTTTGTCTATGTAGTCCACCGTTTCTTCCATCCTGTTAACAGAAGCCTGGACTTTGAGTCTGAATGACATAGATCCGCCCAGACAGTGGGGGGCAGTATTATGTCTACCTAAAACTGTAAAATAAGCATTTCTGGCATCACCCTGTGTCCGACAGGACCTGTCTGACGGGGAACAGATGAGTGCGGTGCATTTAAAACAAAAAGAATGAGTTCATAAGGTAAACCAATGCTTGAGACATGTCTTATGACTTCCGATTAAATCTGAAGGAACGGTTGAGATTGAATGAAGAGACCGCTGTAAACGAGTCTCCGGAGACAGCGTCACTGTTCTGTTGGTTTCGATTTTGCCTTCCTTCCATTCTTTTGTCTCCGACTAAAACAGCACAATTAAGAGATAGCTATAGTTTATTAGTAAATGGGAACGGTTTATTTATGATGTTGAGTTCGGTGCGCTGTGGCCTGTCGTGTTGTATTTTAGAAAATAATTTCTGTCATCTTCATCCCAGTCCACCGCATCAACAGAAACCACAGAGCTCGAGCTGCGGAAAAAACACAATTGTTTAGTAATAATGAGCCACAGATTCTGTTCTCCTAGGTGCTGTTGGCTCCATTACTGCGCATCTTACATGAGCTATAGGCTAAACAATAGTAAGTGTTCTCTCGTTACAGTTGGCTCTCTTTATTTATAAAGTATTCAATTAGATATCTTAAATTGTCTCTGTTTTTAGTAGAAACAACTTTTTCAAAGCTATTAAACTATAAATTGTGGCAGATTTTTTTTATCTTTACTTGGTCATGTTGCAAAATGTAAAAAGGCTAAAATCTTTTGGGTTATTAAATCTGTAAATATACCTTTTTTGAGTTCTACCTCTACTCACTATTATTGATAAGGCTAAGGTCTTGGTCTTTGGTTACATTAATTCTCTAAAAAATGACACCCTGTCACACCCTGTTTCAGTCTGTCTGCGTGTTTTTGAAAAACAAGTTTGGTTAGATTCAGCTGGAGTTTGTACTAAGGAAGTACATTGTAAGTTCAATGGCAGGTTTAGTCCCATGTTTTCATGGTATTTAGAGTTCTGCTTCTTTTTTGTGTTGTAGTCCTACTCTAGTTCTGGCTTTGGTTCTGTTTTATTAGTTTACACCTGGTTCTATTCCTGGTCCTGTCCTGCACGTGTCCTTGGTTAGTTTAGTCCTGGTTTAGTCTTGATCCTAGTTTTAGTCCCACTGTTGCTGTGGTTCAGGTCTGTTTTATCTTGTTAGACTTAACCAAAAGAGATACCCTTCTGTAGATAAATTTGGTCATTCTGTTGGTAAGGCGTAAATTATTTTTATATGTCCTATACATTTGTTTACTATCGTGTTATTGTTTGTTGATAATTTACAAAACCAATTCTTAAGTCGGGGCACTGTATAAAATTTAAAGAAAAACAGAATGCAATGATTTGCAAATCACATATTTTAGAACATAAACAACATACATTATACCATTTCATGAAAAATAGTAGCTCTTTTTGAATTTTATAGCATCTCAAAAAAGTTGATTCTGAGGAATAGAGAGCAGTTGCTGGGGTTTTGGGAGAAGAATGTTGTCCTATTGTTGGTTGATGTAAGATTCTAACTGTTCACATCAGTCAGGGTCCATGCTGTGGAAAAATACTTTCTAATTTTGATTCATCTGACAAAGTGGGTTGTGTTTACTTTGTCCCAATTTTTCAATTTGTCACTTATTTTATTTACATTTTGCATATGATTTACAATATACAACTAAACAGCTAGACATTACTATTCTGGGTTTGTTAAGTTATAGTTTATATTTACTTTAAATTACCACACTTACACATATTTAATTTAAAATACTTTATTTGGTTAAATGTTAAATTGTAAATGGTGTGCATTCATACATAACTTTTTTGTTCTTTTTTTTCTTTGAGTTTTCAATGTATTTTATATTTAGTCCCGAGCCATGCATGGCAAGAGACCTTTGTAATCACTGCGCTGCACTCTTCAGTGATCACCAAGTGTCCAACAAATAAATGATGATTGAAGGCACGGTCATGGGCGAACCATAGATTGTAAACATAGATTATAAAAAAACATGGATGTTGTCGGCCTTTTGCTTCCCCATTCACTGATACTGGCCTTACCACAGGGCAATACAATGGCAGTTTCTTCCGGGCTTTTCTGCTGTTACTGCAGAGTAAAACAATATTTTTTAGATAGCATAAACGGACGTATTAATCAAAAATTCAACCCCTCCAAAGTTGCCACGTAGTAAAAATTTAGCTCTAGAGACTGGAGTCATCTTTTGTACCAGGTTGTAAAAAATAATTTTACACTTTTAAAGTGGCCACTGGATTTCTCCTTATAGTTCTGCTTTTGCAGCCTGCCATCTGGTGAATGGTGGTATATTACTGTATAATTGCACCCATACTTGAGGCCCTTTTAAGGGGTTCCATTAGAGAGGCTTGTTCTTAACTTAATGGAGGTCAATGGGCAAATGGCCATTGAAGGGATCACTCATGATGAAACGAACTCGGAACCAACTATGGACTGCATGAACACGTGGGGAATGGTGAGAGCTTTCCAAAATGTATAGTTTGTGGTAGTTAAAAAAACGTCGATATTGTTTTTCTTCAGCTATTTTTATTATTATTATTATTACTATTATTATCCTGAAAAGATTACAAATTTGACCCCCTAAACATATGTAGTTTCACTAGTGCACTGTAAAAAATTGAAAATACATTACGCCAATGGAACAAAACCTTTTTTTGTTATAGTTATAAAATTCAGTAAAAAAAAAAAAAAGAATATATATATATATATATATATATATATATATATATATATATATATCATTATGGCCGTGCCATTAAAAAATAAAATAAAATGAAAGTCAGCCGTCTTAGATTTAAAAAAAGAAATTGTGCTGACTCAGCAGTTTTTTAATCTATCTCCGCTTTGGGATTTTTAACCGCCGGAGCTAAAAATTGCTCAGCATAATCTAGATAAGTGGGGCTTTAAAATTTATCCAAAGTCTTCTAAACCTGGTTTCCGAGTGGCAGTGCCTCAAACTCAAAGTTAATGTTAATTAACTTTGAGTTAATTAATTAATGTTAATTAACTTTGAGTTTGAGGCATAACTCGCAAATGCAAAGCCGGATTTGCTTCAAATTATTATCAATTATGTATTAGCCTGTCTTAAACACATGTCAATAGATTTTTTTAATTTTTTTTATTAACAAAAAAGTATATTGGAGCTCCATCCTATCTTTGCCCGTGTTGTCATGGCTACACCACAAGATTTGTTCAAATGAATGGAAAAAGATAGAAAACAAAATTAGACTTTTTTTGGCCAGAACTTTATAACATTTTGCACACATGTCCAAGAATCTACAACAAACAAAAAAGCCAATAGGACCCATGGTCTTACTTCATTTGTGTTTCCGTGACAACTAAAAAATGCATTAATTTGTTATAACTTACACAAACCTTTTCAGTTTTGTGTAAAAGTTTTACCTTTTATTCGTTGCACATGCCTGAACAGATCTAACTTTAAAAAGTTGGAATTTTTTACTCATATCTATTTTTAAGAACAAAAGGTTAACAACCATGGTAAAACATTGCCTATTGGACCATCAAATGGTTTTGTCATAGAGGTCCACCTAAATTGAGCTTCGCGGCAATACATTTGAAACTAGGCACAGGCACCTAAATACATGGAAATTTCATTATAACCTCAACTGAGATAGCAACACAGTTTAACCTTGGCACCAGCACCGGGGTCGCTATGGCAAGGGACGATCATCACCGCTTGTGACTTTACTTTGGTTTATATATGTTCTGCTTTACTTTAAAACACAATGGGATAACACACCTGTAAAAGTAATCAGTAATTACTCACCTGCTAAATGCCGTTTATATAGTTGTTGATGGATTAGTATTTAACTGGAGGTGTTCCTTACTTGTGGGAAGAGTATAAAATTGAGGTGAAAAATTATTCGGGGAGAGACTAAGGGCCTTTCCCAATCAAATTCATACCCACCTCCACTCCACCCTCAAGTGCCCTTGGTCTGTAGTGACACTTGCAGCTGCCTGGAGTTCCCTCGATCACAGAGTAGGATCTTACTCATGATCTCCCCTTTCAGACGCACTCCCCTTGCTCTGATACCACAATTATGCACCAAGCGCAAGTGACAAATCTATTTTTCTCTGAATAATGTTTTTAAAAATAAGAAAGAAAGATATTTTAGAAAACAAAGATGTTTAATGTACATTTTCTGTGTTGGTGATGCACAAAAACAAAATTCACATGTAAAGCATGTGGGGCCAACAATTTAGTCTTACATGTCTGGATTTATTCCAGATAAGGCAACAAATATGTGATCCTAAGACTATTTACTCATTATTTCTTATTTTTTAGGATAGTATTACTGGTTTTAGAATTTTACGCTGTCTTGAGGACCGTAAGCCAATGTTACACACAGCAAGGATGGTCTAAAAAGCCACTCGCCCTCAGCTCTCAGACGGCCCTCAGTCTGGCGGATTTCCTGTGCGAACGCGCAAATTCAGTGGAAGTGAGTAGGGCGAGGGTGTAGGGAGTTGTTTGGGAAAGACCCTAAGAGACACCAGTACACATGTATTTTATCCTTTAACAGAGATCAAGTTGAGTTGATCTCTGTTATCATCGATTTTGTTAAGAAAGTTATCTTTATTAACTGTAATCTGGGGAGGGCTCTAGACTAACTTTTTGCACTGGTTGCACTGGTGTGCCTAACTTTTTTTCTTAGGTGCACCAGCACAAAAATTAGGTGCTCCTAAATTTTTCACTGCATTGCATTTTATCTATTTTTGTATCTATATAGTGATTACACCATTTTGTAGTGGTGCCGGAATTAGCGACTAGTGAAAGTGTAAGATACAGCATGTATCCAAATCTTTTTATTTTTTGTTCTGTTTTAATTATTTTTGTCATTGTCATTTTCTTCTTTGTAATTCCCCTGGAATTATTGTATTTTATTTATTTTCATTTATGTACCTGCTTGTACTGCCCATATCTTTTTCAATAAAAAAAATAAAAAGACATTCAGATACGACTACAAAATGGCATAATCACTATATAGTGTACAACAACGTGATTAACACTAACAGCATCCCACAATTTATTGCAAACTTTTCCCAAAACTTTTGACTTAAGCTGACCTCCATGTGATGAGTTTGCAGTGGCTCTGCATCAACCATTATGCTCGTCTATAAATATCTGCAGTTTATAAAAGACGCTCTACAGCTACAGCATTTTATACCTGACCTTTATTGTTCTCTGTTGATGTTGGCTGCAATAAAACACCACTTTGCGCACATTTGTTTCTATTTGCGAGAAACGAAACTTAAGCTGAGTAGCTCATTTGCATAAATCCACAACGGCATTCACTGGTCCATCTATCCATCTTCTAATCCGTGGCTGGGTTGTGGGAGCAGCAGTACAAGCAGAATTTCCTCTCCCCAGAAACTTCCTCTAGCTCTTAATGTGGATACCGAGGCGTTCTCAGGCCAGCCTAGAGACATAGTCCCTCCAGCGTGTCCTAGGTCTTCCCCGAGGTCTCCTCCAGGTGTGACAACACCTCCCTAGGAAGGCGTCCAAATAGGTATCCGAAACAGATGCCCCGAGCCACCTCAGCTGGCTCCTCTCTATGTGGAGGAGCAGTGGCTCTACTTTGAGCTCCTCTCAAGTGGCCAAGCTCCTCCCCCTATCTCCAAGGGAGTGCCCCGCCATCCAGAGAATTTTGGCCACCTGTACCCTTTTGTTTTCAGTCCATGCAGTGATTTTAGAACAGAATCTTTCTCTGAGTCTTTTGATATTATGCTTTATAGATGGTGAGATAAAAAAAAGTTTTTGCAATTTTACAGATTTTTTGCAGATTAGTAAACCTCTGCAAAACGCTAAAATGCTCTCCTCATGTTAGATCATGTTAAGTATCACTTTCCAGAATTCTGTTGCCCATAATAAAAGAAATATAGTTTATTAAGCTTTGCAAATTATTACTTTTTGTTTTTAATTATTGTTCTCCTTCCAGGGTTTGGTTTAACTCAAAACTCCACTTAACCTCACTTATTGAACCTGAGTGGCATTACTCTTGGGGTATAACATATATGACACAATAAAAAAAATAGAAAGAATATCCATCAATCATTTGTATTTATTTTCTCTGTTTCAGATTACGTAATGCCATTTCCCAAAGTGGCTTACCATTTGTGACTTCCAACACTGCTCCACTTTTGAATAACAGCTTCAATTCTGAGCAGTGGACAGCCAGAGTTGGACATGGAAAGCATCTGCAGTAGCGTAGAGTCTCGTCTGACTGCCAGAGGAGCAGTCTGCATTAACGCCAAGCCTGTCTCCATTTGCAGTGATTTGTACAAACCCCCACAGAAGAAAAGCATCTCTGATGTCAGGAGGACCTTCTGTCTGTTTGTGACTTTTGACCTTCTATTCATAACTCTTCTCTGGATCATAGAGCTCAATGTAAGACGGGTTTGTGAAATCAGATAACATTTGTTGAGTCATTTGCTGGTATCCCATTTCTTTTAAAACAATAGTCAGAAAGACCTTGAAAATCTGTGTTTGCTGTGTTCACAAGATGGTGGAACAGGTAAAAAAACAAAACAGCAAAGGTACCGAGCAGGAAATGACTCTCCAGTAAACATTTTGAGGATTTTTAGCTCAGTAGGTTAGCTCTTTTCAGTGGCTGACAACAAATTGGTCAAACATGTTTGAGGTAAATGCTCTCCATAGCTGATTTGGTAATGGCAAATGCATTAATCAGTGCAAACACTGAAATAATAAATTTCCAGTCATTTACTGTTTCTAAAATTATAATTTTTTTTATTTAAAAAATGTAATTCTAGTTGTTACAAACTGGGGCATGGTTCATTTGGTGCAGTTGGAAGATGAATTAAACCAAACACAGCTAGCATTAGCTTTTTGCTAACAGCTAATTAACAAAAAATAAGACATAGTGGCTAAAAGGTTTCGGAAAACATAGGTTAACTAAAAACATCTTTGGGTATGGCAGTGAGCTTAACTTTTACTGATTTAAAATAGTTAGCCTTCCACGGATCTCTCTTCTGGCCATAAATATCCAGTGGCATCCTCTCGAGAGCAGGCAAGACGGGAGCGAGTGTCAATCAAACCTGTCAGCCACACCCCCACGAGCCGACATAACAGAATGTAGGCAGCTGATAGGGCAGTTATTAATCTTAATATCTTGAGTTATTTGACAAATATCAATATAACGATTACGGAAATAATAAGAATAAAAAGAATAACAAACAAAGACGGCATAGTTTTAATGGTGACTGTGACAAAAATAGTCACTTCTTAATTGGCCAATTCAATGGCTGTCAATGGGAGTCAGGCTTGACGGAGCCTACGCCTACTTCCTTACAATGTCCACCCCTTCTACCGTCAATGGCTAAACTTCCATAAAAGAAGACCTTAAACACGGTCTCTGCTAGCATCTGAAAAAAACCTTGGAACCTGAAGGGGTTGATTGCCATCATGTTCTATTATGCAACAATTACACTTCTGGTCATTTTAGCTTTACTCTAAACATGAACCATTTGACTTTATTTTTTGTAATAAATTAATGTATTTAACTTTATTTAAGACACAACTGGAATGGGATTTTCTCTGGCGTGCTTGATCCCGCTTCTGGTGGCGTCAAGTGCTTAATTAAGTTGTTTCCTCAAGATAATCAAGTGGTTTCATCAAGATAATTAAGTCGTTCCCAGTTTTTTACGTTTTTTACGTGGGAATGTGATAATATCTCGTGGCCACTTAAAAATATTATATTTTGGTAATGTCACATGTGGGGCTCCGTAGAAAAGTGTATTTTCAGTGCTGAATGTTTTTAACATAGCAAAACAGCACAAAACAACCAAACATAAACAAAGAAAATTTCAATGATGTAGAGTTAAACCAGGTGTTGATATTGTAGCTAAGCTAACGGTAAGGGGCCAAACTTTAGTTTGGTGTAATGTATTAGTATTCTGTGGAGTAAAAATTGGATTTTTTTTTTACTATTTAATAAACTAAAAGGAGGAAAAGTCCCTCTGTTGCTGTTGGAGGAGAGTGGTGTCTGAGACGATGACAAAAAAAAGATAATCAATTTTAAATAATGTGTTACACAAGGAATGACCCAAATCTTCAATGATGGAAGAACTTACTGTATTACTGTACATGCAGCAGTTTTAAGACTTTTACGCCTCTTTGTTTTGCCTCATTAAGGCATTTGTTTCAATAAATTCACTCTGTCCATACGCTGTAATTGCATAGTCAAATGTTCCTAAAAACAAAGCGACAAATAATGGTTCATGTAACTGGCTAATTTATTTTACCTGCAAACTATCATTGCCTTCTACATGCAAGAACATGTAAATCTTGCTGCATGTAAGTATTTAAAACAAATATTGAATTTTCCAGTTGGGACATAACCTGATTTACAGTCAAAACGTCTTGCCTCATTAACCCAATAGGCTTGCTTTAGGAAGATCAATACAAAAGCTAAGGTTTAGTGCATGTCTTGCAGATGAACGGTGGGATACAGCAGCAGCTCAACAGAGAAGTGCTGCACTACGAGTACACTCACTCTTTCTTTGACATTTTTGTAAGTACTCATTTCTTATAGACATAGATGCAGCCAGTAATGAAGTTGATTAATTTCTGTCTTGTTTTTCTTTTCTTTTTCCCATCAAATGTTTTCTTCTTTTTTAATGCTCATTGTTCCCTACTGGAGGTTTTGGCGGTGCTCAGGTTTGCCACTTTGATTTTGGCATATGCTGTCTGTAAACTGCGTCACTGGTGGGCTATTGCGGTGAGTATCAAAAGCTCATTGTTTATTATTCCTTTGTCTTTTAGAAACAATCTTTTATAAATATATTCTGACATGACACAAGTATAGTCATACAACTTCAAATCACTTTATTAATCCCCAAGGGCAAATTTGGTTGTTAGGTCAAAGTGGAAGTGGTAAAATTGCATGTGAATTGGTAAACTTATGGCATTGATTTTATATAGCGCTTTTCCACCTAGTAGGCACTCAAAGCACTTTACATTAAGCTTTCATTCACCAGTGTTACAGCTGGAACACCACTGGATGCATTGCCCAATGACACAATGGGAGTATGAACTGTGGGGTTCATACTCCCATTGTGTGAGCGGGAATCAAACCACCAACCTTTTGGTTATAGGACGACCGCTCTACCACTGAGGTACTGCGCCTTAAAATACATTTAAATTGATAAACTGGCAAATTAAATCTTATGTAAGCTGATAAGAGGCTGTTCCAGAGTCTGGAGGCTAAAGTCTAAAAGGACAGGTCTCCCCTGGTTTTAAAATGAGTCTTTGGGACCATTAAAAGCTTCTGACCTGAGGACTGAAGAGCACAACAGGTCATTGCTGTACTGGGGGGCTTGCCCATTTAAAGCTCTAAAAGTCAACACTAAAATTTTTTAATCACTCCTGAACTTTACTTGAAGCCAATAAAGAGAGGATAAAACTGGAGTGATGTGGGCTGACCTGGGGGATCCTGTTAAAAGCCTGGCTGATGAATTTTGCACAATCTGGAGTCTGTTAAGAGTTGACTTATTAAAACCGGTAAAAACAGAGTTGCAGTAATCAAGACAAAATGAGATAAAAACATGACTAACAATTTCAAGATCAGATTTAGACAACATTTTGTGCACTTAAGAGATGTTCTTCAGGTGATAAAAAATATTTTTGACAAACTGAATGAGCCTTCAAAGACATGGAAACACAACCCCAAGGTGCTGTTTGATGAGCGGGATCTTTTTGTCTGAGTCATTAAAAGAACAGTACAACTGAATGTCGTCAGCATAAAAGTGACAATTTTTTTTTAAAAAACAATGAATAATCTGACAAAGGGGAACCAGGTATTAAAGGAATAAAATGGGACCCAAGACACAAGACATTATGTTGTTTTTAGCAACGTTAAAGGTTCTGCACTTAATGTATGAGGAGTACCACTGAAAACCCAATCACATTTTGGAGCTGATTTTTTAGAGCTCTGTGGTCCACTGTGTTAAACACGGACGTCAAATAGAGTAAGACCAAGACTGTATATTGGCCAGAATCTGCAGCCTAATGCGTTCAAACCTGAAACTTGACCCGGTGCCGACACAGATTCACCCTTCCAACAGATGACTGGACACAGGATCTGCTCTCAAGAGGTAGGATTTCATACATGGCAAGTTGGAAAACGTCACAATGGCACGCAGACTGGAACTGGTCACAAGCATCGCTCCCTTGTTAATGATCTGGTTCCACTCAACCAGGATAGGTTCCCACAAGATCACCACTTCCTCAACTTGGTCTGGACACCAACCCTGGAAAACCCTTTCCATCTTTTGCCATGGTGGGGCTTCACAAACAGCATGCACTCGGCGGATGACGTGACAGATTCAAATTGAGGATGGCAGTAGCTCAGTGGGTAGAGCGGCTGTCCTTCAACCAGCAGGTGGGTGGTTTGATACCTGCTCGAAACATCCCAAAACATCATAACATCTAGCTCTCCCCAACATACTGTTGTTGTGTCCATGGGCAAGTTACTTAACTTACCTTGCCTCCAGTGGACAGCTGTAACACTGGTAAACTCTTTGAGTGCTAGGTGGAAAAGTGCTATATAAATAAATAAATAAATACAATTTGGAGGGAAAAACTCAGCATTCCTCACCCAGGTAACACTAAAGCTTAATGCAAAATAAGGGGTGCCTTTAATATTTTAAGGCAGCAGACATGCAGTTTTTAGTTGACAGGGCAGACAAAATAAAATAAGACACTAGTAAAATTATTAAGATGCAGGAGAACACAGAGGGAGCTGCAGCTATACCTAACACTGGTGCCATCTTGTGCCTCAATGAGTGTGGTTACGTTATTTCAATTAAAACCGACTTAACAATTAAAATAGTAGAAGCTCAGCTGTATCATAAATTGATTCAGTCAATGGTGTGTTGAACACTCGTTTTGAAGCAGAAGTGCATTCATAAAATGCAGCTTATTGAAGCAACCCTGTGTAACCTTTAGCCAGTAGAGGGCGCAGATGCCTCAACAGACTCTGTGTTGTTACAACAGCGGCTGTCATTTTAGAGATGATGTTTGTTATCAAAAGGAAACTATCCAACCCTGCAAGTTTTGAAGAAAAAAAGCACATCTTCTGAAACAGTAGAGTTGTTTTAGTGCGTTTTGTACAAATACGGCTCTGCTAGGGTCCAGTGTATTATCCTGTTTCTGCTCCATTTCTTCGGGCCATAAATTCTGTCACTCATGTAACGTCTGCCTATCCCTGCAACCGGAATTATTTATCCTGTTTCAGGGATATATTTCATGGAGCTTCCATCCATGAAATAAGCCTGAGTCTACAAATCGCATGTCTGCTACTGGCTAAATGTTATGCAGTGGTAGTGATCCTCCGATTGATTGGCCACCGATCATGATCGGCTGATATTGACTAAAAATAGCTTGATCGGCAAACCCCAAAAGCGCCGATCAAAAAAGCCAATTGCGTGACGTAAATAGTGCAACTTTTTCACACGTGCATGCAGTGTTGCCAACTTAGCGCCTTTGTCGCTATATTTAGTGAGTATTCAGACCCCTCTCAATTTAAAAGAATTTAGTTTGACCATTTGATTTTCATTCTTCTTGTGTGCTTATTACTTAATTGAGATGAGAAATGAGAAGAGTTTTATTGGGACATTCGGCTATATCATAATAAATTACCGTAGAAGAGAATATATAAATTAATACAACACTGCGTGCTTGAATGGCATGCGGCACAGGTACACAACAGCAGAGCGGAGCTTGTCAATGGCAACATGAGCTCTCCCGTCTAGAAGTTTTTCAAAGTGTCCGATAAAGATGAAAAGTTAGCCGTTTGCAATGTATGTTGTGATGAAATCCCTCGGGTTGGAAGCAAGCAATGTAATTTTAACACCACTAACAATTAGGCATCTTAGAACACGCCATACAACTGAATATGCAGAGTAGGAGAAATTAAACCATTTGGGAAAGATTGCCTACAGTAGCCTTATCTCATTTTCTAAAATAAACACTTCAAGATCTTGACTCTATCTTTCTCAATACAGTTAATTTAGAGTTAGTTTCATTTCTACCAATGGTGCAAACTCTGCATGAATATAGATAAAAGATTCCCATTCCCCTGCCATTCTGTGATCGGCAGTGATCGGCAATCAACAGATCATGATTTTGGTGATCGGTAATTGGTGATTGGCCCCAAAAATGCTGATCGGAGCATCTCTAATGCAAGGTGGCCTTAAGCAAGTACACTCAACACACGCAAGATCTGTTCTTCCGCAGAGATGCTGCAGGGTAAGCAATCCTCATAGAGGAATGGAGCCTTGCTACATTAGTAGCACAAGGGCTCAGCAGGGCACTTTTCTTGCCTCTCTGAGACACAGTTCCCCATTCTGGCATACTGTGGTCTACCTGTCAGGTAAAAAGTGATCCACATGATAAAGGATGAGTCCACCCCCAGACTCCTACTTTTTTTACTAAGAATAGCTGGTTTGTTCAAGGAACATAACCCTAACATCCAGGTTCATCCAGGTGAGAGTAGACCCTATGGAGCAGATAAAATGGAGCATCTTCAACACCAATATGTTTGTTGTAGACAAACTGGAGGGGATTTGGAGCATGTTTGGTCTATAATCTTAGGATTCTAATTAGCTACTTTTCAAATGTTTATATAATATGAGAGGTTAGCACTACCGGCCTATAATGGGTTGGTTCAACTAGGTGTGCAACTTTAGGGACTGGTACTATACAGAATTTTTTCCACAGAGTAGGGACCCTACCTAACGTTAAAGAGCTTCTGCAACGGCACACAGAGTTGACCAGCACATTCTTTTAGTCCCATGCCATTTAATGGTGGATGAAGTTGGAGATGAGAATGTGGAGAGATTGATGGAGAATATGGAAGAGTACTGGTCGGTGATGGGAGTCGAGGAGTACTGGTCGGTGATGGGAGTGGAGGAGTATTGGTCGGTGATGGGAGTCGAGGAGTACTGGTCGGTGATGGGAGTGGAGGAGTATTGGTCGGTGATGGGAGTCGAGGAGTACTGGTCGGTGATGGGAGTGGAGGAGTACTAGTCAGGAATGGGAGTGGAGGAGTACTAGTCAGGAATGGGAGTAGAGGAGTACTGATCGGTGATGGGAGTGGAGGAGTACTAGTCAGGAATGGGAGTGGAGGAGTACTGATCGGTGATGGGAGTTGGGGAGTACTGGTCGGTGAGAGGTTAATGGAGGAGGAGATGTCAAAGCTGCAGCAGTGAAGGGAGAGTAGGAGGTAGAAAAACCTGTTGCACTCATCATGTAGGTCAGAAAAATAAATACATTCATTTAAAGTTAATGCGTCACACAAATGAAAAATGCTTTAAATTGAATTTATTCATATTTGTATAATTACAAATTGAAATTAATTTAAATCCTGCATATTTTGATTTTTACTTTTTTTTACTTTCAAGAACATTTGGTACAGTAAATTCCATTTGAATGCTTGAATGTGTTTTCTGCAGATCACTACTGCGGGCAGCTGTGTCTTCCTCATTGTTAAAGTGCTTTTATCAAAGGTAAGTTTTTACACCAGTTTTCATTATTTTACTACTTTGGAAATTGCTTACTATAGTGCACTTTTTAATGCCATTTTGAATGGCCATGTAGTTCTGTCAAAGTTTCCCACAATGCACCAAAAACACTAAATGTGAATTGTTGAAGGAGAACAAACTCTGGAGATAAAACAAACTTTTATCTCCAGAGTTATGACCTATTTAACAGCGGCACCACTGGCCTGTGACCTGTTGGTGTTGAATGGCCTGAGATGTGTCCTTAGGATGGCTAAAGAAAGTTCTGGTTAAAGCTGAATCAACAACTTTATCTCCCAAAATTTATGGTCCTTTGACATGGTACCAGGACGTGGTAGTGGTCCTGAGTCACCTTTGACCTGGTGACTGGCAGACCCAAGTTCCACTTCTTATGAAAGCAGAAACAAAGTCATTAATAACATTTCCTGTCCTTTACAAGACACTTATCCGTCCTTTTATCTGAAAGAAAACGATGTTAACCAAGTCTTCTTCCAGGCTTCAGAGTCAAGCCTGTCTCTGAAGGCCGATGGTGAAAACAAACAGTTGTTAATCCTGAGTCTTATAACAGATGTTACTGTGTGGGTGTAATTCTGGAGATTGATCTGCAACAATGCAAACAAATTCTTAACTATAAAAAGAGTTGAATTTACTTAAAAATAAAAGGATCAGATTTGATTTAGTCCACATGAAATCTTACTTTAACAAACTCCCTCAGGGACAATATTCTTCACAGGGGATCCTGTCTAATAGTCTCGATTTGGATGGCAGGGGAACATGTTCCTTGTGTTTGTTTACACATTTTAGCCATGTTTATTAGATTAGATTAAATTTATTGTCATTACACATGTACAAATACAAGGCAACGAAATGCAGTTTAGGAGAGACCCTGGGCCTCGCAATTTCCTCGCGCCGCCATCTAGATCTTCAGAAAATGAAATGAGGCATTTTACAAACGTAGCAGACATAACTACAGTTGCAGTTAAACATAACATACGTAGTCACAACTACAGTAGCCGTTGTAACATACGTAACATATTAGACAGCAGACAACAATGGGATAGTAACACACGTGGTCCCCTACGGGCTTATCCAGTGGCTACAAGGGGAGGGGGTAAGTTCGAAAAGAGTCAGACAGATGTAAAATGGCAGACGGTGTTTGGGGGAGTTATGATAGGGTAGCATTCCGAGGCTACTGTTGGAAACAGCGGCCTTGGCTGGAACAGAAAGTCTTTGAGAGGATAAGATATGCCCCAGCTGCCGGCTAGGCTTCTGAGAAGGACAAGGCGTGCGTCCATTTTGTGAAGTGACCTTGATGTTATTCCATGTCAGAAACTCTAAACACTACAACGCAGTAAAACGGTTCGTTTTCCCGATGTTACCTCTCTTCTCTAGATGAAAAACCCTTCATATCCGTTAAGCAGGTGCTCTTAACTGGACACCTGGACACTGGGCTAGGACAGCTGCACTAATCATCAGAGCAGCAAGACTATGACTGTGGAGAGTGTTGTGCACTTCTGGACTTCTGGAGTCCATTAGCATCTACAGCATGTTCACACTGCATTTTCTGAAGCACAAGACTCTTCTCTTAACTTCAGCTCTATCAGTGACAGCGGGCGGGAAACATTTACCTGTCCCACTAACCCTTTAAATGAAGCCGAGCGGAGACTTACCTAAGAGTAACAGTTACAATTCGATTTTTTATTTTTTATATTATTGTTTTTCTTTTGATGGTTTGCTTTTCATTTATTTACACAAAATACATCTTGAGATTTATGAAAAAAGAACTGAGAAGACTGCAGAGGAGAAGAACTGCCCAACACATTATTTTATTTAAATGTTTGATCAAATTTAAAATTTTCATTTTTTTTAGATTGACTAATTGAAAAAAGGTTTTTGGTTTTGTTGGTTGCTCAATAGTTTTGTTTATTTTTTTTTTAAATATTATTCAGATTTTGTAACACCAAATATGTGCAGTAGTCCGTCTGTATTGAATTCTGTGTGTATAATCTGCAGCTGCTCAGCCTGGGTGCCTTTGGTTACCTGCTGCCCATTGTCTCCTTTGTCGTGGCCTGGATAGAAACATGGTTCCTCGACTTCAAAGTGTTGCCTCAAGAAGCAAAAGACGAGAACTGTGAGTCACCTGCTGCCCTCACTAAATGCTGTTGCAAATGTTGTGTCATTTGGGTCTTGATTTATGCATTTTCAAAAGAGTACTTACAGGCCTTGTTTACACTTGAAATGTCTGTAAATGACATACATGAGGCCAGCCTCTAAGGTTCTCTCTGAGGCTCTGACATTAAACATGTCTCTGTTGGGAACATTTGTCAAAACCATCTTGTTTATGCACATGTTTAGAGCTATAATTAACTTTACCATTGAAAATGTGTTGTGGTCGGTTTAACTGACAGCATCAAGATGCGCACCAGAGAACAGTCTAATGTTTACATCCTCTACATATGCATCCAAATAAAATAAAATAAAATAAAAAGTCGACTTAATGTATTATGTCTTAAATAGAGACACTACGTCATTGTTTCTGTAGGAGACGCTGCTCTACTAGACCCAGCACAATGGAATTGTAAATTACAAAAAAATAGTCACACTTTGTTTTTTTGGATATAGTTTTTATTTTGGTCATAAATATAGATCTACATTTGTTATACAATTACAAATACATCTATATACAGTACAGTATAACCAAAAAAGGAATAGCTTGAAGCATAAGCTTATTTTATTCATCTTATTCTTATCTTATTCATTCTTATTCATCTTTTTTTTTATTTGATTTGATTGGGACAATGGGTGCATGTGAAAGAGTGGTTAGCACTCCTGCCTCACAGCAAGAAGGTTGTGAGTTCAAAACCCGGCCGACTCAAATATTCTTGGCAGTCTCCAGTCTTTCTGTGAGGAGTCTGCATGTTCTCCACGTGTTACCGTGGGTTCTCTCTGGGTACTCCGGCTTCCTCCCACCGTCCAAAGTATATATACATTCATTCACCAGAGCAACATTAACACACATTCATACACCAGAGCGACATCCACACTCTTTCATACACCAGAGCAACATTCTCACACGTTCATACACCAGAGCAACATTCACACACATTCATACATCAGAGCAATTTTCACACACATTCATACATCAGAGCAACTTTCACACACGTTCATACACCAGAGCGACATTCACACACGTTCATACACCAGAGCAACATTCACACGTTCATACACCAGAGCAACATTCACACGTTCATACACCAGAGCAACATTCACACGTTCATACACCAGAGCGACATTCACACACGTTCATACACCAGAGCGACATTTACACGTTCATACACCAGAGCAACATTCACACGTTCATACACCAGAGCAACATTCACACGTTCATACACCAGAGCGACATTCACACACGTTCATACACCAGAGCAACATTCACACGTTCATACACCAGAGCAACATTCACACGTTCATACACCAGAGCAACATTCACACGTTCATACACCAGAGCAACATTCACACGTTCATACACCAGAGCGACATTCACACACGTTCATACACCAGAGCGACATTCACACGTTCATACACCAGAGCAACATTCACACGTTCATACACCAGAGCGACATTCACACACGTTCATACACCAGAGCGACATTCACACACGTTCATACACCAGAGCGACATTCACACACGTTCATACACCAGAGCGACATTCACACACGTTCATACACCAGAGTGACATTCACACACGTTCATACACCAGAGCAACATTCTCACACGTTCATACACCAGAGCGACATTCACACACATTCATACACCAGAGCAACATTCACACACGTTCATACACCAGAGCAACATTCACACTTGTTCATACACCAGAGCAACATTCTCACACGTTCATACACCAGAGCAACATTCACACACATTCATACATCAGAGCAACTTTCACACACGTTCATACACCAGAGCGACATTCACACACGTTCATACACCAGAGCAACATTCACACTTGTTCATACACCAGAGCAACATTCTCACACGTTCATACACCAGAGCAACATTCACACGTTCATACACCAGAGCGACATTCACACACATTCATACATCAGAGCAACTTTCACACACATTCATACACCAGAGCGACATTCACACACGTTCATACACCAGAGCAACATTCACACACGTTCATACACCAGAGCAACATTCACACGTTCATACACCAGAGCGACATTCACACACGTTCATACACCAGAGCGACATTCACACGTTCATACACCAGAGCAACATTCACACGTTCATACACCAGAGCAACATTCACACGTTCATACACCAGAGCGACATTCACACACGTTCATACACCAGAGCGACATTCACACACGTTTATACACCAGAGCAACATTCACACTTGTTCATACACCAGAGCAACATTCTCACACGTTCATACACCAGAGCAACATTCACACGTTCATACACCAGAGCGACATTCACACACGTTTATACACCGGAGCGACATTCACACACGTTCATACACCAGAGCGACATTCACACACGTTCATACACCAGAGCAACATTCACACTTGTTCATACACCAGAGCAACATTCTCACACGTTCATACACCACAGCAACATTCACACGTTCATACACCAGAGCGACATTCACACACATTCATACACCAGAGCAACTTTCACACACATTCATACACCAGAGCGACATTCACACACGTTCATACACCAGAGCAACATTCACACACGTTCATACACCAGAGCAACATTCACACATTCATACATCAGAGCAACATTCACACATTCTTACACCAGAGCAACATTCACACGTTCATACACCAGAGCGACATTCACACACATTCATACATCAGAGCAACTTTCACACACGTTCATACACCAGAGCAACATTCACACACGTTCATACACCAGAGCGACATTCACACACGTTCATACACCAGAGCGACATTCACACACGTTCATACACCAAAGCGACATTCACACACGTTCATACATCAGAGCGACTTTCACACACGTTCATACACCAGAGCGACATTCACACACGTTCATACACCAGAGCGACATTCACACACGTTCATACACCAGAGCGACATTCACACACGTTCATACACCAGAGCGACATTCACACACGTTCATACACCAGAGCGACATTCACACACGTTCATACACCAGAGCGACATTCACACACGTTCATACACCAGAGCGACATTCACACACGTTCATACACCAGAGCGACATTCACACACGTTCATACACCAGAGCGACATTCACACACGTTCATACACCAGAGCAACATTCTCACACGTTCATACACCAGAGCGACATTCACACACATTCATACACCAGAGCAACATTCACACACGTTCATACACCAGAGCAACATTCACACTTGTTCATACACCAGAGCAACATTCTCACACGTTCATACACCAGAGCGACATTCACACACATTCATACATCAGAGCAACTTTCACACACGTTCATACACCAGAGCGACATTCACACACGTTCATACACCAGAGCAACATTCACACTTGTTCATACACCAGAGCAACATTCTCACACGTTCATACACCAGAGCAACATTCACACGTTCATACACCAGAGCGACATTCACACACATTCATACACCAGAGCGACATTCACACACGTTCATACACCAGAGCAACATTCACACGTTCATACACCAGAGCAACATTCACACTTGTTCATACACCAGAGCGACATTCACACACGTTCATACACCAGAGCAACATTCACACACATTCATACACCAGAGCGACATTCACACACATTCATACATCAGAGCAACATTCACACTTGTTCATACACCAGAGCAACATTCTCACACGTTCATACACCAGAGCGACATTCACACACATTCATACATCAGAGCAACTTTCACACACATTCATACACCAGAGCGACATTCACACACGTTCATACACCAGAGCAACATTCACACACGTTCATACACCAGAGCAACATTCACACACGTTCATACACCAGAGCAACATTCACACGTTCATACACCAGAGCAACATTCACACATTCGTACACCAGAGCGACATTCACACACGTTCATACACCAGAGCAACATTCACACACATTCATACACCAGAGCGACATTCACACACATTCATACATCAGAGCAACATTCACAATTGTTCATACACCAGAGCAACATTCTCACACGTTCATACACCAGAGCGACATTCACACACATTCATACATCAGAGCAACTTTCACACACATTCATACACCAGAGCGACATTCACACACGTTCATACACCAGAGCGACATTCACACACATTCATACATCAGAGCAACTTTCACACACATTCATACACCAGAGCGACATTCACACACGTTCATACACCAGAGCAACATTCACACACGTTCATACACCAGAGCAACATTCACACGTTCATACACCAGAGCAACATTCACACGTTCATACACCAGAGCAACATTCATACACGTTCATACACCAGAGCAACATTCACACGTTCATACAGCAGAGCAAAATTCACACGTTCATACACCAGAGCAACATTCACACACATTCATACACCAGAGCAACATTCACACGTTCATACACCAGAGCAACATTTACACGTTCATACACCAGAGCAACATTCACACACGTTCATACACCAGAGCAACATTCACACACGTTCATACACCAGAGCAACATTCACACGTTCATACACCAGAGCGACATTCACACACGTTCATACACCAGAGCGACATTCACACACATTCATACACCAGAGCGACATTCACACACGTTCATACACCAGAGCAACATTCACACGTTCATACACCAGAGCAACATTCACATTTGTTCATACACCAGAGCGACATTCACACACGTTCATACACCAGAGCAACATTCACACACATTCATACACCAGAGCGACATTCACACACATTCATACATCAGAGCAACATTCACACTCTTTCATACACCAGAGCAACATTCTCACACGTTCATACACCAGAGCGACATTCACACACATTCATACATCAGAGCAACTTTCACACACATTCATACACCAGAGCGACATTCACACACGTTCATACACCAGAGCAACATTCACACACGTTCATACACCAGAGCAACATTCACACGTTCATACACCAGAGCGACATTCACACACGTTCATACACCAGAGCGACATTCACACACATTCATACATCAGAGCAACTTTCACACACATTCATACACCAGAGCGACATTCACACACGTTCATACATCAGAGCAACATTCACACACATTCATACACCAGAGCGACATTCACACACGTTCATACACCAGAGCAACATTCACACACGTTCATACACCAGAGCAACATTCACACGTTCATACACCAGAGCGACATTCACACACGTTCATACACCAGAGCAACATTCACACACGTTCATACACCAGAGCAACATTCACACGTTCATACACCAGAGCGACATTCACACACGTTCATACACCAGAGGAACATTCACACTTGTTCATACACCAGAGCAACATTCACACGTTCATACACCAGAGCAACATTCACACACGTTCATACACCAGAGCAACATTCACACGTTCATACACCAGAGCAACATTCACACGTTCATACACCAGAGTGACATTCACACACGTTCATACATCAGAGCAACATTCACACGTTCATACACCAGAGCGACATTCACACACATTATTACACCAGAGCAACACTCTCACACATTCATACACCAGAGTGACATTTACACATTCATACACCAGAGCAACACTCTTACACAGATTTTACATTTGTTCTAGCCTTGGCACATTTAAAATAATAAAAACCTCTTAGTTTAAGGAACTCTTATTTATAGTTTAAAACATTGTTTTTCACTCTCTAGAAAATCTCTAATATGTTTCTATTTACACTGAATATTTAAAGCAGAATCACTATTAGAAAAAAGTCTTTATGGGTTTGTTCAAAGGGCTTTGAAAGTTTTAGATCTCCTCTTGTGTTTGGCAGGTTTTCAGAGTTTGGCCAGCGCTACAGACCGTGCTCCACTGCTGGGTCCTGGGCCTTTATCTGATGGACAGTTTTACTCTCCCCCTGAGTCAGCTGCAGGTATGGGCTTCATCCAGCATTCACCACATGATGCAATAGTCTTTTAATGGAGATAAGATCAGTTATCTTAAGTTAAGGACGAGGACACTACACCTCAAACCTGCCTCTTCCTGTCACAGCAGTGTTTCCTGTACTCTTTATCTTATCGCTGCCAGGACCAAGAACCAGTGAAATTTTTTTCACTGTATACCAATTGTGCAGGGGGCGCTGTTAGCAATAGGGTTTCCTCTTAGAGTTTTCAGCTTAGAGTCCCAGGTTGGATGTGTGTGCCAGATTTGATTAAAATACCTATGACAAATTGCA
Organism: Neodontobutis hainanensis; assembly: GCA_024349245.1. NCBI lineage: Eukaryota > Metazoa > Chordata > Actinopteri > Gobiiformes > Odontobutidae > Neodontobutis > Neodontobutis hainanensis. The sequence goes on from JALDNG010000262.1 coordinate 600,107, forward strand.
TTTCCATATTCCATAAAAAAATTGTAAAAGGGCGCTGGAGCTGCGTTTTACAAAATAGTGGTTGTATTGTTGTATATTTGCATTTGTGTCATGAGTATAAACAAATGGACCTTTGGGTTTGATTGAAATCCAAGCATGTATGAGAAAGTTAAAGTGGTGTGAAAATCGTGATGTTACCCAAATTTAGTGCCGTTGTAGTAACATAATTGAGTTTTGTTAGCAAAGGTGTCTTTGTAATATTGAACAAGCTTAAAGCCCATGTGTTTAAAACTTTACAATGAGATACCTGGTGTATAATTTCTAAAGATATCCCTTTATTTGCATATCATTGTGTTTAGGTCATATATGGGCACAAACGATTCATTGGGTCCAAGCAGATCTGACAATATCTGAGCGAGTTAGAGGAAATTTTATTCTTCACAAAATGGCTGCCTTGTTACAGGCATGTTACGGCCACACCCACAAATTTATCAAAAAACTAGAAGATAACTTTTGTTGGCCCAAGTGTCTATGCCAAATTTGGCGTCTATGGAACAGATATTTTCTGCTGTTTTTTAAACAAATTTTATATTACACATGAGATGATATGTGTGTATGCCACTTTTCAAATTTCTATGATTAAAAAAATTTCTTTCGCTTTGCACATCCAATTTACTTTTTCACACATTTGGGGCATTGCCATAGTAACATGGTGGTAGATCCCTTTAATTTTCATATTATTGTGTTGGCCACAAACACTTTATTGGGTCTGACAATGTTTGAAAAAGATAGAGGAGATTTTATACACCGTAAAATGGGTGCCTCGTTACAGTCTTGTTACGGCCAAACCCTCAAATTTATCAAAAACCTAGTTAACTTTTGTTGGCAAATGTGTCTACTTAATTTTGCCCAATGTGGGTGTCTGTGGGACAAAACTGATATTTTCTGCTGTTTTTAAAACTAAGGGCTGGATTGTGGAATTTGCACATTCCACCCAATATGGCAAACTTCCTGTTGGGTTTATAGTGATAACATAATATAATTTATATTTAACTACACATGATATATCTGTGTGCCAAGTTTCAATTTCCAATAATAAATAAAATTTTTTGCAAAACCCTTTCACACATTTGGGGCGTTGCCATGGCAACACAGTGGCAGATATGGCTCTTTTGACAAATTTCATTTTTGAGTCCCATTATAAAGCTGTAGTGGGGTTAGCAGAGATTTTATTCTCCACAAAATGGCCACCTCGTTTCAGGCTCATTACGGCCAAACCCACAAATTTATCAAAAAAATAGATTATAACTTTTGTTTGCCCATGTGTCTATTTCATTTTGCCCAAATGTGGTGTATATGGTATCAAGCAAATATTTTCCACTGTGTAAAAGAGTGTGATTTTTAAAAATTTACATTCCAACGACAATATGGCAGACTTATTTTTGTGTTTATTGTTTTGCAATAATATAATATATATTTACGGTTACATGATTATGTGTGAGCCAAGTTTAATTTTCACACGATTAAAAAAAATTACTTTTGCTTTCCCATTGACTTTATCACATGTTTGGGTGGTTGCTATGGCAAGACTGTGGCACCTTGTCATTGGATTTTTTGTTTGTCATCCCATCAGGGATGTTTGTATCAAATTCCATGTCTATATGACAAACGAGTCCCAATATTAAGTTTTAGGTGGTGCTGGAGGCCCATTTCTAAAGATATTCCTTTTTTTTTTTGCATATCATTGTGTTCAAGTCATACATGAGCCTAATAATAATAATAATAATAATAATAATAATAATAATAATAATACAAGGACGCAAGCATATACAACAGTCCCTCCAGGCTCCGGCCTAATAATAATAAGAATAACAGACTGGAGCAGCTCAGAGTTGTGTCCGAACTCAATTGGTGTCTGGTGTTTATATACTGTTTACAATTCCGGTTATAATTGGTCTAAGGAAATAATTTGAATTTTTCTACTTACATACTACTGACTAAGACACGTTTATGTTTTATAGAGAGCTTGATAATGGTCAAAATAGTAATTAGGATTCTAGTACTAACCCTGACAAGTCTATTCATTTTACTCCTGAGTTATGGTCAGAGTGGGACTTTTGACACGTTTAGAGGGAGGGGTTGAAGGAGATCCAGAATAAAGTGTTGTGTTAAAAATAATTAACTATTAAACGACCAAAATTGTAATTCTAATATTACCCAATGTTATCTCTAAACTCTCTACAGATTCAGATGAAGAACTGGATGATAAACATGACCCAGAAAAAGGCCTCTTTCAACATGTCACTTAAAACAGGTAACACTCAAAGGGTGCCCACATAGAAATCCACCATCATCAACTGAAAGATTACAGGACAGAAAAACTGGCAATAAATACACCAAGAAAAGTCACATGGCACATCAGTATGGGACTTGCCATGTCAAAATGGCAGCAGTAATGTTGCAAGCTGTAACTTAATGGCTATTGTTATTGATTAACTGAAAATTCTACATTATTTAGTTAGGAGACTTACTATTAAAATTAAGTGAACTATTAACCGTTATTAGTAGGATAAATAATGTGTTTGGGACTACAGATTGAAATTAGCTTGGAGAGCTACAGTCTGGTGGGGGTCATATTTTTTATTTTGATTAATGCACCTGTACATGGTCCCTATCTCAAGAAATAAACAAAGTCTTAGTGTGCAGCCAATGAAGAAGACAATGTCTCATTGTCCAAACATGCCAAATAGCAAAAATAGTTGCTTAGAAAATCACTTGCATATGCTCTTTTTCTCTCTACCTAGATATATTATTACAGATGATGTATTCTAAAAAAGTTATACTGACACATATCTGTAACATCAAAATATCTTGGGTGCCCCTTGGTCTGGATGCCAACCAGTAATTACCACACGGGAATAATAAAAAATACACTAAAATAACAGCAGGAACAACAATCTGGACTAAGTAGTGTGTCTTTTAATGTGTGGTCAGGCTAGTGTTGCACAGTGTATCGATACTTCAAAAGTATTGCGATACCTTGGTGCTTAAATCAATATGATCATGTTGGGTGCCCTGCAATGTTAATGAGTAGTGCACTATTCTGCTGCTGCACTGCAGCCAGCTCGCCGTAGATAGACCACAGATAGATAAGGTCTAAATGTCTTTGTTTAAACATCCTTAAACAAATCAAAACGGCAAAAAGCTGCTATTCTGTGTTCCTTCATATAGCCTCTGTTGTGTCATGCATCACTGGACCTGAATGAAAGCACTGAGCGCATGGAAGCGGACTTTCTTGTCCACGTTTCTGTTGAGGACACGTTGGTGTCAAAAACCCAAATCAGGTCTTGTATTGATTGATTGGTAGCTTATATTTGACACAAAAATGCGATACAAGTCTGAATTATTGTAATAATCATGAAATTGGATTAATTAGCAGCTAATGAGCGGAGGAGCGCAAATGAGCAGTAGCCTATCACCGGAGAGTTAGGAACCAGGACTGCATTTTGGTCTGACAGAACTGTGACAGAACCCCAGCTAACCCTCAGGAGAGTGGTGACAGTGTACATATAATAAGAAATAAAAATAGTTTGTCTGAGGTGTGCTTGTGTGTCCTGAGACACTGTGGCAGTAACACAAGTTTCTTTAGGCTTGTGTAAGTGCGCATATTGCAAAGTTAGATTTGTCAATAAAATAAATTAGTCACACATTCCCTTTCGGGGAAATAGGATTCATCAAGGTTGATATTTTAACCATAATTGTTGTTATCCCTGACTGAAGTAAAAAGCTGCATATTACAGAATTATACAGTCAGAGCTCAAAATCCTGGCAGGAGCAAGACAAAGTGAGAACTTTGAGAAGTGAGCAATTTTTTCCCATGATTATGTTTCAGGATAATTTTAAGGTATTGTTCTAGTCTCTGTATTGTGATACTCAAGCCAGGTATCGAATCAATCTAAAAAAAATTGTATAGTGAGAACACTAGGTCAGACCACAACAGATGTATCATCAAATTGCTTGAGAGAGTTTTAATTTATGAGGTGGAGTGTTGCTAGCTGGCGCAAAGTGGATTGGGCAGCAGTCGAAGGCGGAGGCCTTGACGACCCAATCCCCGGACAAGGAATCTGGCGCTAGGGACATGGAATGTCACTTCATTTGCGGGGAAGGACCCTGAGCTTGTGCGGGAGGTTGAGAGATACCGGCTAGAGATAGTCGGGCTCGCCTCCACGCACAGCTTGGGCTCTAGAACCCAAATCCTTGAGAGAGGCTGGACTCTCCACTATTCTGGAGTTGCCTTCGGTGAGAGGCAGCGGGCTGGTGTGGGCTTGCTCATATCCCCCAGCTCAGCTGCCATGTGTTTGAGTTCACCCCGGTGAAAGAGAGGGTCGGTGTCCTGTGCCTTCGGGTCAGATATAGGTCACTCACTGTTGTTTGTGAATACGGGTCAAATGGCAGTGCAGAGTACCTGGCCTTCTTGGAGTCTCTGGAAGGGGTGCTGGAAAGTCCTCCAAACGAGGACTCCGTCAATCTACTGGGGTACTTCAACGCTCACATGGGCAGCGACAGTGACACCTGGAAGGGCGGCGTGATTGGGAGTAACGGCCCCGGATCTAATCCCGAGGAGGTTGGAGACATTGAGTGCGAGTGGACCATGTTCTCCACCTCCATTGTCGAAGAAGGAAACATACCGAGCCTGGTTGGCTTGTGGGACTCCTGAGGCAGCTGATAGGTACCGGAAGGCCAAACGGACTGCAGCCCGGGCGGTTGTGGAGGCTAAATCTTGGGTTTGGGAGGAGTTTGGTGAGGCCATGGAGAAGGACTATCGGTTGACCTCAAAGAAATTCTGGCAAACCGTCTGGTGAGGAGAGGGAAACAGTGCCCTGCCAACACTTTTTACAGTGGAGGTGGGAATCTGCAGACTTCAACTGGGGACATTGTGCGGTTTTCGTGGAAAACTGTATCAGTTCTATACCCTCTCCAGGGTGCTGGAGGGTTTATGGGAGTTTGTCCAACCAGTCAACATGTGTTTTGTGGATCTGGAGAAGGCATTCGACTGTGTCCCTCGTGGCGCCCTGTGGGGGGTGCTTTGGGAGTATGGGGTCCGGGGCCCTTTGCTAAGGGCTGTCCGGTCCCCGTGACGACCGAGCAGGACCTTGGTTCGCATTGCCGCCAGTAAGTCAGACCTGTTCCAAGTGCATGTTGGACTCCAGCAGGGCTGCGCTTTGTCACCGGTCCTGTTCATTATCTTTATGGACAGGATTTCAAGGCGCAACCAGGGGCCGGAGGGAGTCTGATTTGGGGACCACAGGATCTTGTCTTTGCTTTTTGCAGATGACGTTGTCTTGTTGGATCCATCAAGCCAGGACCTTCAGTGTACACTGAGACAGTTTGTAGCCGAGTGTAAAGCGGCTTGGATGAGGATCAGCACCTCCAAGTCTGAGACCATGGTTCTCAGTCGGAAAAGGGTGTCTTGCCCCCTTCAGTTTTTGTAATATTGATTTTTTTTATGCAATTTTATGCTTATTTATTTCCTATGGGACTTTGTTTGCTTCTTCTGCCCTTTACAGCTTCTGCATAGTTTTACCATTTTGCACCATATAAAATTTAAAAGAATAACAAGAATAGGGTCTTTATACTTATTTAATATCTTTTATGTACATTTTACCATTTTTTTCTCTCATAAAGAAGGAACTGAGCTGTTTGGGATGCCTCCTGGACGCCTTCCTGGGGAAGTGTTCTGCGTGTGTCCCACCGTAAGGGAGCAGGGTATCCGGATCCTTAAAAAGTTTTAAAAGGTATTAAATTCTATAATGTAAAAATAAAGCCTTAATTAGCAATTAAAATGTCTTAAGTCCATGTTTCAAAGGTCTTAAAAATTAACCGACAACGTAAAGAACATTTTATTTTCATTTTAAAATAATGTAACTTTACATCTTTGTCACGCAGAACAAAAAATATGTTCAGTGTTGAGCTCCATTAATAGAGAGTTAAAGGGTGTTCACACCAAACACAACTTTTGCAAATAAATCCCACTATTTGTGCATAGTTGGTGTGTAAAATTCACTCGATACCAGAGGCAAATTTGCATCATGGGAGGGGCTTCTGCCAGGCGGGTTGTCTTCCAGTCCTGTTGCAACATGGCTGACATGGATTTTGTTGAGAGAGTAGATGCTCTATATCTGCTTTGAAAACATCGTAGACTTGTTCAATGCCATGTCTGGGTCCATCAGATCCTTCAGAGGCAAAGCTCATTTGGTGAGTAGTTTTACTACTCCCGGAGCTGCGCCTGGATGACGGCTGCTTTCAGCGGTAATTCCGACTGAGTCGGTTCGAGTTTGATGACCTGTTGGTGCTAGGATTTCCCTCAAGGACACCAACTACAGGCACTCTATTCCACTTGCAGAACACCTGTCTATCTGTCTCTGGTCAGTAAATTCTCATGAAATATTTGATGTAATTACAAGAAAATTATTGACTGAGAACCTCCACAGACATATAGTTTTCTGAACACACAGTCCACAGGAGAGGTGGAACTTCCTGTTCTGCTGTGGAGCACTGGACGGACACCACGTCCTGATAAACCCCCCTCATCACCGGATCCCAGTTCCACAACTGCAAGAGAAATTTTTCCTTAGTGTTACTTGGTGTTATTGATGCAAGGTACTGCATCAGGGTGATTGATGTTGGGGGATAAGGACCGACGAGCTGTGGTGGGCCACACAGTGGAGTATGTAATGCTGCCTAATTGAGGTTCGCCCTGATGTGTGAAGATGACCTGCATCTTCTACAACTTCATGAGGAGAACCGCAGAGGCACCTGCTGCAAGGGGAATGGTGCAAAGAGCAGGGGACTTGCTCCCAAGCCAGGGTCGGGTTGTAGACAACATCTGGCCAGAGATGCCAGAGACACCTTCATAGCCCACTTCCCAGGAGAGGGAGCAGTCACGTGGCAACCTACTGAGTACTTTTTCTTTTATATCTTCTTGTAAATATTGTCTTTTTTGTTCCAAATTTAGATTGTTATAGTTTTATACTTCATGTGTGTTTATCTCTTGTTTTCCAATTATAAATGGAGCCAGCCTCCGAAAGGAATTTCTCTAGGGAGGCGTCCAGGAGGCATCTGAAACAGATGCTCAAGCCTCCTCAGCTGGCTCCTCTTGATGTGGTGGAGCAGCGGCTCTACTCTGAGCTCCTCCCAAGTGACCGTGCTCCTCACCCTATCTAGCCCCGCCACTCTGCGGAGAAAGCTCAATTCAGCCTCCTGTATCCGGGATCTTGTTCTTTCGGTCATGACCCAAAGCTCATGACCATAGGTGAGAGTAGGTAGAGAACGAGATTGACCGGTAAATTGCAAGCTTCACCTTGCAGCTCAGCTCCTGGGCAAATAGTTAAAAGGGGTGTGTTCAAAAGAATTGCAGTGTGGGATTCAATCACTGAGGTCATCAATTTTGAAAAAACAGGTGTAAATCAGTTGGCCCCTATTTAAGGATGAAGCCACCAACGCTTGTTGAACATGCATTTGAAAGCCTGAGGAAAATGGGTTGTTTAAGTCCTGTTCAGAAGAACAGTGTACTTTGATTAAAAAGTTGATTGGAGATGGAAAAACCTATAAAGAGGTGCAAAAATGTATAAGCTGTTCAGCTAAAATGATCTCCAATGCCTTAAAATGAAGAGGAAAACCAGAGACACGTGGAAGAAAACAGAAGACAACCATCAAAATTAGAAGAACTTTAGGGGGATTGAAGAATAACCAGAATGGCAAAGGCTCAACCAATGATTAGCTCCAGGATTATCAAAGACAGTCTGGAGTTACCTGTAAGTCCTGGGACAGTTACAAGATGTCTGTGTGAAGCTAATCTATTTTCAAGAATCCCCATAAAACCTAAAGAGAAATGGAGGAACATTTTGTGGACTGATGAGGGTAAAATGTTCTTTTTGAGTCCAAGGGCCACAGACAGTTTGTGAAACGACCCCCAGACTCTGAATTCAAGCCACAATCCACAGTGAAGACAGTGAAGACAGTGAAGCAAGCCTCGTGATATGGGCATGTTTCTCCTACAATGGTGTTGGGCCTATTTCTCCCATAGCAGGGATCATGGATCAGTTTGCATATGTCAAAATAATCGAAGAGGTCAGGTTGCCTTATGCTGAAGAGGACATGCCTTTGAAATGTTGGTTTCAAACCAACAACATTAAAAGCTGCTTCTAAAGCAAAACCAAGAAATGTAAATGAATTGTGGAATGTTCTTATAGAATCAAGGAGTGGAATAACAGCTGAGAGGTGCCACACCGATGTGAAGCAGTTTTAAAAAACTGTGGTCATTCACAGGATTGCTAAACCCTTGAAACAAAATGTTTGTACAAAATAGTTTTGAGTTTGTAAAGTCAACGGCAGACACTGCTATTTCTTTGAACACAACCCTTTCAACTAATTGCCCAGTTGCACAGCCTTAAGCGCGTGCATATCATGAATGCTTTGTTTGTTTTCTGAGAATCTACTGCACCTACTAGTAACTTGTTTGCCATTCAGCAATTAAAAATATACTAAAAACTAAAAAAAATATTCTGGTTAGTCAAATTGTACTGCTATTATTTTGAACAATACTGTACGTCCTATGCACCGCTTCTGGGCTGATGAGTGCCTCTTTTCCTCCATAATTTTCTGATAACATGCTGCATTAATCTTTTTTTTGCATTTATAGCTCACACATCCCCAAAACATCAGCAATCTCCTCCATGTTTCACAGTAGGAACGGTGTACCTTTCATCATACGCCTTGTTGACTCCTCTCCAAATGTTCACTTTGTTCAAGAAACAGTCTTTAATTTTTGTTTCATGGATCCAGCTTGATCCTTAGAGTAAAAGACCTCCCTTAGCCAATGGATGCCATCTTTACTGGAAACACAGTATTTCTATTTAATACCACCCAACACAAATTTAGGCTCTGCTCTCTCTGCCTTTGCCCCGTTTGAAAAATACAGCGCAACAAGATGATAGATGTTGGCTTTTATTTAGCGACCTGCCTCAGTAAAAATAGCTGAAATTATTTTCTGCAGCCTATGTATGGTATTCACAACACACATGGGTTTGATACAGGGAAGAGAAATAAAACCGCTATATAAAATAAAAACCAAAGACCACATGGCTAATTGGCATTAATACAGCAAGCACAGCGTGTTAAGGCCCGTACACACTGGGACAAATATCCGCGCGCGTTATTCGCCAGCGTTTTCTCTGTGTTCACACCCAAGCGATTTTCGCTGACAATGAGCCGAGTGAACATTCAAATTTATTCCCTGACATTAGATGACGCTTAATGTAAAACAGAAATACCCCGGTACACAAGGTGGGACTGCAAAACTTTACACTTCTGACACTAGCTTTTTACTCAGAAGAAGAGAGCAAGTCATTTTTGTAATCGATGTCACGTTTGTTATATAGTTCTTTGTGTTCTGACACCAACAAGACCAGCAGCTCTACATTCATCTTGCCTTGCATCTTCTTCGTCTTATTTCTTCCCGGCAGTGTAGACGCTACTTGGCGATATATCTTCTTCGCCGTTAAGTATGTGTGCTCGGCAAGACTGTTTTGTGTTTGAGCGCCCCAAGTTGTGTTTTACTGTAACTTCAGAAGCTCCAGACACGTGAGCAAAAGCGCTAATCTCATTGGTCGATAGTTTTTGACGTGACGCGCCAAACCCAAAAACGAACCCGAGGCGTTAAAAACTGACGCTTTACGCTTGGCGACTCACATTGGCGCCCTTTGTTTAGTCACGAGGCGTTAAACATCAGTGAATATCGCGCGCAAAATTTGTCCTGGTGTGAACAGGCCTTTACACTATTATTGTAAGACATAAAGCTAAACAGGCTATATCGTTTCCTCTTGCAACATTGTAGACAGTTGTTGTGCAGTGGACTACAAAAAAAGAAAAACACATTAAAAATAAAAATAAATAATGAAAAATTAAGGAAAAACCAATGATCAGATCCTACTTTAAATCTGCTGTGTAACCAAATCAGACTCAGGTTACACCCTCAGAAATCTTCAGACGTCTTGCTGCTTCAGTGACTCTGGATTGTCAGAGACAATACTTAATGTTTGTGAGCTGTACATTTATGTGATCGGTCTAGACTCCCTGGTGGCTCAAGGAACTTCATGAAATGAAGTTTAGCTCAATGACTGCGGAATTCTTAATGAAGCCTGTTTGTTTGAGATCTGCACTGGCGCTCATCATGTCTTACTTGGGTTTTCCTGCCGTTATGGCCAATAGAACGCACAGTCATGTGACATCCAGAGCTCTATACCATGTGATCTCTATGGGTGTATTTATTGCCATTGCTGTAACTTTCCAATGTTGTTTAGATAGGATGTTTACTCTTTTATCTATCAGTCCAGTGAAGTCAATTAATTTGTATGAAATATATTTGTGAACATACTATAGATGTTTTATAGAGTAACCCTATGCAGGTCTTGGATTAGTTATAACACAGTATTTTATATATAGTTGTATTGGCTATAGCACAAATGTTTATACTAATAATTACTATTAAGAGGGTGACTTTAATTATTTCAATATTAATTTAAGAATGAATAAGCAGCACTTCATTTCATCTGTTTTTGTTAAGATGTTCTTACCAGACTCTGAAGCTCATCTCATATGTTTTTTGTTTTGTCAGGTACTTTATGTCCAAGGAGGAAGTGATGAGAATTTTTTCTGGCCTAATTTGATATGGACTGCGTTTTCTTCTTAGGCCACACCCTCCCTCGTTACACAAATACACATCACCTGATATGCATTGATTCCAATAAGGATATAAGTTTATACAGCTTGGAGTTAGAAATTATGGATAAAAAGATTATATGATCAAAATAATCACTTGCTTAAAAATTGTGCACACAGTGTATATCAAGTGTTTAAATTCAACATTATTTTGTTGTTTTCACTGTACATGGTCTCTTTTTATGAGTAAAGCATTATGTTGGGCCACTATTTACTTTGATTTAAAAGCTCCAATTATAGATGTTGACTTCTGTTGTCAACAATGTATTTCAATGAGATGATTCAGTGGGGATCAAAAGTTTGGGCACCCCAGGTAAATTTTTTTATTAATGTGCATAAAGACGCCAAGAAAAGATGGAAAAATCTCCAAAAGGCATCAAATGACAGAATAGACATCCTTATAATAAGTCAAAGCAGGCCAGGTGATGTCAATCTCAAAGGTTTTAAATGCCCAGACTCTTGTCCCAACAATCAGCACCATGGGTTCTTCTAAGCAGTTGTCTAGAAAACTGAAACTGAAATTAGTTGACGCTCACAAAGCAGGAGAAGGATATAAAAAGATATCAAAGCGTTTTCAGATGCCAATATCCTCTGTTCAGAATGTAATTAAGAAATGGCAGTCATCAGGAACAGTGGAAGTTAAAGCAAGATCTGGAAGACCAAGAAAAATATCAGACAGAACGGCTCGCAGGATTGTGAGAAAAGTAAGTCAAAACCCACGTTTGACTGCACGATCCCTCCAGAAAGATCTGGCAGACACTGGAGTTGTGGTACACTACTCTACTATAAAGAGATACTTGTACAAATATGGACTTTATGGAAGATTCATCAGAAGAAAACCTCTTCTACGTCCTCAACACAAAAATCAGCGTTTGAAGTTTGCAAATGAACATATAGACAAGCCTGATGCATTTTGGAATCAAGTTCTGTGGACCGATGAGGTTAGAATAGAAATAGAACTTTTTGGCAAAGATTGAGCAAAGGTATGTTTGGAGAAGAAAGGGCACAGAATTTAATGAAAAGAACCTCTGTCCAACTGTTAATCATGGGGGTGGATCGATCATGTTTTGGGCTTGTATTGCAGCCAGTGGCACAGGGAAAATTTCACAAGTAGAAGGAAAAATGGATATTCAATAAAATTTCAGCAAATTTTGGATACTAACTTGATGCCATCTGTGAAAAAGCTGAAGTTAAAGAGAGGATGGCTTCTACAAATGGATAATGATCCTAAACACACCTCAAAATCCACGGTGGATTACATCATGGCCTTCACAATCTCCTGTCCTCAACATAATTGAAAATCTATGGATAGACCTTAAAAGAGCATACCGTGACAGACAGCCCAGAAATCTCAAAGAACTGGAAGACTTTTGTAAGGAAGAATGAAGAAAGCTTCAAAAAGCGTTTACAAGCTGTGATACTTGCCAAAGGGGTACAAGTACTCTGCAGGGTGCCCAAACTTTTGCAGACACCATTTTTTTGTTTTCTGTTATTTTGAAAGTGTAAATGATGGAAATAAAATTGCTAACTTTTTTTTGACTTATTATAAGAGATTTTTTCATCTTTTCTTGGCTTCTTTATGCACATTAATACAAATTTTTACTTGGGGTGCCCAAACTTTCGATCCCCACTGTATGAGGAAACTGAGGACTTGTTTGTCTTTAAACAGAGGGAGCTAGCATTTGCTAAAGCTGCATTTAATGTAATTCAACTACAATAAACTGAAGACGTTACTTTTATTGTTTAACGGCGATTAACTGCCTTAAAGGCTGCTGAAGGAATGAAATGAGCTATGTCAAGCATTGAAGGACATGCACATATTATGCATGCAACATACGACTACTGCTTGGGTTTACGGAAAGCTTCTCTGTAACAAAACATGATTAAAATGTTACAAAATTAAATGTCTGATCCATTTTATCAATGTTGATGCTCACAGTGAACAAAATTGTAAACTGACAGGTATTTCACAAGAACTGACAAAAGCAGCAGGTGAATTTAAAAAGATGGTCACAGTTTTAATTCTTGCAAGTAGGAGCAATCATACATTATCAATGGGACAGCATGCTATGGTCAAAGAAGCTCACAATACGTGAAGTTTATATTGTGTACATGTTCACGCCTCTCAACGGAGTAACCCAGGTTACTCAGTTAACAGTTAACATTCTTGGACATATAGATTAGATGTAGTCTATAGTGGCTGTCTAATTTGAATTAGCATGACTTAGGCTCATGAATCTAGCCTAAGAGTGAGCAGTCAGCAACAACAACACAATGTCACATAAAATGTTACAATTATCTTAACTCTGAAAAGATATATGCATTACTTGGCAAAATGTTGAAAGAAAGAATATTGAAGGGCCACACACAAGAGAGTTCTTGGATGAGGTCAACATACCATCACATGCCTACATAAATAATTATTCAAAATTCCATAAAAGCCACAGTGGCTCAGGAGGGCGTCTGGGCGGTTCGGTTCGTTGTGTCCTTGGTCAAGACATCTTGCCTCCAGTGGTATTCCAGCTGTAACACTGGTGAATTGAAACCCAATGCAAGTTGCTTTGGATAAAAGCATCAGCTAAATGAATAAATGTAAAAAACAATGTAATGTCAATGTGATTGTAGAGGCGAGTTTGGTGTTGGTTGGAAAAGGCTGTGAGCGCCGTGTGTTTGGCAGCCCCCCTCTGTCTGCTCCAGGTGTGAGTGTGTGTGAATGTGTTGAATGCAAGGGCCGCTCAGCTGTAAGCTTCACATTACTCTGTAAGGGAGAGAATGAGTGTAGATTTGTAGATAAAAACCTTTCACTCAAAACTTTGCTTCCATAACACAGTTTATGTTTTAACACACAATTTTCATTTGCCCTCACCCTTATGTGTAACAGTGTGGTTAAAGGTTGTGTATGTTTTTTTTTGTTTTCCTGGGCTTAGTAGTCCCGGGACCAACACTGTATATATGATATATGCACATTTACGAGGGCCAAGTTGTTTGTGCCACCCACACAGAAAATATTCGGACCGCTTGGAAGAGCAGGAGCTCATAGGGGCAGAGGTACGGAAATAAAAACATTTATATAATTCTGGACATAAAGATCACTGTGATCAAGACATTTTAGGCAATTTGTGGAGAGAAATTGCTGTATATCTCAGAAGTGATGAAGAGACACGACTGTGTGAAGGTAAGAAAGGGGAAAAGTGGAGACTGTTGTGTAATATTTTGAATATGTGTTTGATTTCTGTGTACTTATTTAGCTATTCACTTATGCATGTCTTTACATTATGTGCCTTAGGGTTTATACTTTTGTATGGTTTATAATCAAGTATGGGATGTTATATTAATACATGAACCCACCTTGCCTCCAGTGCCACACTTTACACAAATCCTAGTCCAGGCTCTGCTACAAGATCAGCAGATTCTGTAGCCATCTTTAAAAAACACCTGAAAACACATCTCTTCTGTCAACACCTGACTGACAAACACTGGCTTCTAATTCCTTTTCTATCTATTCCTTTTTTAGCTTTAGGTTTGTAAAGTGTGCTGGGTTTTAACAGACTAGTTTTTGGAGCACTTTTGCTTTTTGGTATCTTGTGTTGTTAAAATGGCTTCCATTCTTTTCCTTACTTTTTAAGTCGCTTTAGATAAAAGCGTCTGCTAAATGTAAATGTAAATGTAATACATCTAGAAGCATATTAATTAAAAAAAGAAAACAATGTCATGAGTGCATGGTTTTATGGTGTATGGCTTTTATTTTAATGCACACACACACACACACACACACAGGGAAAATCTGGTCAAGATGAGGACATGGTACAAGGGGTTACTGTGGAACTAGGACAAAGGTTAGAAGGGTGGTCAAGTCTCCACTAGAAGGGGGTCTTCTGTCCCCCTGAGGAGCAATTTGTAAATTTGTAAACTGTCATGGGGGGGCGCAACCGGAAGGTAGGCTGTTCGATTCTCACTCTCCCACAGTTCATACTGTTGTTGTGTCCTTGGGCAAGACACTTAACCCACCTTGCCTCCAATGGCTGTAACACTGGTAATTGTAGAACTGAAAACTGTAGAACAATGTAAGTCGCTTTGGATAAAAGCGTCAGCTAAAGGAGGAGAGGATCTGCTTGACCACTCAGAAGAAGCATTCCAGACACAGAGACCATAAACATCAAGGGTGAGCAGACTTTTTATTTTCTGCCAAATTGGGATAGGTGTCTGTGAGTGCAGCTTTGGGGAGTAACAAGTAGGAAAACTCACCTCAAAAGAGCGTGGGTTAATAAAGAAGTTAGCATGTGTGTGTTTTAAAAAAGCAGCAGGGACAAGAGACACACCAGTGTACTTTTAGAAGAAGGAAAGGTTAATTCTATCCACTGGGTATATTCTAATTATAACTTTGCTTATATCCCTTGAAAGAAAATTATACTTATGTAAAAAAGGGGAAACGGTCTGCTTCTATCTCTGGATAAGGTCTAACGCAAGATCTGGGCTCACAGCGAGGATGTGTTTAATATATTGTGTTTTTATGTCTTATGTTTTATGTATATTTTATCGTACACATTGCTCCATTGTAAGAAACAAAGATATTTTGAACTTGGCATAGCATGCAGGGATCTAACGGTAACAAGGACATAATAGAAAACAGGGATCTTCAAGGAAGTACCCGGAGTTCAAGTTATTTTACGAGCTTTGAACTTGTGCGAAATAGAAAAACTAAAAAGGAGTTTAATCATTTAGAAAACCATATATAAAAAGGAGTAACAACCAGAAAATCTAAATAAACAGTGTATATCACCCGCTTTAATATAGGAGTAACATGCTGTCCCAAGTCGATGGTAGAACAGCGAGTGGACTCCTAAATAAGGTAAAATAGAATAGAATAAAATAGAATAAGTATGATTAAGCAACACAAAACCCGTTAGTGTTCAGATCAATCTCAAAAGCAAAGGGAAGCTGAACCGACTGAACATGTGAGGACTTGTGTTAAGTGTGTGTGTGTGCGTGCAAGGCGTGCGTGTGTGTGTGTGTGTGTGTGTGTGTGTGTGTGTGTGTGTGTGTGTGTGTGTGTGTGTGTGTGTGTGTGTACACGGGGCCCTGGGAAAAGTAAAGGCAAATCTTTACAAGATTTAGGGTTTTGAAGAAAATGGAAATTAGAGAATAATAATTAAACATTTTTAAAAAATGAGATCTAAATAAGAAAGGAAGAGAAATTATAGAGAATAGAATAAAGTTGACAAATAGTCGCTGTAAGAAATGAATCAATTGAATTTAATAGATAAAAACCTAGAGTTAGTATCATTATAAATAGGATAATAGTAATAGATTCAGAACGGAACCCTAATAATAAAGTTGAGAAATAAGGAGAGCCGACGGAAGGTCTAATAATAATAATAATAAGAAGAAGACGAAAACCTTGCATCAGAAATTAATAATAATAAAATATAAACTAGGACTATGAACTTATCTTTGGTTAGAATGAACTTCCAGAAATAATAAGGAATAAATAGAAAATATAGCAAGTTAAGTTTGAGGTTTGCGCAAAATAGCAACAATTAACAGAACAATTTAATCGGGCCATAACATAAGGGGAACTTTACAACAGTTGAATGTAGAAAGTTATTAAAAGGAATTGTGGGCTCTGGAAAGTTTAGGGTTATCTCAAATTTAGGATTGGTTGTGGTACAAAGATGCAAGGCTGTAGTGTTCTAACCACTGAGTAGACGGAACACTCTGGCGATGAGTGGAGGAAAGCCTGTGTGATTGATGAGAGATGAGAAACAGCGGCACCTGCCTGCCACCACTCCCATCAGCCAGAAACCACACCAACAAAAATTACCACACGAGGGAGACAAAGACTAGGGAATCAAGACAAAACACACAAGGCTAGATTCACGCCATAACAGTTTCAACTCCACTAGAGGCATTAAAATAGCATAAAAGGACTCAATGTGCTGCAGTGAAGTAGAGAATAATATAAAACATTACAAGGCAAAGGATCAAAGTTACAAATAAGAGGAAAAATGTAAAAAAGAATGTGAAATATTTGGATGGTTTAGACACGAGTCAAGACTGAGACTGACACAAAACCAGGCAGTCAGCTAATTCAGGTCCAGTTGGTGAGACTTGTACCAAACCTTTCGCCCTATTGTCTATTCCATAGAAAGTATTTGCAGGGGAACTTCCAATAAAAGAGAAAAAAAAATATGGAGAAATAACAGGAAAATTCAAGCTGGCTTTAATGAAACCAAAGAGGGAGCATTATTTGGAGGAGATGAAAGTGACTCCAGCAGCCTCTCCCGCTGGGACATCAGCACCAATCTGAAAAATTATTAGGTTGTTGTGTAATGCGGGGAGACTCGCTCCCGTCGAGAGGTGTTAAGAAACTCTCCTGACTTTAGAAACAATAAAAGAAAAGAATCTAAAGAGCTGGATAAAATAATAAGTCAGTCCCGGCAAGATAGAGAAGATATAAAAATGAAAATGGCGGCGAAACCGGTAAAAGAGTTCTTCTGGAGCTGATTACTCCTAGTTAAAGTGTATTATCAACATTTCACCTTCCTATCCCTAACAGACCTCATACTGCCCAAGTCTAAGGGTTTATGAAAAGAAAATTATGAGATGCAGGAGAAGATGATTAAAGAAAACAAGGCCTCTTAAATTACAGATTCAACGGAAATCAGTTGTAGGATAAAGAACTGAACAAACTGAACATAAACACAAAAAGGAGAAGAATAAGATACAGGGGTCTGTAACTGGAGAACAGCGGCTGCCACAACCATAAGAGTGGCGTTTATTTGCAGTAACCTGGAATATGAATAACCTTTATTTATGTTCCATTCTCCTACTGCAGGGCCAGTGCCACCATAACAGGTCAAATACCAGATGCCTTGTTAAAATAACCAAAGGGAGGAGGAGAAATGACAATTTAACATGTGGTGTACTGGCTGAACAGAAATGGACTAAAATGGAAGGACTGTAAAGACTATTTAAAACTTTATGCATGCCAAAGACGCCGCATTACCCTGTACAATGATGTACAACAACAAACAAGATAATATGGACTATGAGTGTTGGAAAGCTCAAGTAAATGGCAAAAAGTTTTAAATTACAAGTCAATAATATATAATTATATATATATATTAAAAAAAACTTTGTCCTTCACCCTCCGCGGGTGGTCTCATCCTTCGAGCTTGGGTCCTCTACCAGAGTCCTTGGAGCTTGAGGCTTCTGCGCAGTATCTTTGCTGTTCCTAGTACTGCACTTTTCTGGATTGACATGTCTGGTGTTCTTCCAGGGATCTGCTGTAGCTACTCTTCCAGTTTGGGGGTCACTGCCCCGAGTGCTCCGATGACCACGGGCACCACTGTCGCCTTCACCTTCCAAGTCTTTTCCAGCTCTTCCCTGAGCCCTTGGTATTTCTCTAGTTTCTCATGTTCCTTTTTCCTGATGTTGCAATCACTTGGTATTGCCACATCAACCACAACGGCTTTCCTCTGCTGTTTGTCCACCACCACGATGTCTGGTTGGTTCGCCATTACCATTCTGTCAGTCTGAATCTGGAAGTCCCACAGGATCTTGGCTCGGTCATTCTCTACCACCTTTGGAGGTGTTTCCCACTTTGACCTCGGGGTTTCCAGTCCGTACTCCGTGCAGATGTTCCTGTACACTATGCCAGCCACTTGGTTATGGCGTTCCATGTATGCTTTCCTGCCAGCATCTTACACCCTGCAGTTAAGTGCTGGATTGTCTCAGGGGCCTGTTTGCACAGCCTACACCTTGGGTCTTGTCTGGTGTGGTAGATCTGGGCCTCTATTGCTCTGGTGCTCAGGGCCTGTTCCTGTGCAGCCATGATGAGTGCCTCTGTGCTGTCCTTCAGTCCGGCCCGTTCTAGCCATTGGTAGGATGTCTTGATATCAGCCACTTCTGTTATGTTCGGTGGTACATCCCATGTAGGGGTTTGTCCTCCCATGATGGTCCCTCCTCTAGCTCCTCTTCCGCTGTTCCCCATTGCCTGAGACATTCACTGAGCACGTCATCTGTCGGGGCCTTATCTTTGATGCACTTGTGGATCTTGGATGTTTCATCCTGGATAGTGGCTCTCACACTCACTAGTCCACGGCCGCCTTCCTTACGGCTAGCGTACAGTCTCAGGGTGCTAGATTTGGGATGGAACCCTCCATACACGGCAGGGAGCTTTCGTGTCTTAATGTCTGTGGTCTGTATCTCTTCCTTTGGCCACCTTATTATTCCCGCAGGGTATCTGATCACTGGCAGGGCGTAGCTGTTTATTGCCCGTGTCTTGTTCTTGCCATTGAGCTGATTTCTTAGGACTTGCCTTACTCGTTGGAGGTATTTGGCAGTTGCTGTTTTCCTTGTTACCTCTTCAAGGTTGCCATTTGCCTGTGGTATTCCAAAGTACATGTAACCATCCTCAATGTCTGCTATTGTTCCTTCTGGTAGTGAGACCCCTTCTGTGTGGACTACCTTCCCTCTCTTTGTCACCATTCGACTACACTCCTCAAGCCCGTATGACATCCCAATGTCAGAGCTGTAGATCCTGGTGGTGTGGTTCAGTGAGTCAATGTCCCGCTCGCTCTTAGCGTCATAGCCAGTCTTGTTGATTATTTGGCTGAGGGGGTTCAGACCTATGCAGAACAGCAGTGGGGACAGAGCATCTCCTTGGTATATGCCACATTTGATAGATTGTTGTGCAAGTGGCTTGCCATTGGTCTAAAGGGTGGTTTTCCACAGCCTCATCGAGTTTGCAATGAAGTGTCTTAGAGTCCTGTTGATGTTGTACATCTCCAAGCATTCAGTGATCCATGTGTGTGGCATTGAGTCATATGCTTTCTTGTAATCAATCCAGGCAGTGCACAGGTTGATGTGTCGGGTTCTGCAGTCTTGGGTGACTGTTCTGTCAACCAGTAGTTGGTGTTTGGCTCCTCTGGTTTCTTTACCGATGCCCTTCTGTGCTTTGCTCATGTATTGATCCATGTGCCCACTTATCTTAGCCGTGATGTTGCCTGACATGAGTTTCCATGTTGTGGAGAGAGAGGTTACTGGCCGATAGTTGGATGGGACTGTACCCTTTGTGGGATTCTTCAGGATCAGGATTGTACGCCCTTGAGTAAGCCATTCAGGGTGTGTCCCATTTCTTAGCAGCTGGTTCATTTGCTGCAAGGCGCTTGTGGAGTGCAGTGAACTTCTTTAGCCAGTAGGTGTGGATCCTGTCAGGGCCTGGTGCTGTCCAGTTTTTCATACCTGAGACTCTTTCTTGGATGTCTGCCGCTGTGATGGTAACTGGATTCTGTTCAGGGAGGTTGCTGTGGTCCTCACTCAGAGCCACCAGCCACTGTGCATCGGAGTTGTGTGATGCCTCCCTCTCCCATATATTTTTCCAGTATTGTTCAGTTTCCAGCCTTGGTGGGTCTGCTCTGCTGTTATTACACTGCCACTGAGCATACACTTTCGCAGGTTGAGTTGCGAACAGCTGGTTTATTCTTCTGGCTTCATTCTCTCTTGTGTACCTCTTTAGGCGGCGGGCCAAGGCTTGGAGCCTTTGTTTGGCAGTTTCAAGTGCTTCAGGTATTGGCATCTGGTTGTACCTCTTGGGTACTTGTTTTCTCATTGCACCTTTCTTGGCCTCTGTCAGTTGGCTCACTTCTCTCCGTGCCTTCTTGATTTTAGCCTCCAGCCTTTGTTTCCATGGTGGGTATTGTTTATCATGGTTCCCATGGTTGCTCTTATAGCCAAGCATCTCGAGGATCACTGCTGCTGAGGTGTATATCAGCTCATTGGTTTCAGTGATGGTTGTGGTTGGGATCACACTCAATGCTGCATTCACATCTTCTAGGAGACTTTCTGATGGTACTTTACTTAGCCGTTGTAATTGGCGTCGGGGTTGCCTTTCATTCATCCTCACCATGGTCTTATCTTTCAGCTCAGTCGCTGCCTCTTTCAACGTTATTGCACTTGTTGGGGCTTCGCACTCCAATCTCTGGTTGGGGTACCCCTGTTGGCTCCCCTCTGACATCTCGTCCTGGCTCTCCCTTGCTCGTCCTGGCTCTCCCTTGCTCTCCCTTGCAATTGTGTCTGGTCAATCTCAATTCTTGTTCCTGTTCTTGTTCCAGTAGCCCATATGTCATCATATTGCTCTGGTTCCCCAGGAGGTAGGGGTAGCAGTACCTCTTAACGCAGTTTCAACTTTGGTTTTCTAATTATGGACTATCCCCAATGTCATATTTGGTGCAGTTGCTCAGTGGGTAGAGCGGTCATTCTTCGACCAGAAAGTTGGTGGTTTGATTCCCTCTCTCCCCACAGTTCATACTGTCGTTGTGTCCTTGGGCAAGACACTTAACGTACCTTCCCTCCAGTGTCTGTAACACTGGTAATAGAAGCTTAATGTAAGTCTCTTTGGATAAAAGCATCAGATAAAAAAAAGAATAAATATTATCAGTGACAGAAGTACTTGAGAGAAAGAAGGCTGTCTTACAGCAAGCTCCCTCAAGGCCTAAAGTTATCCTCATCCAAAAATAAAAAAAACCTTCCTATCTTTGTATACTGTGCTAGGTTTTAATAGATTAGTTTTTGGTGCACCTTGTGTTGTTATACTTGCTTCCATTGTTTCTCACTGCACGTCGCTTGGATAAAAGCGCCTGAACATAGCAAGTACAGTGATCCAGTATGTAGATGATCTGTTGATCTGTAGTCTAACCAAGCGCTGTGTTAAAAAATTTAGGACTTCAGGGACATAAAGTTAGTAAAGAAAAGTAAAAATTTTGGGTGGAAAGGTGGAATATTTAGGCTGAATATTAAGTGGTATTAAGAGGAAGATTGCACCGTCTCACATCAAGGCTATTACCAAAGCACCAAAGCCACAGACTATAGGAAAAATAATGACATTAGGAATAGCAGGTTATAGCAGGCCGTGGATTGTGACTTCTGCAGACAGCTCCTGCTCTTGGGAATCCAGGTGAAATGTTCAATCGATACATGGCGGAGATAGATGGCTACTTATCGGCAGTACTGATTCAAGATACAACAGTCAATAACATCGAAGAAGGCTTAGCGCTGGGATACAGATGGTAGGTTTCAGCCGGGACTGCTTTCAAAAAGGCTTCAGTAATAACCATGTGTTTTCCAATAACAATGTATACCTCACATCAGTTGCACGCATTACTGATAAGTCCTAAATTCATTCTAACAAAGGTCAGAAGAACAGGAAATGAAGTAATACTTTCAGCTCCTGAATTAAAAATACAGCGATGTAACACAGTTAACCCAGCTACAAGGATGACCAACCCAAAGAAGGAGGGTAGCATGACTGCTTAAACTCAACAGATACATTTCTAAAACCACAAGAAGAGCTGTACAATTAATTTACTTTAAAAAATGAACGTTATTCCTGGCTGGATTATATTTTTAAGATATTGAAGGGACGCATGTAGGATATGGAATTGTGAAACTGAATACAGATAATACTTTTACTACAGCACAGGCTTAAAATCCTAGCTCGCATCAGCTCAAGTAGCTGAGATCAAAGCATTGACTGAGGCATGAAAAATGGCTGAAGGTTCAAAAGTGAAAATCTCACAAAATGGTCTGGCGTATGTTAGGCTCCAGCTTCAATGGCAAAAGATTTTAAGGCGTTAACCAATGTTGACATGTTAATCCTCGCTCAGAGAAAAGAAGGTCTGTATGAAATCAGAATGGACACAGAGAGGTGATTAAGATCACTTAGGAAGGAGTGACACTGAGAGCTGTGGAGAACGGCACAGGGTCATCTAGTGTTGCAAAATTCTCGAGTGAAAGGCCATAAAACAAACTCATGGATCAGATACTGCTTTAGACAACATCTAATAGAAATCCCCCAAAATAAATTAGAACAAGTTAAAGGTGCTGAGGAGAATTCTACAGAAATAGCACCTTTCCTGCTGTGGCTCAGGCCTGGAGTTGGAGTCTTAGTATTTAAACGCATTAGGTTCACAGTAAAAGTCTCTGGTCTCTGGTCTGGCCTCATCTTTCACACTGTCAACCTGTAATCATCAAATCAGGTAAAAATTATTAAAACTTTTAGAGAAGCAAATTCAACAGAAAAGTAAATCCAGGGGTGTTAGAGACAAGGATACACTTTAAGTGACTATAAGTGGAACAGAGGTCCAGTTGGGACAGAATAAATGAACCGACTGTTAATACTGGTGATCTGTCTATAATTCTTGAAACAGAATCAAAAGGGGGGGAGGGGGCTCTACCTTGAATGAAGCTCTACCTTCATTTAACAATCTAGGTTTTGGGATAGGCTTTTACATGTGTTTAATTTTACTGAATAAAAGTCTACAGTAGTAATACAACAGCAGCTTATTATCAAAGCTCACCTGATATAGATCATTTTGGTGAAGAAAGGCACTCATCCGGATGTCCATAGTAATGCTCAGAGAGAGGAGTTTGAGAAACTCTGATAAACTGTTAATACATGAATTAGTTTTGTATCGCGGGCATTTGTAAATAGGGCAAACAGTTGAAAATGTTCTCTACCCTCATTTTATCTGGGTAAGATCTGTGACAATCTGCCCGTTTGTGAGCAGCTCTGTTTGCTTTGTCCGAGTGTGTGCAGCTACAAAAAATTGTGAAAATAAAACAAAGAATAGAGAGAAAAGAGTTAATTTATAAGAGGATGACATTTTTATCCATTTTCCTCCTTAAACCGCCACCTTATCAAGTTTGTGTGCCCAAATGATCCTAGGAGCTACAGTATGTTGTCAGGAGCTAAATGTTCCTGGTAGGGTCTCCCAAGGCAAACAGGTCCTAGGAGACATTCCAGACAAAGAGTGGTTCAAAACCCTAGTTTTAGTAGTCGGGCTCACCTCCACGCACAGCTTGGACTCTGGAACCCAAATCCTCGAGAGAGGCTGGACTCTCCACTACTCTGGAGTTGCCTGCGGTGAGATGTGGCGGGCTGGTGTGGGTTTGCTATTAGCCCCAGCTCTACTAAAGGCGTTGTCACGGGACTTTGCACCTGGACCATTGTGAACGCCTCTCAAGGACGTCACTGTGTTGTATATAATCTCATGTTATGTTTACATCTTTAAGCAAATCTCTCACTGTAACTTTGTTACTGTGTCTGCTTTTCAATTCTTGCAAGGATTTAAACCTGGCCATTGCTTGTTAAACTATAATCTGTCTCCGTGTCTCTCTGGATAAATATAAAGATATAATAAATTCCAATAACATTTGGTGCCGTGACCAGGATATCAACATCTGCTGTTTCTCATGCGGATGGTGAAACTGACGTGCACGAGAGAAATGCACAAAAAAGCATTTCTCTTTTTAAATAGTACGGGCCAGACCTTCACAATCTGTGTGTGAGACTCAGTGACAATATCTGAACAGAGAGAAAAAGAGAGGACAGAACAGAGACGTCTGGCTGCGGAACAACTGGACCATTGGAGTTTTTGATTCAGATAAACTGCTGTTTAATTTTTTTTGTGTGATTGTGAACAAACAAAACTTCTGGAAGTAGTAGTTTGGGTTGCTCCTAATTAAAATGTTCGGTGATTACATGTTATCTACCTGAGAGTATTTCCATGTAGTTATCATTACGGTAGGAGAACGCTAAACGCTGAGATTACTGTCCAGGAGACGGGGGTAAATTATGTGTTTTGGTCAAGAACTTACTGTATAAGTGAGGCCTTAACGGGACAAGTTTAATATTAATCGGTGTTAAAGACTGTACTCTTGCTGGATTGTAAGCTTGATAGATACCTTATGCTCTGTAAGTATTTATGAAGTTCTTGAAACTGACTCCCACGAATGATCACGTGCGAACTCTATGCGAAATAGGATTTCTGATTATGATAATGAGTATGTGGTCTAGACGTAGCTGGTCCAGGAAGGACAAGATTTGAGACAGATTAATAGCACTGATCCTAATACGTCACATTCAAATGTCTGGCCTAACTAGTAATGTTGGTAAAATGTGGTGCGTTGGACGCACAGGTAAACTCGAGTATGGACTATTATCGAGATTCTTAGCCTAACAACTTTAAAGTGAGATGAATATATTCGAAGTCTATGAGACTAAAAAGCAGACCTGCACAGAATTGTTCACTGCGTGACGCAGTGAGATACAGAAAAAAAAAGTCACAAAGGTGAAGTGGCTTTAATAAAGTTTATCTAACCTGAAGGGTTACTGAGTAAAAGTGTGTTTGAGAGTGTGATTGAGACGCGACTGTGGATCGAATGCATTTAATTGATTTTATTGGAATAAGTTGATTCAGTCTGAATAATGAGATCTAACATTAGTCAGCCTGAATGTGATTAACTTGTGATAAGTTAATGCAACAGAGTGACTCAGAGAATCTGATCCATCTGAGGAAAAATAGCAAGAGATACAGATTTATGTAAATTACAAATGCCTGCATGCGAGGAGTTAATTAGAAATATAGTGACAGAAAATCTAACATTGTGACCTATTTGTACTGTTGATTCATCCTTGATTTGATAATCCAGCCATAATTTGATCCATCTAAATAAGTAGAAGAAAAGCCCACGAGAGTGAGGGGCTTATACTTTTGAGAATAATATAATGTTAACCTAAAGTTAAAAGCTAAAAGTTGTGTATTAGAATTAATGTTGTATGAATACAACACACACAAACACATATGTACACACACAAACACATATGTACACACACAAACACACATGTACACACACACAAACACACATGTACACACACAAACACACATGTACACACACAAACACATATGTACACACACAAACACACATGTACTGTCACGGGGGATCAGGACTCGGCACAGTTGGCCGTGGCCTCCGTGCCGGGCTCCCCCGCCCCTACTGATTCGCAGAGAGGAGACAGGTGTGCGGAGCGCCGCGGGCAAGCCCAGCTGAGCCGAGTGAACAATCAAGAGGGAATAAGAAGCACCGCAGCCTGCTCCTCGACGCCAGATCGTAACATTGACTACAGTTAGTAATACGTCTCGCGTTCGTAGAGTTTGGATTTATGTATGTACTTACCTGTTTCCTTTGTTCACCGCAGATCCTTCCCGTCCTACCTCCAGTCCGGTTCTCGCCCCTCCTCGATCATCCCTGAGCCTCGCCGGTCCTTCAGCTCGTCACGCTCCAGCTCAACCCGGTCCGGACCCTGCTACCTCGTTATCCCGAAGAAACCGACAGTTATAAGTTGATCATTTAAATAAACTTGTTTTTGTGAACTGTACGTGTGTGCCTGCATTTGGGTTGTCCGACCAGAACATAACAGTACGATCTGGCCAGAATGAACCCAGCAGAGCCACACACCCTGCCACAGACGGTCGCGGCTCAGACCGCGCTTCTGGAACAGCATGACGCTACTCTACAGGCTCTCATGGACCACATGAAGGAGTTTTCCCGTAACCTATCGGGGCTGAGCGACAGGATGGCGGCCCTGAACACACCACCGGCTACTGGCGCTCCCACCCTCTCCGCGCCGACTACACGGAGGCCCCACCTCCGGGTACAGAGAGGGGTATGTACCACCGCCTGCACCGTATAGTGGAGATCTGGGGTCATGCAGGGCGTTTTTAACACAGTGCTCCCTAGTTTTTGAACAACAGTCACAGACTTATAAAAGTGAACGCTCAAGAATCGCCTTTTAATAGGCTGTTTGAGGGGCAGGCATTAGACTGGGCCTCGGCTGTTTGGGAGAGACAGGAAGCTGTATGTTTCTCCTACGCTGCCTTCATCGCGGAGATGAGAATGATCTTTGATCATCCGGTTCGAGGAGAAGAGGCTACTAAAAGACTGTTTTCAATTCGACAGGGTAATCGCAGTGTGGCGGAATTCGCGATCGAAGTTTCGATCACTAGCCGCGGAGAGCGAGTGGAACGAGGAGGCTCTTCGTGGAGCATTTTTGAATGCCATTTCCGAGGAACTTAAGGACGAGATGGCGCACGGGATCCACCAGAGAGCCTAAATGAACTCATAACGGGGTCATCAGGATTGATAACCGCCACGGAGCGACAGAGGGAGAAGGCCGACCTACAGGCATCACAGAGGTCAGCTACAAGTCCACGGCCGGGAATCACCGCGCCTCAAGGGGGTTTTTCCCAGCCCAAACGAGAGAACCGCGGGGTGGCGGACGAGACTGAGGGAGGCCTAACCAGCGGTTATCCGGATCCACCGAGTAGGCCACTGCAACCAGCCGCACCTGAACCCATGCAAGTGGGCCGAACTCATCTGACTGAGGAGGAGAGACATCGCCGAGTCAGTACTGGGAGCTGCCTCTACTGCGGGAGGTTAGGACATTTCCGGGCTTCTGTCCTCTCCGTCCGGGAAAGGGGGCTCGGCAGTAATGGGAGAGGTACTGCTGAGCCAAGTCCATTCATCTCCCAAGCCTGTGAGAATGGAGGGAACGATTATTTTAACAGATCGGACCCGATCTTTTGAGGTTATGATTGATTCAGGAGCGGATGAAAGCCTTTTAGACCGGGGAGTGGCTAAGAGGTTGGGCATCCGGACTGTGCCGTTGGAGGTGCCGTTGGAAGTTAAGGCTTTGAACGGAGAGGTGCTGACCCAGATCAGAGAACAGACGATTCCCGTAACCTTCCTCCTGTCGGGTAATCATAAAGAAACTATTAGTTTTACATTTTTGAGTGTGTGCACACTCCTATTGTATTGGGTCTACCTTGGCTAAGACAACATAACCCCACATAGACTGGGCAACATACCAAGTGGTGTCATGGAGTAACTTTTGCCATTTATCTTGCCTGCAGTCTGCTTTGCCCCTGTTTCCTCTAGATCCAACCCGGTACCTGAACCTACGGATCTGTCTTCGGTTCCGTCCATCTACCACGACCTGTCGGCGGTGTTTTGTAAGCATCAGGCTTTGTCGCTTCCACCTCACCGACCCTATGACTGCGCCATCGACCTCCTCCCAGGTGCTCCTCTCCCCACAGCCGTCTCTACACCATCTCGAGACCAGAGAACGAGGCAATGGAAAAATACATCCAGGAGTCCTTGGCAGCCGGGAGAATACAACCTCGTCCTCTCCGGTAGGTGCGGGTTTTTCTTTGTGGACAAGAAGGACAAATCATTGAGACCATGCATAGATTACCGGGGCTAAACAAGATCACCATAAAGAACAAATACCCACTCCCGTTGATCAGCTCTGTTTTCACTCGGGGATCCAGGATTTTCACTAAACTAGACCTCCGTAACGCATACCATTTGGTACGTATTAGGGAGGATGAGTGGAAGACCGCTTAACACTCCTTTGGGCCATTTCGAGTATCTGGTGATGCCGTTCGACTCACGAATGCCCCTGCGGTTTTCCAGAACCTAGTTAACGATGTTTTACGGGACATGATTGGACGGTTTGTTTTTGTTTATTTGGATGATATCTTGATTTTTCTAAAGACTTGGAGGAACACCAGAGGCATGTCCGGAGAGTACTACAGAGACTATTAGAGAATAAGCTGTTTGTGAAGGCCGAAATGTGAGTTCCACGCACCGTCCGTTACCTTCCTCGGCTACATTATCGCGCGGGGACAGATCCAAATGGACCCGGAGAAGGTTACGGCGGTAAGGGAGTGGCCGGTTCCGTCCAGCCGCAAGGAGGTTCAGCGATTTTTGGGTTTTGCTAATTTCTACAGGAGATTTATCCGAACTTCAGTAGACTGGCAACGCCTTTGACGGCTCTTACGCCCACTGCGCGACCTTTTGTCTGGACTCCGGAGGCAGAAGGAGCATTCAAGGACCTGAAGCAGCGGTTTACGCCGGCCCCTGTACTCATACAGCCAGATCCTGAACTGCAGTTTGTGGTGGAGGTCGACGCCGGAGACGGGAGTAGGAGCAGTTCTTTCCCAGCGCTCTTCCACTGACCAGAAGCTCCACCCCTGCGCCTACTACTCACGTAAGCTCTCGGCAGCAGAGCGGAACTACGATGTGGGGAACAGAGAGCTCCTGGCGGTCAAGTTGGCCTTAGAGGAGTGGCGTCATTGGCTGGAGGGGGCCATTCAACCGTTTGTGGTCTGGTCCGACCATAAGAACCTGACCTACATACAGACAGCAAAGAGACTGAACTCTCGGCAGGCAAGGTGGGCATTGTTTTTTGACCGTTTTAATTTTGTGCTTACTTATCGCCCAGGTTCCAGGAACATCAAACCAGATGCACTATCCAGAGTTTTTTCCACGGAGCAGTCGGGCGCCTGAGGAGGAGCACATCCTGCCCCAGTCGCGCATTCTGGCAACCCTCACCTGGGAAATAGAAGATCGAGTCCGGGTGGCTCAACGTCTGCACCCCGATCCAGGGACAGGGCCGGCTAACGCTATGTTTGTACCAGATCCGGTCAGGTCGGAGGTGTTACACTGGGCCCATGGGACCCGACTCACGTGCCATCCAGGGATGGGTCGCACCCTGGCTGTCCTATGCAGCAAATTTTGGTGGCCCACCATGGACAGAGACACTAAGGACTACATCGCAGCTTGTCCAGTTTGTTCCCAGAATAAGGCCCTCCATCGACCCCCAGCAGGACTGTTACAGCCACTACCTATTCCCAGCCGGCCGTGGTCTCATGTGGCTTTGGACTTCTCGGGACTCCCGCCATCGAACGGACATACGGTGGTGCTGACGATCGTTGATCGCTTCTCCAAAACAGCTCACTTTGTGCCGTTGACTAAGCTTCCATCCGCCAGGGAGACCGCTGATCTCCTGGTGAAGCATCTGTTCCGGCTACACGGGATTCCTCGGGACATTGTGTCAGACAGAGGTCCACAGTTCACCTCCCAGGTTTGGAAGGCATTTTGCACGGCGTTAGAGATCAAGGTTAGCCTCTCCTCTGGGTATCATCCACAGACAAACGGACAGACGGAAAGGGCGAACCAACAGATGGAGGTGGCCCTGAGGTGCACCTCATCTGCCAATCCGGCAAGTTGGAGTGCTCAGCTGCCATGGGTAGAATATGCCCACAACACGTTGGTGAACACCTCCCTGGGTATGTCTCCCTTCCAATGCTGTTATGGTTACCAACCCCCTTTATTTTCTGACCAGGAACAAGAGCTGGCAGTTCCGTCCATTCAGGATCACTTGAGACGGTGCCATCAGGTCTGGAGAAGGGCCCGATCAGCTCTGGTGCGGGCCTCGCTCAATCGCAAGTCCAAGCCAACCGACACGCACCCCGCCCCTAGATACTCTCCGGGTCAGAAGGTCTGGCTGTCATCCAGGGACTTGCCGTTACGGTGGAAGCTACAAAATTGGCACCACGGTTCATCGCCCGCTCGAAATAGAGAAGGTCATCAACCCGGCAGTTCGACTCAAGCTCCTCGGTCCCTTAGGATTCACCCTACCTTCCACGTGTCCAGGATCAAGCCGGTCAGCTCCAGTCCATTGAGTTCCCCTGTCCTCCCCCGCCGCCCAGGATGATTGGACGATCACCCAGCTTACACGGCACGGCGGATTATGGATGTACGGCGCCGGGTCGAGGCCTTCAGTTTTTAGTGGATTGGGAGGGTTATGGGCCGGAGGAACGCTGTTGGGTGCCACGGAAAAACATTCTGGATCCATCCCTGATCCGAGAATTTTTCTACGCCATCCGGAGAATGGATAGGCCGCCAGGTGGCGTCCATAGAGGGGGTACTGTCACGGGGATCAGGACTCGGCACAGTTGGCCGTGGCCTCCGTGCCGGGCTCCCGCCCTACTGATTCGCAGAGAGGAGACAGGTGTGCGGGAGCGCCGCGAAGCAAGCCCAGCTGAGCCGAGTGAACAATCAAGAGGGAATAAGAAGCACCGCAGCCTGCTCCTCGGCCAGATCGTAACATTGACTACAGTTAGTAATACGTCTCGCGTCGTAGAGTTTGGATTTATGTATGTACTTACCTGTTTCCTTTGTTCACCGCAGATCCTTCCCGCCCTACCTCCAGTCCGGTTCTCGCCTCCTCGATCATCCCTGAGCCTCGCCGGTCCTTCAGCTCGTCACGCTCCAGCTCAACCCGGTCCGGACCCTGCTACCCCTCGTTATCCCCGAAGAAACCGACAGTTATAAGTTGATCATTTAAATAAACTTGTTTTTGTGAACTGTACGTGTGTGCCTGCATTTGGGTTGTCCGACCAGAACATAACATGTACACACACACAAACACACATGTACACACACAAACACACATGTACACACACAAACACATATGTACACACACAAGCACATATGTACACACACAAACACATATGTACACACACAAACACAAATGTACACACACAAACACACATGTACACACACAAACACACATGTACACACACAAACACATATGTACACACACAAACACATATGTACACACACAAACACATATGTACACACACAAACACAAATGTACACACACAAACACACATGTACACACACAAACACACATGTACACGCACAAACACATATGTACACACACAAACACACATGTACACACACAAACACATATGTACACACACAAACACAAATGTACACACACAAACACATATGTACACACACAAACACACATGTACACACACAAACACACATGTACACACACAATCACATATGTACACACACAAACACATATGTACACACACAAACACACATGTACACACACAAACACATATATACACACACAAACACATATGTACACACACAAACACATATGTACACACACAAACACATATGTACACACACAAACACACATGTACACACACAAACACACATGTACACACAAACACACATGTACACACACAAACGCATATGTACACACACAAACACACATGTACACACACAAACACATATGTACACACACAAACACACATGTACACACACAAACACACATGTACACACACAAACACACATGTACACACACATACACATATGTACACACACAAACACATGTACACACACAAACACACATGTACACACACAAACACATATGTACACACACAAACACACATGTACACACACAAACACATATGTACACACACAAACACATATATACACACACAAACACATATGTACACACACAAACACATATGTACACACACAAACACATATATACACACACAAACACACATGTACACACACAAACACACATGTACACACACAAACACACATGTACACACACAAACACAAATGTACACACACGAACACATATATACACACACAAACACACATGTACACACACAAACACAAATGTACACACACAAACACATATATACACACACAAACACATATGTACACACACAAACACATATGTACACACACAAACACACATGTACACACACAAACACATATGTACACACACACAAACACATATGTACACACACAAACACACATGTACACACACAAACACACATGTACACACACAAACACACATGTACACACACAACACACATGTACACACACAAACACATATGTACACACACAAACACATATGTACACACACAAACACACATGTACACACACAAACACACATGTACACACACAAACACATATGTACACACACAAACACACATGTACACACACAAACACATATGTACACACACAAACACACATGTACACACACAAACACACATGTACACACACAAACACATAGACACAGAAGTACATACACACACATAAAGACACAGACACAAACACGGAACAGACACATCTACAGAAGTTGGATGTGCTTTTGAATTATGAGAAAAGTTTATTAATAATCTGTTAAAGAACAGATATTGTATTACGTTTGTGGGACATGGCAGAGACGAGATTAAAAATTTTAAAAAGTTAAAAGATCCGAAACCTTGGATCCAAAATAAAAGTATTGATTGGTATTTTGCAAAACAATTGTATGCATCTATTAGTACGAGAACTAATAGAGGTCCTTAATATCAGTGTGATTCAAAAACACGGTATAACGTTTATAAAATGTTCACTTTGTAATCAGAAGAATTAAAAAATGTGTCTTAAAGTTGAATTGCGTAGAGCAAGTTTATAAAGATAATACAAAATTATAGATATTTGGGCCTTCAGCTCGCATATAAAAGAAAATAATATTACCAGAAGAAAAGAAATGAACAATTGTGTATTTCTCTGGTTTGGTTCTGACAAAGAGTGGGAAAGTTTGGATTCACAAGGAATGTGTCAACACAAGATAACATTCTATGCCAGCAAGGCCTTCACAGCACCTCCCTTTTGTTCACGTCCGAGCAAGAAATGTTTTGGTTTTGTTCTATGTTTTTTTTTTTTTTTTTAGCTCAACAGAAAGGTGGGAGCCTTTACATTAAACAAACGTTTTAATGTTGAAAAATGCTGAAGTAGAAATGTCAGAGACAGAAACAGATGCACTGATGCACTGTGTAAATAAAGTTTATGAGACATAATTAGGCTACTGTTTGACCTCCTGACAGGTCTGTGGAAACAAATATAGACCACATTTTGATTTTCTTTAATTTTTTTACGACCATATTGTTATTTTTGATTTAGTAAACTAAACGACAAAATAAATAACCTTAAATATTGTTTGAGAAAAATATTGTCTGAGTAATTAGAAAACAGAAATGAACACATAAATAGATGCAAGTGTCATCTTTACAATAAAGTTTTAAACTGTTGTGAATTTAAAGTCTTTGGCTAAAAGTTTGTGTGACGATAGATCACGAGAAACTTCCATCCATTCATCTTCTACCGCTTATCCGGGGCCAGGTCGCGGGGGCAGCAGTCTAAGCAGAGAAGCCCAGACTTCCCTCTCCCCAGACACTTCCTCCAGCTCTTCCGGGGGGATACCGAGGCGTTCCCAGGCCAGCCGAGAGACATAGTCCCTCCAGCGTGTCCTAGGTCTACACACCTCCCTAGGGAGGCGTCCGTGAGGCATCTGAAACAGATGCCCGAGCCACCTCAGCTGGCTCCTCTCGATGTGAAGGAGAGACTTGTCTCTCATGAGAAACTTGTTCTGATCTATTTTTTAATTATTTATGTTTGCATCAGCTGAATAAAATATTATTATGATTGCGGATTAGACCACTTACAGTTACAGGTAAAGACCTATAACTAAATGGTAACTAAAATTAAAACTGAACTAAACAAAATTGAGTTTTAAATATAACAGAAACAACAGTGATGCTATTTGGAAAACATAAAGAAGACGAATGATTAGAAATGATACTTGATGGACTAATAGCACTGGACTTTCATTTTGTGAATTTGTGTTTATTTTCTGTTTATTTTATTTTAATTTTTTTTTGTTTTGAGCCATGGTTTCCCAGGTCTCAAAAAAGAGAGGGAGAAGAAGATTTAAACTGTATTAAAGTGAAGAGGTGATGCGTGGTTAACCTAATGGTTAGCATGAGGCTATAACAACAGTGTTTAATGCAGTAAAAGATGAGTTTAAATCAAAATAAATAAAGAAAGAAGGTTGACATGACCGTTCTGGAGAAGCACTGTTTGGTCTGATTGAGCCAAACCTTTCAAATTAAATTAGATTTCCAGCAGAACATATCTGTGGAAACAGGGTTTATCTGTGTTTCATTTTTATGGTTTGATCATTTTAAGAGCTTGTATGGTTTCATTTGACGAAAGCCTGAAGGGCACTTTCTAATAGTCTAATAATGTCAGAGAACGTTCTGATTTGTTTGTTTGTTCTTTATTTTGATGGAAGTCAACTACAACAAGTACCAGTTCAGAAAAGAATATTTGACAATTAATATAGCCACCAGTTAGAGCTAATAGAGCTAATATTAACATGGTTCTTTGAACTTATAGTCATCTTGGTTTACACCTGGAGTACACCTGTGAGCAGGGCTAGTGACAGGACGTCCTGTAAGATCACTCTGAACTTGACAAACTGAGAGATCAGGGACAGGTGCAGTGCAAAGCAGAAGTCTGGAGGTTTTGTGAAAGTAAGACCTTTAGACCAGCATTGCCTGCTGACCGGAAACATGTGTCCTTAAAGGATCCTGGTTTTATTTGTTCACATACAATGTGACGGAGAACATTGTGAGTAGAACCTCACACCTTAGGAACAGAACAGCAGTTCCTTCAAGTTTATTTGAGAGCCCCATTTACATCCACGACAGGGGGGGGGTCCTTCAAGGTGTTTTAATGAATATAAGGCTAAAATTCAATTAGCCTTGTAATTAGAATTTTACATTTGAGACAATTTTTGCAAATGTGGATGAAATTAATTAGATTTATAACCAACAAAGGATTATGGACTGGACAGAACAAATAGCACTGAAGCTGCTTTGAGCTGAAAAGGTGGGATCTACAACAGGATTTCATCCAAAGTAACACTGGTCTAGTTAACAGCATAACTAAAGCCTTTAAGAAAGGACTTTACACTTTGAGGAAGAATTGGCAGAGTATTCTGGAATAGAGTAATTGATTTTGACCTGGTTTTAAAAATAATTACAAAATATTTGGAAAATACTGGGATTTTATATCTGTATTGAGATACATGTACTTGTGTGGCACTTCCATGTCTTATAACTTTTGTTTGTGTTGATTTCCATGTATCCGGAGCTTGTTGGTGAGATTAATGGATGTGGCCATTGCTGGGTCAACATTCCTGGACATGCACCTGCCCAACGACTGTGGTCCTTTGAGCTCAGATGAACACTTTGATATCTGAGGGACGTTAACATCTGCATGAACACCAACGGGACAACAGCTCCAGGACGGATCATACTACAGTCCTAAGGGCCGTATGGTTCATTGAAGTTATGATGCTTAAGAGAATTGATTTTAATCATTAAGAATGTGCATAAGTCTCACTCCATGTGTTTTTCTTTTCGTTACAGGGACAGTAATGGACAGGCAGGGACAGGCCGAAGATCTTGAGTCCAATGGGGCGACCAGCTTAAACTCTGGCATATTTTTCTACTTTATTTTGGATTGAGACTGTGTTTTGATTTATGGACTTTTACAAATTTGATTTTGAAGAATCAGTGCATGACTCTGTGGAGTCCCATTTGATTGTGAACGTATCTTGTATAATCATTTTTGTCTTTGATTTGAAATGTGTTTTGAGATTCATTTGAAGTGATTACATAAAGTTGATGCTTGATGTTGTGTGTTGACACCGCCTTGGAGCAAGAGGTGGACAAAAGTGTTTTTCCCAGCGTTAGGTCAAATGGTCAAGTGTACTTAGGCTAGGTCAGATGCCCTGCTGGGTTTTTGCTTTTGTCAAAGTAAACAACTCACACTCAAGCTAGAATTTTAGTTTTAATGTTTAGAGTTACTTATAGTTCTCTTCAGGTCATGTCAAATTCATGTCATGTCCTTCGTGCTAATCCAAGCATGAAGTAGACATAACTAGACTGAGACATGGCCAGAGGATTTACTGATAATACCTCCACGAAGCACACTCGCCTGCCAAAGTACAAGTCTCTGTGGTGTCAGGAAGAATGACTTAAAGTCATTTCTTACTGAGATTGCAGCCCGAGTTGCTCGTGGTCGGCTGAGCAGTCCTGGATCCACCAAATTGCTGTCACCTGCCACAAATCTTCTCTATTTTCTATTCAATATCACTTGTTGGAGTTGCAGGGTCAGTGAACCTGGGTGGGATGTAGCAGGTGGCTGGGGTTTTGGCAGCATCTGAACTGCTTAGGTAATTGAATAAAGCAATACAGGCCTTTACAACTATGACAGTTTTATCCGGTCGTCAAGATTTGCCATTGCCCTGCCTAGCACTTGAGATTTTGGTGGAGAGGTAAGGCTTCATCACCCAGACATCTGGAACTGTGAGTTTCATACAAGGAAGGTTGTTGTTGGGAAGAGGGGGGATGGAACAAATTCACTGCACAATGCCATCCAAAGTGCCTCACAAACAGATTAGTCTTATGTATGCATGTCAGACTATATAGCCTCATATATACAGGCTCATGGCTACTCAGCCTGTGAGTGAAAAAATTATAGCTGGTGTAGAGGAATAAAGTCAGTTCCTGCATAGGTTATTCATGGAGTGAACAATGTAGGTTTACTAATACATTAGCTTTTCAGTTTTTCTTTCCCTCACTTTTGTTATTTTGTTTTTATAATATTAAAAAGTAAGCAGTTGTGTTTTTATAACCCTAAATCTTCTTGGTGTAAATTAGTTTTCATTTTATTTGTATTTATTTTGTTCAGTTTTGTGTATAAGCTGCATTATATGGCCCAAATGCGCTGTTGTGT
The DNA here is from genome assembly GCA_024349245.1 of Neodontobutis hainanensis. Classification (NCBI taxonomy): domain Eukaryota; kingdom Metazoa; phylum Chordata; class Actinopteri; order Gobiiformes; family Odontobutidae; genus Neodontobutis; species Neodontobutis hainanensis. Next base: position 637,004 of record JALDNG010000262.1, read on the forward strand.
TTTTCCTACTGCCCGGTTCCACATTATCCGTTCTGACTAATGAGTGTGAAAGCGGAAAGAGTCATGATGTCACAAATTATAAAAAATTAAGGTCGAACACACTGTAGATGTGCAGTAGAACACACTGTAAATGTGCAGTAGAACAGATTGTAGATGTGCAGTAGAACACACTGCAGATGTGCAATAGAACACACTGTGGATGTGGAGTAGAACCGACTGTAAATGTGCAGTAGAACAGATTGTAGATGTGCAGTAGAACACACTGTAGATGTGCAATAGAACACACTGTAGATGTGCAGTAGAACCGAATGTAGATGTGCAGTAGAACATACTGTAGATGTTCAGTAGAACACACTGTAAATGTGCAGTAAAACATACTGTAGATGTGCAGTAGAACACTCTAGATGTGCAATAGAACAGACTGTAAATGTGCAGTAGATCACACTGTAGATGTGCAATAGAACATGCTGTAGATTTGCAGTAGAACACTGTAGATGTGCAGTAGAACATACTGTAGATGTGCAGTAGAACATACTGTAGATGTGCAGTAGAACAGACTAGAGATGTGCAGAAAAACACACTGTAGATGTGCAGTAGAACACTCTAGATGTGCAATAGAACAGACTGTAAATGTGCAGTAGATCACACTGTAGATGTGCAATAGAACATGCTGTAGATTTGCAGTAGAACACTGTAGATATGCAATAAAACAGACTGTAGATGTGCAGTAGAACATACTGTAGATGTTCAGTAGAACACACTGTAGATGTGCAGTAGAACAGACTGTAGATGTGCAGTAGAACACTGTAAATGTGCAGTAGAATACACTGTAGATGTGCAGTAGAACACACTGTAGATGTGCAGTAGATCAGACTGTAGATGTGCAGTAGAACACACTGTAGATGTGCAGTAGTACACTGTAGATGTACAGTAGAAAACACTGTAGATGTGTAATAGAAAAGACTCTAGATGTGCAGTAGAACATACTGTAGATGTTCAGTAGAACACACTGGAGATGTGCAATAGAACAGACTAGAGATAAGCAGTAGAACATACTGTAGATGTGCAGTAGAACAGACTGTAGATGTGCAGTAGAACAGACTGTAGATGTGCAGTAGAACAGACTGTAGATGTGCAGAACAGACTGTAAATGTGCAGTAGAACACACTGTAGATGTGCAATAGAACAGACTGTAGATGAGCAGTAGAACAGACTGTAGATGTGCAGTAGAACACTGTAGATGTGCAGTAGAACCGACTGTAGATGTGCAGTAGAACAGACTGTAGATGTGCAGTAGAACACTGTAAATGTGTAATAGAAAAGACTCTAGATTTTCAGTAGAACACTGTAGATGTGTTATAGAACACACTGTAGATGTTCAGTAGAACACACTGTAGATGTACAGTAGAAAACTGTAGATGTGTAATAGAAAAGACTCTAGATGTGAAGTAGAACACTGTAGATGTGCATAAGAACACACTGTAGTTGTGCAGAAGAACACACTGTAGGTGTGCAGTAGAACAGACTGTAAATGTGCAGTAGAACACACTGTAGATGTGCAGTAGAACACTGTGGATATGCAGTAGAACACTGTAGATGTGCATTAGAACAGACTGTAGATGAGCAGTAGAACAGACTGTAGATGTGCAGTAGAACACTGTTGATGTGCAATAGAACAGACTGTAAATGTGCAGTAGAACACACTGTAGATGTGCAGTAGAACAGACTGTAGATGTGCAGTAGAACACACTGTAGATGTGTAATAGAAAAGACTCTAGATGTGCAATAGAACAGACTGTAGATGTGCAGTAGAACACTGTAGATGTGTTATAGAACACACTGTAGATGTGCAGTAGAACATACTGTAGATGTGCAGTAGAACATACTGTAGATGTGCAGTAGAACACAGTGTAGATGTGCAGTAGAACAGACTGTAGATGTGCAGTAGAACACTGTAAATGTGCAGTAGAACAGACTGTAGATGTGCAGTATAACAGACTGTAGATGTGCAGTAGGACATACTGTAGATGTGCAGTAGAACATACTGTAGATGTGCAGTAGAACTGACTGTAGATGTGCAGTAGAACACATTGTAGATGTGCAGTAGAACACTGTAAATGTGCAGTAGAACAGACTGTAGATGTGCAGTAGAACACTGTAAATGTGCAGTAGAACAGACTGTAGATGTGCAGTAGAACACTGTAAATGTGCAGTAGAACAGACTGTAGATGTGCAGTATAACAGACTGTAGATGTGCAGTAGGACATACTGTAGATGTGCAGTAGAACATACTGTAGATGTGCAGTAGAACTGACTGTAGATGTGCAGTAGAACATACTGTAGATGTGCAGTAGAACACAGTGTAGATGTGCAGTAGAACAAACTGTAGATGTGCAGTAGAACACTGTAAATGTGCAATAGAACATACTGTAGATGAGCAGTAGAACAGACTGTAGATTTGCAGTAGAACACTGTCGATGTGCAAGAGAACACACTGTAGATGTGCAGTAGAACAGACTGTAGATGTACAGAAGAACACACTGTAGATGTGCAGTAGAACACTGTTGATTTCCAATAGAACAGACTGTAAATGTGCAAAAGAACACACTGTAGATGTGTAATAGAACACTGTAGATGTGCAGTAGAACACTGTAGATGTGCAGTAGAACAGACTGTAGATGTACAGAAGAACACACTGTAGATGTGCAATAGAACATGCTGTAGATTTGCAGTAGAACACTGTAGATGTGCAGTAGAACATACTGTAGATGTGCAGTAGAACAGACTAGAGATGTGCAGAAAAACACACTGTAGATGTGCAGTAGAACACTCTAGATGTGCAATAGAACAGACTGTAAATGTGCAGTAGATCACACTGTAGATGTGCAATAGAACATGCTGTAGATTTGCAGTAGAACACTGTAGATATGCAGTAGAACACTGTAGATGTGCAATAGAACAGACTGTAGATGTGCAGTAGAACATACTGTAGATGTTCAGTAGAACACACTGTAGATGTGCAGTAGAACAGACTGTAGATGTGCAGTAGAACACTGTAAATGTGCAGTAGAATACACTGTAGATGTGCAGTAGAACACACTGTAGATGTGCAGTAGATCAGACTGTAGATGTGCAGTAGAACACACTGTAGATGTGCAGTAGTACACTGTAGATGTACAGTAGAACACACTGTAGATGTGTAATAGAAAAGACTCTAGATGTGCAGTAGAACATACTGTAGATGTTCAGTAGAACACACTGGAGATGTGCAATAGAACAGACTAGAGATAAGCAGTAGAACATACTGTAGATGTACAGTAGAAAACTGTAGATGTGTTATAGAACACACTGTAAATGTGCAGTAGAACATACTGTAGATGTGCAGTAGAACAGACTGTAGATGTGCAGTAGAACAGACTGTAGATGTGCAGTAGAACAGACTGTAGATGTGCAGAACAGACTGTAAATGTGCAGTAGAACACACTGTAGATGTGCAATAGAACAGACTGTAGATGAGCAGTAGAACAGACTGTAGATGTGCAGTAGAACACTGTAGATGTGCAGTAGAACCGACTGTAGATGTGCAGTAGAACAGACTGTAGATGTGCAGTAGAACACTGTAAATGTGTAATAGAAAAGACTCTAGATTTTCAGTAGAACACTGTAGATGTGTTATAGAACACACTGTAGATGTTCAGTAGAACACACTGTAGATGTACAGTAGAAAACTGTAGATGTGTAATAGAAAAGACACTAGATGTGAAGTAGAACACTGTAGATGTGCATAAGAACACACTGTAGTTGTGCAGAAGAACACACTGTAGGTGTGCAGTAGAACAGACTGTAAATGTGCAGTAGAACACACTGTAGATGTGCAGTAGAACACTGTGGATATGCAGTAGAACACTGTAGATGTGCATTAGAACAGACTGTAGATGAGCAGTAGAACAGACTGTAGATGTGCAGTAGAACACTGTTGATGTGCAATAGAACAGACTGTAAATGTGCAGTAGAACACACTGTAGATGTGCAGTAGAACAGACTGTAGATGTGCAGTAGAACACACTGTAGATGTGTAATAGAAAGACTCTAGATGTGCAATAGAACAGACTGTAGATGTGCAGTAGAACACTGTAGATGTGTTATAGAACACACTGTAGATGTGCAGTAGAACATACTGTAGATGTGCAGTAGAACATACTGTAGATGTGCAGTAGAACACAGTGTAGATGTGCAGTAGAACAGACTGTAGATGTGCAGTAGAACACTGTAAATGTGCAGTAGAACAGACTGTAGATGTGCAGTATAACAGACTGTAGATGTGCAGTAGGACATACTGTAGATGTGCAGTAGAACATACTGTAGATGTGCAGTAGAACTGACTGTCGATGTGCAGTAGAACACACTGTAGATGTGCAGTAGAACACTGTAAATGTGCAGTAGAACAGACTGTAGATGTGCAGTAGAACACTGTAAATGTGCAGTAGAACAGACTGTAGATGTGCAGTAGAACACTGTAAATGTGCAGTAGAACAGACTGTAGATGTGCAGTATAACAGACTGTAGATGTGCAGTAGGACATACTGTAGATGTGCAGTAGAACATACTGTAGATGTGCAGTAGAACTGACTGTAGATGTGCAGTAGAACATACTGTAGATGTGCAGTAGAACACAGTGTAGATGTGCAGTAGAACAAACTGTAGATGTGCAGTAGAACACTGTAAATGTGCAATAGAACATACTGTAGATGAGCAGTAGAACAGACTGTAGATTTGCAGTAGAACACTGTCGATGTGCAATAGAACACACTGTAGATGTGCAGTAGAACAGACTGTAGATGTACAGAAGAACACACTGTAGATGTGCAGTAGAACACTGTTGATTTCCAATAGAACAGACTGTAAATGTGCAAAAGAACACACTGTAGATGTGTAATAGAACACTGTAGATGTGCAGTAGAACACTGTAGATGTGCAGTAGAACAGACTGTAGATGTACAGAAGAACACACTGTAGATGTGCAGTAGAACACTGTTGATTTCCAATAGAACAGACTGTAAATGTGCAATAGAACACACTGTAGATGTGTAATAGAACACACTGTAGATGTACAGTAGAACACACTGTAGATGTGTAATAGAACACACTGTAGATAAACAGTAGAACACACTGTAGATGTGTCATAGAACACACTGTAGATGTGCAGTAGAACACTGTAGATGTGCAGTAGAACACACTGTAGATGTGCAGTAGAACAGACTGTAGATGTGTAATAGAACACACTGTAGATGTGCAGTAGAACAGAAAGTAGATAGACAGTAGAACACTGTAAATGTGTAGTAGAACACACTGTAGATTTGCAGTAGAACACTGTAGATATACAAAATACATTAGCTTTTCAGTTTTTCTTTCCCTCACTTTTGTTGTCAGGTTTAAGTTGATAAGATTAGAAGTTATAATATTAAAAAGTAAGGACTTGTGTTTTTATAACCCTAAATCTTCTTGGTGTAAATTATTTTTCATTTTATTTGTATTCGTTTTATTCAGTTTTGTGTATAAGCTGCATTATATGGCCCACATGCGCTGTTGTGTTTTTCCTACTGTCCGGTTCCACATTATCTGTTCTGACTAATGAGTGTGAAAGCGGAAAGAGTGGTGATATCACAAATTATAAAAAAATAAGGATTTTTAACTAATAAAAAGTCTATGACATAAATATGCGTAATAAACACTACAAAGGACTGTTTATGTACAGTAGATGTGCAGTAGAACACTGTAGATGTGCAATAGAACACACTGTAGATGTACAGTAGAACACACTGTAGATGTACAGTAGAACAAAATGTAAATGTGCAGTAGAACACACTGTATATGTGCAGTAGAACACTGTAGATGTACATTAGAACACGCTGTAGATGTGCATTAGAACAGACTGTAGATGTACAGTAGAACACATTGTAGATGTGCAGTAGATCAGACTGTAGATGTGCAGTAGAACACTGTTGATTTCCAATAGAACAGACTGTAAATGTGCAATAGAACACACTGTAGATGTGTAATAGAACACACTGTAGATGTACAGTAGAACACACTGTAGATGTGTAATAGAACACACTGTAGATAAACAGTAGAACACACTGTAGATGTGTAATAGAACACACTGTAGATGTACAGTAGAACACACTGTAGATGTGTAATAGAACACACTGTAAATGTGCAGTAGAACATACTGTAGATGTGCAGTAGAACAGACTGTAGATGTGGAATAGAACAGACTGTAGATGTGCAGTAGAACAGACTAGAGATGTGCAGAAGAACACACTGTAGATGTTCAGTAGAACACACTGTAGATGTGCAGTAAAACAGACTGTAGATGTGCATTAGAAAACACTGTACATGTGCAGTAGAACCGACTGTAGATGTGTAGTAGAACATACTGTAGATGTTCAGTAGAACACACTGTAGATGTTCAGTAGAACACACTGTAGATGTGCAGTAGAACATAATGTAGATGCGCAGTAGAACTAACTGTAGATGTGCAGTAGAACAGGCTGTAGATGAGCAGTAGAACATACTGTAGATGAGCAGTAGAACAGACTGTAGATGAGCAGTAGAACACACTGTAGATGTGTAATAGAACACTGTAGATGTGCAGTAGAACAGGCTGTAGATGAGTAGTAGAACATACTGTAGATGAGCAGTAGAAAAGACTGTAGATGTGCAGTAGAACAGACTGTAGATGTGCAGTAGAACAGACTGTAGATGTTTAGTAGAACACTCTAGATGTGCAGTAAAACACACTGTAGATGTGCAGTAGACCAGACTGTAGATGTGCAGTAGAACAGACTGTAGATGTGCAGTAGATCACACAGTAGATGTGCAGTAGAACACTGTAGATGTGCAGTAGAACACTGTAGATGAGCAGTAGAACAGACTGTAGATGTGCAGTAGAACACACTGTAGATGTGCAGTAGAACAGACTGTAGATGTTTAGTAGAACACTCTAGATGTGCAGTAAAAAACACTGTAGATGTGCAGTAGACCAGACTGTAGATGTGCAGTAGAACAGACTGTAGATGTTTAGTAGAACACTCTAGATGTGCTGTAAAACACACTGTAGATGTGCAGTAGAACAGACTGTAGATGTGCAGTAGAACAATGTTGATGTGCAGTAGAACAGACTGTAAATGTGCAGTAGAACACACTGTAGATGTGCAGTAGAACACACTGTAGATGTGCAGTAGATCAGACTGTAGATGTGCAGTAGAACACACTGTAGATGTACAGTAGAACACATTGTAGATGTGCAGTAGAACAGACTGTAGATGTGCAGTAGAACACACTGTAGATGTGCAGTAGAACACTGTTGATTTCCAATAGAACAGACTGTAAATGTGCAATAGAACACACTGTAGATGTGTAATAGAACACACTGTAGATGTACAGTAGAACACACTGTAGATGTGTAATAGAACACACTGTAGATAAACAGTAGAAGACACTGTAGATGTGTAATAGAACACACTGTAGATGTACAGTAGAACACACTGTAGATGTGTAATAGAACACATTGTAGATAAACATTAGAACACACTGTAGATGTGTAATAGAAAAGACTGTAGATGTGCAGTAGAACACACTGTAGATGTGTAATAGAACACACTGTAGATGTGCAGTAAAATCACATTGTAGATGTACAGTAGAACACACTGTAGATGTGTAATAGAACACTGTAGATGTGCAGTAGAACACACTGTAGATGTGCAGTAGAACAGACTGTAGATGTGTAATAGAACACTGTAGATGTGTAATAGAACACACTGTAGATGTGCAGTAGAACAGAAAGTAGATAGACAGTAGAACACTGTAAATGTGTAGTAGAACACAGTGTAGATTTGCAGTAGAACACTGTAGAGATACAAAATACATTAGCTTTTCAGTTTTTCTTTCCCTCACTTTTGTTGTCAGGTTTAAGTTGATAAGATTAGAAGTTATAATATTAATACTGTAGATGAGCAATAGAACATGCTGTATATGTGCAATAGAACATTCTGTAGATGAGCAGTAGAACAGACTGTAGATTTGCAGTAGACAATTGTAGATATGCAGTAAAACACTGTAGTTGTGCAGTAGAACAGATTATAGATGTGCAGTAGAACCGACTGTAGATGTGCAATAGAACACACTGTAGATGTGCAGTAGAACATACTGTAGATGTTCAGTAGAACACACTGTAGATGTGCAGTAGAACAGACTGTAGATGTGCAGTAGAACACTGTAAATGTGCAGTAGAACACACTGTAGATGTGCAGTAGAACACACTGTAGATGTGCAGTAGAACATACTGTAGATGTTCAGTAGAACACACTGTAGATGTACAGTAGAACACACTGTAGATGTGTAATAGAAAAGACTCTAGATGTGCAGTAGAACACTGTAGATGTGTTATAGAACACACTGTAAATGTGCAGTAGAACAGACTGTAGATGTGCAGTAGAACACACTGTAGATGTTCAGTAGAACACACTGTAGATGTGCAGTAAAACAGACTGTAGATGTGCAGTAGAACACACTGTAGATGTGCAGTAGAACCGACTGTAGATGTGTAGTAGAACATACTGTAGATGTTCAGTAGAACACACTGTAGATGTTCAGTAGAACACACTGTAGATGTGCAGTAGAACATACTGTAGATGCGCAGTAGAACTAACTGTAGATGTGCAGTAGAACAGGCTGTAGATGAGTAGTAGAACATACTGTAGATGAGCAGTAGAACAGACTGTAGATGAGCAGTAGAACACACTGTAGGTGTGTAATAGAACACTGTAGATGTGCAGTAGAACAGACTGTAGATGAGTAGTAGAACATACTGTAGATGAGCAATAGAACATGCTGTAGATGAGCAGTAGAACACACTGTAGATGTGCAGTAGACCTGACTGTAGATGTGCAGTAGAACAGACTGTAGATGAGCAGTAGATCACACAGTAGATGTGCAGTAGAACACTGTAGATGTGCAGTAGAACACTGTAGATGAGCAGTAGAACAGACTGTAGTTGTGCAGTAGAACATATTGTAGATGTTCAGTAGAACACACTGTAGATGTTCAGTAGAACACACTGTAGATTTGCAGTAGAACAATGTTGATGTGCAGTAGAACAGACTGTAAATGTGCAGTAGAACACACTGTAGATGTGCAGTAGAACAGACTGTAGGCAAGGCAAGGCAATTTTATTTATATAGCACAATTCATACACTGGGTAACTCAAAGTGCTTTACAGAAATAAAAGACAATTTACAAGATTTATATTTGGAAACATAAGAAAGATTAAAAGCATTATAAAAGAAGAAGAGTGCAGATAAAAAAAAACATTTTAAGTTGTAGTGTAGGCAGAGCTAAAAAGGAAGGTTTTTAACCTCCCCTTGAACATTGTTAAAGTTGAGGTTGTTCCAGGTTTTTGCTGCATGAAACTTAAACGCTGCTTCACCCTGTTTAGTTCTAACTCTGGGCACGAGCAGGAGGCCTGTCCCAGATGTTCTCAGAGTCCGAGGAGGCTCATAAGCTACTAGCATTTCAGAAATATATTCTGGTGCTAAACCATTAAGAGACTTGTAAACCAGCAGTGCTGTTTTAAAGTCTATTCTCTGAGCAACAGGAAGCAAGTGCAGAGATTTTAAAACTGGACTGATGTGGTTGTACTTCCTGGTTTTAGTTAGAACCCAAGCAGCAGCGTTCTGAATAAACTGCAGCTGTCTTAACCCTCGTTTTGAGAGACCATTGAGCAGGCCGTTACAGTAATCTAACCTGCTGGAGATAAAAGCATGAATAAGTTTCTCTAAGTCTGGTTGAGACATTATTCCTTTGACTCTGGAAATATTTTTAAGGTGATAAAATGCAGATGATGTAATTGACTTAATGTGACTCTGGAAATTTAAATCTGAGTCCATGATGACCCCTAGATTTCTAACCTGGTTTTTAGATTTTAGAGAAAGAGACTCGAGGTGACTGCTGACATTTTCTCTTTGTTTCTGTGGTCCAAAGATAATTATTTGAGTCTTGTTTCTGTTCAGTTGGAGAAAATTATTTTGCATCCACACATCAATCTGTTCGATGCAGTGACATAGTGAATGGATTGGTCCATTTTCATCTGCTGTGAGTGAGTGGAAAATCTGAGTGTCATCTGCATAATTATGGTAGGATACGCCACAGCTGTGTATTAACTGGCCTAAAGGAAGCATGTAAAGATTGAATAATAGTGGTCCCAAGATAGACCCCTGTGGAACCCCACATGTCAGGGCCATTGGGTCTGATACACAGTTTCCAACGGAAACAAAGTACTTTCTGTCTTCAAGATAGGACTGAAACCATTTAAGAGCAGTTCCAGAGATACCTATCCATTCCTCTAATCTTTGTGACAGGATTTCATGGTCCACTGTATCAAACGCAGCACTCAAGTCCAACAGAACTAAGACAGAGACTTTGCCCGCGTCAGTGTTCAGACGGATGTCATTTGTGACTTTGATAAGTGCAGTCTCAGTGCTGTGATGGGGCCTAAAACCTGACTGAAAAGGATCAAAGCAGTTGTTAAGCAATAGAAAGTCATTAAGTTGCTGATATACAACTTTTTCGATGACTTTCCCTAAAAATGGCAGATTTGATATGGGCCTATAGTTGTTGAGCACTGTAGCATCAAGACTGCTCTTCTTTAGGAGAGGCTTAATGACAGCAGTTTTTAAGGCACTTGGAAATGTTCCAGACTGTAAGGAATTATCGACTATATCAGTGAGTTGTGGTAACAAACTACTTAGTACTGATTTTAGAAATCTAGTGGGTAGAACATCGAGGCAGCAGGTGGATGAACTCAGGCTGGAGATAGTTTTTGCAATTGTTCTGTCATTGATGGGTGTAAAATGTGTAAACTCAACCAAAGGTCTCCTATGTGGCTGCAGTGTTGTTGTTTGCCCTTTAGACTGTAGCATGTTTAATGCCTTGAACCTTGTCGTTAAAAAACAATGCAAACTCATTGCATTTAGTGGTGGGAACTAATTCTGGAGGAAATAGAGTTGGAGGGTTGTTTAATCTTTTCACTGTAGCAAACAGGACACGTGAGTTGTTACTGCTGTTGTTGATGAGCTCTGAGAAGAATATTTCTCTTTCTTTTTTCAAAGTTTGATTGAAAACATGCAGATTTTCTTTGTATACCTCATGATGAATTAAGAGTTTCAATTTACGCCATTTTCTTTCGGCTTTCCGGCATTCCCTTTTCTGTGCCCTGACAGAAGGAGCGTTGCTCCATGAAGCCTTCTGCCTCTTCATCACTTTAACCTTAACAGGAGCAATGGCGTCCATAACATTTAAAACACCTGAAGTATAACAGTTCAACAAATCATCAACTTGACATGATGAGGCATTTTCAAACCTGATTGCCTCCATAAACTGTGTCCTGGTGTTATCATTAATGTGCCTCTTCTGAACAACTGTAGGTCCAGCAGCAGCTTTTGGAATCATGGACAGATGGAAAAAGACACAAGAATGATCAGATAGAGCAAAATCACAATGACATCTGAAATATGAACACCCTTTGTAATGACCAGGACCAGAGTGTGACCTCTGTTATGGGTCGGCTCATTAACACGCTGACAAAGACCAAAAGTATCAAGAACAGTAGAAAGTTCTTTGGTATTCCTGTCAGAAACATTATCCACATGCACATTAAAATCACCTGATATGACTATTTGTTCATATTCTGTGCAGATAACAGAAAGCATTTCAGTAAACTCATCAATAAAATCATGACATTGTTGAGGTGGTTTGTAAAGAACAACATATAAAATAGATGGAGTAAATCACAACTCCATTTTGAATGACACATACTCAAATGATGAAAACTCCCCAAGTGATAGTTTCTGGATAAGAATATTATCCCTAAAAATAGTACAAACACCACCACCCTTTTTGTTTTCCCGCATTTTGGATAAAAATGTGAAATTTGATGGGGTGGATTCAATAAGGACAGCATTTCCAGTCTTGCTGTCTAACCATGTTTCTGTTAAAAACATAAAATCAAGCTTATTTGAAATTATAAAATCATTAATTAAAAAAGATTTGTTTCCCAAAGACCTGACATTGGACACTGCAAGTTTCAAGTCTGTTTGAGCAGGACCAGACTTTATCTGTTTGCAGGGAATTTGAATCAGGTTTGTCTGATTAGACAATCTAACTGTTATTCTCTTCTCGAGTCTGCCACTTCTGACTGTAGTTATGGAGCTGGGGGGGAGTGTTCTCTCCCAGGGCCTCGGGTTGATAAGTATTTTATGATGACAAAAAGTCCTGGAACAGCAGAGGCCCTCAGTGTCCTAATCACTGATAGTAGCCTTGATGCTAGTCAAGGCTTTTGGAGCGGGTCTGGGAGGAGCTGGTCTGGGAGGGTGGAGGGTCTGACAGGGTGCATTGGACACCTATCGGGGCTCATTTGTTCTGGCCGAGATGGAGATGATAGAACCCGTGACCTGGCCAAGTTAGGTGTGAGGGGTATCAACTTAGTTCCAGATTTTACCAACATTTCCAGGTGATCTGGAAATCCCATTGGTGAATCCGGGGATGGGACAGAGATGGTGAGGTCCTCAGAAGGTGTTGATGTTACTGGGGGGGTCCAGGGTCCTATTGGGGGTCCATTTCAGTAGTGGAGGTGTTGATGGTGGTCCAGTCAGAGGAGGATCTTTGGTTGGTGAGGCTGGAGTGTTTTTCTCCTTCAGTGGCTGATGGCTTCTCAGAAGACCCTTTCTTTGTTTAAGAGGGCGACCAGAACCATTTAGGTGTCTCAGGAGTGCAGGAGATTATCTGTTAGCCTCCTGACCCTCCTCTGTTCAGGTGTGGGCCCTTTCCTTTAAACAGGTCTACACGTTGCCAAAACAAGTCCTGTCTCTTTACACCTGCTCCAGCACAAGTCTTTTCTCTTTATACCTGCTCCAGCTCTAGTCCTGTCTCGTTATACCTTCTCCAGCTCTAGTCCTTTCTCTTTATACCTGCTCCAGCTCTAGTCATGTCTCTTTATACCTGCTCCAGCACAAGTCTTGTCTCTTTATACCTGCTCCAGCTCTAGTCCTGTCTCGTTATACCTGCTCCAGCTCTAGTCCTGTCTCTTTATACCTGCACCAGCTCTAGTCCTGTCTCTTTATACCTGCACCAGCTATAGTCCTGTCTCTTTATACCTGCTCCAGCTCAAGTCCTGTCTCTTTATACTTGCTCCAGCTCAAGTCCTGTCTTTTTACACCTACACCAGCTCAAGTCCTGTCTCTTTACACCTGCACCAGCTCTAGTCCTGTCTCTTTATACCTGCACCAGCTCTAGTCCTGTCTCTTTATACCTGCACCAGCACAAGTCCTGTCTCTTTATACCTGCACCAGCTCAAGTCCTGTCTCTTTATACCTGCACCAGCTCTATTCCTGTCTCTTTATACCTGCACCAGCTCTAGTTCTGTCTCTTTTTACCTGCACCAGCACAAGTCCTGTCTCTTTATACCTGCACCAGCACAAGTCCTGTATCTTTACACCTGCTCCAGCACAAGTCCTGTCTCTTTATACCTGCTCCAGCTCAAGTCCTGTCTCTTTATACCTGCACAAGCTCAAGTCCTGTCTCTTTATACCTGCTCCAGCTCTAGTCCTGCCTCTTTATACCTGCTCCAGCACAAGTCTTGTCTCTTTATACCTGCTCCAGCTCAAGTCCTGCCTCTTTATACCTACTCCAGCACAAGTCTTGTCTCTTTATACCTGCTTCAGCTCTAGTCCTGTCTCGTTATACCTGCTCCAGCTCTAGTCCTGTCTCTTTACACCTGCTCCAGCACAAGTCCTGCATCTTTATACCTGCTCCAGCTCTAGTCTTGTCTCTTTATACCTGCTACAGCTCAAGTCCTCTCTTTATACCTGCTCCAGCACAAGTCCTGTCTCTTTATACCTGCTCCAGCACAAGTCCTGTCTCTTTACACCTGCACCAGCTCTAGTCCTGTGTCTTTATTCCTGCACCAGCTATAGTCCTGTCTCTTTACACCTGCTCCAGCTCAAGTCCTGCCTCTTTATACCTACTCCAGCACAAGTCTTGTCTCTTTATACCTGCTTAAGCTCTAGTCCTGTCTCGTTATACCTGCTCCAGCTCTAATCCTGTCTCTGTACACCTGCTCCAGCACAAGACCTGTCTTTTTATACCTGCTCCAGCACAAGTCCTGTCTCTTTATACCTGCTCCAGCTCAAGTCCTGTCTCTTTATACCTGCTCCAGCTCAAGTCCTGTCTCTTTACACCTGCACCAGCTCAAGTCCTGCATCTTTATACCTGTTCCAGCTCAAATCCTGTCTCTTTACACCTGCTCCAGCAAAAGTCCTGTCTCTTTATACCTGCTCCAGCACAAGTCCTACATCTTTATACCTGCTCCAGCTCTAGTCTTGTCTCTTTATACCTGATACAGCAAAAGTCCTCTTTTTATACCTGCTTCAGCACAAGTCCTGTCTCTTTATACCTGCTCCAGCACAAGTCCTGTCTCTTTACACCTGCACCAGCTCTAGTCCTGTGTCTTTATTCCTGTCCCAGCTATAGTCCTGTGTCTTTATACCTGCTCCAGCTCAAGTCTTTCTAATTATACCAGCTTTAGCTCAAGTCCTGTCTCTTTACACCTGCACCAGCTCTAGTCCTGTCTCTTTATACCTGCTCCAGCTCAAGTCCTGTCTCTTTATACCGGCACCAGCACAAGTCATGTCTCTTTATACCTGCACCAGCTCAAGTCCTGTCTCTTTATACCTGCTCCAGCTCTAGTCCTGTCTCGTTATACCTGCTCCAGCTCAAGTCCTGTCTCTTTACACCTGCACCAGTTTAAGTCCTGTCTCTTTATACCTGCTCCAGCCCTAGTCCTGTCTCTTTATACCTGCACCAGCTCTAGTCCTGTCTCTTTATACTTGCTCCATCTCTAGTCCTGTCTCTTTACACCTGCTCCAGCTCTAGTCCTGTCTCGTTATACCTGCTCCAGCTCTAGTCCTGTCTCTTTACACCTGCTCCAGCTCTAGTCCTGTCTCTTTATACCTGCACCAGCTCAAGTCCTTTCTCTTTATACCTGCTCCAGCACAAGTCCTGTCTCTTTACACCTGCTCCAAATCAAGTCCTTCTCTTTATACCTGCTTCTAGCCCAAGACCTGGCTTTATACCTGCTCCAGCTGAAGTCCTGTCTCTTTATACCTGCTCCAGCACAAGTCCTGTCTCTTTATACCTGCTCCAGCTCTAGTCCTGTCTCTTTATACCTGCACCAGCTCTAGACCTGTCTCTTTATACCTGCACCAGCTCAAGTCCGGCCTCTTTATACCTGCTCCAGCTCAAGTCCTGCCTCTTTATACCTGCACCAGCTATAGTCCTGTCTCTTTATACCTGCTCCAGCTCAAGTCCTGTCTCTTTATACCTGCACCAGCACAAGTCCTGTCTCTTTACACCTGCTCCAGCTCAAGTCCTGTCTCTTTATACCTGCTCCAGCTCAAGTCCTGTCTCTTTATACCTGCACAAGCTCAAGTCCTGTCTCTTTACACCTGCTCCAGAACAAATCCTGTCTCTTTATACCTGCACCAGCTCAAGTCCTGTCTCTTTATACCTGCTCCAGCACAAGTCCTGTCTCTTTACACCTGCTCCAGCTCAAGTCCTGCCTCTTTATACCTGCTCCAGCACAAGTCTTGTCTCTTTATACCTGCTCCAGCTCAAGTCCTGTCTCTTTATACCTGCTCCAGCTGTAGTCCTGTCTCTTTAGACCTGTTCAAGCTCAAGTCCTGTCTCTTTATACCTGCTCCAGCTCAAGTCCTGTCTCTTTACACCTGCACCAGCTCAAGTCCTGTCTCTTTATACCTGCACCAGCTCTGGTCCTGTCTCTTTATACCTGCTCCAGCTCAAGTCTTCTCTCTTTATATCTGTTCCAGCTCAAGTCCTGTCTCTTTATACCTGCACCAGCACAAGTCCTGTCTCTTTATACCTGCACCAGCACAAGTTCTGTCTCTTTATACCTGCTCCAGCACAAGTCCTGTCTCTTTACACCTGCTCCAGCACAAGTCTTTTCTCTTTATACCTGCTCCAGCTCTAGTCCTGTCTCGTTATACCTTCTCCAGCTCTAGTCCTTTCTCTTTACACCTGCTCCAGCTCTAGTCATGTCTCTTTATACCTGCTCCAGCACAAGTCTTGTCTCTTTATACCTGCTCCAGCTCTAGTCCTGTCTCGTTATACCTGCTCCAGCTCTAGTCCTGTCTCTTTATACCTGCTCCAGCTCAAGTCCTGTCTCTTTATACCTGCACCAGCTATAGTCCTGTCTCTTTATACCTGCTCCAGCTCAAGTCCTGTCTCTTTATACCTGCTCCAGCTCAAGTCCTGTCTTTTTACAGCTACACCAGCTCCAGTCCTGTCTCGTTATACCTGCTCCAGCTCTAGTCCTGTCTCTTTATACCTGCTCCAGCTCTAGTCCTGTCTCTTTATACCTGCACCAGCTCAAGTCCTGTCTCTTTATACCTGCACCAGCACAAGTCCTGTCTCTTTATACCTGCACCAGCACAAGTCCTGTCTCTTTACACCTGCTCCAGCACAAGTCCTGTTTCTTTATACCTGTTCCAGCTCAAGTCCTGTCTCTTTATACCTGTACAAGCTCAAGTCCTGTCTCTTTATACCTGTCCAGAACAAATCCTGTCTCTTTATACCTGCACCAGCTCAAGTCCTGTCTCTTTATACCTGCACCAGCTCTATTCCTGTCTCTTTATACCTGCACCAGCTCTAGATCAGTCTCTTTACCTGCACCAGCACAAGTCCTGTCTCTTTATACCTGCACCAGCACAAGTCCTGTCTCTTTATACCTGCTCCAGCAGAAGTCTTGTCTCTTTATACCTACTCCAGCTCAAGTCTTGTCTCTTTATACCTGCTTCAGCTCTAGTCCTGTCTCGTTATACCTGCTCCAGCTCTAGTCCTGTCTCTTTATACCTGCTCCAGCACAAGTCCTACATCTTTATACCTGCTCCAGCTCTAGTCTTGTCTCTTTATACCTGCTACAGCTCAAGTCCTGTCTCTTTATACCTGCTCCAGCACAAGTCCTGTCTCTTTACACCTGCACCAGCTCTAGTCCTGTGTCTTTATTCCTGCACCAGCTATAGTCCTGTCTCTTTACACCTGCTCCAGCTTAAGTCCTGCCTCTTTATACCTACTCCAGCACAAGTCTTGTCTCTTTATACCTGCTTCAGCTCTAGTCCTGTCTCGTTATACCTGCTCCAGCTCTAGTCCTGTCTCTTTATACCTGCTCCAGCACAAGTCCTGTCTCTTTATACCTGCTCCAGCTCAAGTCCTGTCTCTTTATACCTGCTCCAGCTCAAGTCCTGTCTCTTTACACCTGCACCAGCTCAAGTCCTGCATCTTTATACATGCTCCAGCTCAAATCCTGTCTCTTTACACCTGCTCCAGCAAAAGTCCTGTCTCTTTATACCTGCTCCAGCTCTAGTCTTGTCTCTTTATACCTGCTCCAGCACAAGTCCTGCATCTTTATACCTGCTCCAGCTCTAGTCTTGTCTCTTTATACCTGATACAGCAAAAGTCCTCTTTTTATACCTGCTCCAGCACAAGTCCTGTCTCTTTATACCTGCTCCAGCACAAGTCCTGTCTCTTTACACCTGCACCAGCTCTAGTCCTGTGTCTTTATTCCTGTCCCAGCTATAGTCCTGTGTCTTTATACCTGCTCCAGCTCAAGTCTTTCTAATTATACCAGCTTTAGCTCAAGTCCTGTCTCTTTACACCTGCACCAGCTCTAGTCCTGTCTCGTTATACCTGCTCTAGCTCTAGTCCTGTCACTTTACACCTGATCCAACTCAAGTCCTGCCTCTTAATACCTGCACCAGCTAGAGTCCTGCTTCTTTATACCTGCTCCAGCTCAAGTCCTGTCTCTTTACACCTGCACCAGCTCAAGTCCTGCATCTTTATACCTGCTCCAGCTCAAATCCTGTCTCTTTACACCTGCTCCAGCAAAAGTCCTGTCTCTTTATACCTGCTCCAGCACAAGTCCTGCATCTTTATACCTGCTCCAGCTCTAGTCTTGTCTCTTTATACCTGCTCCAGCACAAGTCCTGTCTCTTTACACCTGCACCAGCTCTAGTCCTGTGTCTTTATTCCTGTCCCAGCTATAGTCCTGTGTCTTTATACCTGCTCCAGCTCAAGTCTTTCTAATTATACCAGCTTTAGCTCAAGTCCTGTCTCTTTACACCTGCACCAGCTCTAGTCCTGTCTCTTTATACCTGCTCCAGCTCAAGTCCTGTCTCTTTATACCTGCACCAGCACAAGTCATGTCTCTTTATACCTGCACCAGCTCAAGTCCTGTCTCTTTATACCTGCTCCAGCTCTAGTCCTGTCTCGTTATACCTGCTCTAGCTCTAGTCCTGTCACTTTACACCTGCTCCAACTCAAGTCCTGCCTCTTTATACCTGCACCAGCTCAAGTCCTGCCTCTTTATACCTGCTCCAGCTCAAGTCCTGTCTCTTTACACCTGCACCAGTTTAAGTCCTGTCTCTTTATACCTTCACCAGCTCTAGTCCTGTCTCTTTATACCTGCACCAGCTCTAGTCCTGTCTCTTTATACTTGCTCCATCTCTAGTCCTGTCTCTTTACACCTGCTCCAGCTCTAGTCCTGTCTCTTTACACCTTCTCCAGCTCTAGTCCTGTCTCGTTATACCTGCTCCAGCTCTAGTCCTGTCTCTTTATACCTGCTCCAGCTCAAGTCCTTTCTCTTTATACCTGCTCCAGCTCAAGTCCTGTCTCTTTACACCTGCTCCAAATCAAGTCCTTCTCTTTATACCTGCACAAGCTCAAGTCCTGTCTCTTTATACCTGCTCAAGCTCAAATCCTGTCTCTTTATACCTGCACCAGCTCAAGTCCTGTCTCTTTATACCTGCTCCAGCTCAAGTCCTGCCTCTTTATAGCTGCTCCAGCACAAGTCTTGTCTATTTATACCTGCTCCAGCTCTAGTCCTGTCTCTTTATACCTGCTCCAGCTCAAGTCCTGTCTCTTTATACCTGCTCCAGCTCAAGTCCTGTCTCTTTATACCTGCTCCAGCTCAAGTCCTGCCTCTTTATAGCTGCTCCAGCACAAGTCTTGTCTATTAATACCTGCTCCAGCTCTAGTCCTGTCTCTTTACACCTGCTGCAGCACAAGTCCTGTCTCTTTATACCTGCTCCAGCTCAAGTCCTGTCTCTTTATACCTGCACAAGCTCAAGTCCTGTCTCTTTATACCTGCTCCAGAACAAATCCTGTCTCTTTACACTTGCTCCAGCACAAGTCTTGTCTCTTTTATACCTGCACCAGCTCAAGTCTTGTCTCTTTATACCTGCTCCAGCTCAAGTCCTTTCTCTTTATACCTGCTCCAGCTCAAGTCCTGTCTCTTTATACCTGCTCCAGCTCAAGTCCTGCCTCTTTATAGCTGCTCCAGCACAAGTCTTGTCTATTTATACCTGCTCCAGCTCAAGTCCTGTCTCTTTATACCTGCTCCAGCTCAAGTCCTGTCTCTTTATACCTGCACAAGCTCAAGTCCTGTCTCTTTATACCTGCTCCAGCTCAAGTCCTGTCTCTTTATACCTGCTCCAGCTCAAGTCCTGTCTCTTTATACCTGCACCAGCACAAGTCCTGTCTCTTTATACCTGCACCAGCACAAGTCCTGTCTCTTTACACCTGCTCCAGCTCAAGTCCTGTCTCTTTATACCTGCACCAGCACAAGTCCTGTCTCTTTATACCTGCACAAGCTCAAGTCCTGTCTCTTTATACCTGCTCCAGAACAAATCCTGTCTCTTTATACCTGCACCAGCTCAAGTCCTGTATCTTTATACCTGCTCCAGCACAAGTCCTGTCTCTTTACACCTGCTCCAGCTCAAGTCCTGCCATTTTATACCTGCTCCAGCACAAGTCTTGTCTCTTTATACCTGCTACAGCTCTAGTCCTGTCTCTTTATACCTGCACCAGCTCTAGTCCTGTCTCTTTATACCTGCACCAGCTCTAGTCCTGTCTCTTTATACGTGCACCAGCTCAAGTCCTGTCTCTTTATACCTGCACCAGCTCTAGTCCTGTCTCTTTATACCTGCACCAGCTCAAGTCCTGTCTCTTTATACCTGCTCCAGCTCTAGTCTTGTCTCGTTATACCTGCTCCATCTCTAGTCCTGTCTCTTTACACCTGCTCCAGCTCTAGTCCTGTCTCTTATACCTGCTCCATCTCTAGTCCTGTCTCTTTACACCTGCTCCAGCTCTAGTCCTGTCTCTTTACACCTACTCCAGCACAAGTCCTGTCTCTTTATACCTGCTCAAGCTCAAGTCCTGTCTCTTTATACCTGCACCAGCTCAAGTCCTGTCTCTTTATACCTGCTCCAGCTCAAGTCCTGCCTCTTTATAGCTGCTCCAGCACAAGTCTTGTCTATTTATACCTGCTCCAGTTCTAGTCCTGTCTCTTTATACCTGCTCCAGCTCAAGTCCTGCCTCTTTATAGCTGCTCCAGCACAAGTCTTGTCTATTAATACCTGCTCCAGCTCTAGTCCTGTCTCTTTACACCTGATGCAGCACAAGTCCTGTCTCTTTATACCTGCTCCAGCTCAAGTCCTGTCTCTTTATACCTGCACAAGCTCAAGTCCTGTCTCTTTATACCTGCTCCAGAACAAATCCTGTCTCTTTACACTTGCTCCAGCACAAGTCTTGTCTCTTTTTATACCTGCACCAGCTCAAGTCTTGTCTCTTTATAGCTGCTCCAGCTCAAGTCCTGCCTCTTTATACCTGCTCCAGCTCTAATCCTGTCTCTTTATACCTCCACCAGCTCTAGTCCTGTCTCTTTATACCTGCTCCAGCTCAAGTCCTGTCTCTTTATTCCTGCTCCAGCTCAAGTCCTGTCTCTTTACACCTGCTCTAAATCAAGTCCTTCTCTTTATAGCTGCACAAGCTCAAGTCCTGTCTCTTTATACCTGCTCAAGCTCAAATCCTATCTCTTTATACCTGCACCAGCTCAAGTCCTGTCTCTTTATACCTGCTCCAGCTCAAGTCCTGCCTCTTTATAGCTGCTCCAGCACAAGTCTTGTCTATTTATACCTGCTCCAGCTCTAGTCCTGTCTCGTTATACCTGCTCCAGCTCTAGTCCTGTCTCTTTACACCTGCTCCAACAAGTCCTGTCTCTATATACCTGCTCCAGCTCAAGTCCTGTCTCTTTATACCTGCACAAGCTCAAGTCCTGTCTCTTTATACCTGCTCCAGGTCAAGTCCTGTCTCTTTATACCTGCTCCAGCTCAAGTCCTGTCTCTTTATACCTGCACCAGCACAAGTCCTGTCTCTTTATACCTGCACCAGCACAAGTCCTGTCTCTTTATACCTGCTCCAGCACAAGTCCTGTCTCTTTATACCTGCACAAGCTCAAGTCCTGTCTCTTTATACCTGCTCCAGAAAAAATCCTGTCTCTTTATACCTGCACCAGCTCAAGTCCTGTCTCTTTATACCTGCTCCAGCACAAGTCCTGTCTCTTTACACCTGCTCCAGCTCAAGTCCTGCCTCTTTATACCTGCTCCAGCAGAAGTCTTGTCTCTTTATACCTGCTCCAGCTCAAGTCCTGTCTCTTTATACCTGCTCCAGCTGTAGTCCTGTCTCTTTAGACCTGTTCAAGCTCAAGTCCTGTCTCTTTATACCTGCTCCAGCTCAAGTCCTGTCTCTTTACACCTGCACCAGCTCAAGTCCTGTCTCTTTATACCTGCACCAGCTCTGGTCCTGTCTCTTTATACCTGCTCCAGCTCAAGTCTTCTCTCTTTATATCTGTTCCAGCTCAAGTCCTGTCTCTTTATACCTGCACCAGCACAAGTCCTGTCTCTTTATACCTGCACCAGCACAAGTTCTGTCTCTTTATACCTGCTCCAGCACAAGTCCTGTCTCTTTACACCTGCTCCAGCACAAGTCTTTTCTCTTTATACCTGCTCCAGCTCTAGTCCTGTCTCGTTATACCTTCTCCAGCTCTAGTCCTTTCTCTTTACACTCCAGCTCTAGTCATGTCTATTTATACCTGCTCCAGCACAAGTCTTGTCTCTTTATACCTGCTCCAGCTCTAGTCCTGTCTCGTATACCTGCTCCAGCTCTAGTCCTGTCTCTTTATACCTGCTCCAGCTCAAGTCCTGTCTCTTTATACCTGCACCAGCTATAGTCCTGTCTCTTTATACCTGCTCCAGCTCAAGTCCTGTCTCTTTATACCTGCTCCAGCTCAAGTCCTGTCTCTTTACACCTACACCAGCTCAAGTCCTGTCTCTTTATACCTGCTCCAGCTCTAGTCCTGTCTCTTTATACCTGCACCAGCTCTACTCCTGTCTCTTTATACCTGCACCAGAACAAATCCTGTCTCTTTATACCTGCACCAGCTCAAGTCATGTCTCTTTATACCTGCACCAGCTCTATTCCTGTCTCTTTATACCTGCTCCAGCTCAAGTTCTGTCTCTTTACCTGCACCAGCACAAGTCCTGTCTCTTTATACCTGCACCAGCACAAGTCCTGTCTCTTTACACCTGCTCCAGCACAAGTCCTGTCTCTTTATACCTGCTCCAGCTCAAGTCCTGTCTCTTTATACCTGCACAAGCTCAAGTCCTGTCTCTTTATACCTGCTCCAGCTCTAGTCCTGTCTCTTTATACCTGCTCCAGCACAAGTCTTGTCTCTTTATACCTGCTCCAGCTCAAGTCCTGCCTCTTTATACCTACTCCAGCACAAGTCTTGTCTCTTTATACCTGCTTCAGCTCTAGTCCTGTCTCGTTATACCTGCTCCAGCTCTAGTCCTGTCTCTTTACACCTGCTCCAGCACAAGTCCTGCATCTTTATACCTGCTCCAGCTCAAGTCTTGTCTCTTTATACCTGCTACAGCTCAAGTCCTCTCTTTATACCTGCTCCAGCACAAGTCCTGTCTCTTTATACCTGCTCCAGCACAAGTCCTGTCTCTTTACACCTGCACCAGCTCTAGTCCTGTGTCTTTATTCCTGCACCAGCTATAGTCCTGTCTCTTTACACCTGCTCCAGCTTAAGTCCTGCCTCTTTATACCTACTCCAGCACAAGTCTTGTCTCTTTATACCTGCTTCAGCTCTAGCCCTTTCTCTGTACACCTGCTCCAGCACAAGACCTGTCTCTTTATACCTGCTCCAGCACAAGTCCTGTCTCTTTATACCTGCTCCAGCTCAAGTCCTGTCTCTTTATACCTGCTCCAGCTCAAGTCCTGTCTCTTTACACCTGCACCAGCTCAAGTCCTGCATCTTTATACCTGCTCCAGCTCAAGTCCTGTCTCTTTACACCTGCACCAGCTCAAGTCCTGCATCTTTATACCTGCTCAAGCTCAAATCCTGCATCTTTATACCTGCTCCAGCTCTAGTCTTGTCTCTTTATACCTGATACAGCAAAAGTCCTCTTTTTATACCTGCTCCAGCACAAGTCCTGTCTCTTTATACCTGCTCCAGCACAAGTCCTGTCTCTTTACACCTGCACCAGCTCTAGTCCTGTGTCTTTATTCCTGTCCCAGCTATAGTCCTGTGTCTTTATACCTGCTCCAGCTCAAGTCTTTCTAATTATACCAGCTTTAGCTCAAGTCCTGTCTCTTTACACCTGCACCAGCTCTAGTCCTGTCTCTTTATACCTGCTCCAGCTCAAGTCCTGTCTCTTTTATACCGGCACCAGCACAAGTCATGTCTCTTTATACCTGCACCAGCTCAAGTCCTGTCTCTTTATACCTGCTCCAGCTCTAGTCCTGTCTCGTTATACCTGCTCCAGCTCAAGTCCTGTCTCTTTACACCTGCACCAGTTTAAGTCCTGTCTCTTTATACCTGCTCCAGCCCTAGTCCTGTCTCTTTATACCTGCACCAGCTCTAGTCCTGTCTCTTTATACTTGCTCCATCTCTAGTCCTGTCTCTTTACACCTGCTCCAGCTCTAGTCCTGTCTCGTTATACCTGCTCCAGCTCTAGTCCTGTCTCTTTACACCTGCTCCAGCTCTAGTCCTGTCTCTTTATACCTGCACCAGCTCAAGTCCTTTCTCTTTATACCTGCTCCAGCACAAGTCCTGTCTCTTTACACCTGCTCCAAATCAAGTCCTTCTCTTTATACCTGCTTCTAGCCCAAGACCTGGCTTTACACCTGCTCCAGCTGAAGTCCTGTCTCTTTATACCTGCTCCAGCTCTAGTCCTGTCTCCTTAAACCAGCTCCAGCTCTAGTCATGTCTCTTTATACCTGCTCCAGCTCAAATCCTGTCTCTTTATACCTGCACCAGCACAAGTCCTGCCTCTTTATACCTGCTCCAGCTCTAGTCCTGCCTCTTTATACCTGCTCCAGCTCTAGTCCTGCCTCTTTATACCTGCTCCAGCTCTAGTCCTGCCTCTTTATACCTGCTCGAGCTCTAGTCCTGCCTCTTTTTACCTGCTCCAGCTCAAGACCTTTCTCTTTATACATGCAATTTCTATCAATATGACCCGGATGACTAAGAACCTTCACAGACAACAGTAATGATAACCGTTATCCGTCGGCCCTAACACCCAAAATAAATTGTTTAATATGGTTTAGTCCGTATGTGTGCCTGGTTGATTTAACCAAGCTACAGACATACTAAGCAGCAGGTGGTATCTGGCAGTGGCAGGCTCAACCACCAGTCAGAAAAAGAAATATGTCTTGCATCAAGAAAGTAAAAGCTTTTCATCAAAAAAGAAAAAAAGAAAGGGGAGGAAGATTCAAACCTTGCATCAATTCACAATTTTCTCTTGTTTTAGAAGACCTTTGTTTTATTATTGTATTTTTTTCTTTTTTCTTGTAATATTGTATTTTTTTTTTCTTTCTTTAGTTTTTTTTCCAACTAAGACCAAATAAATAATAATAAAAAAAGTATGACATGTCATCAAAGTTTTGAGCGACAAATTACAAACAGCACTGGCGTATAAAAATTAGACCCCTTTATTATCTTTTCAAATATAAAAGAAATACAAAATTAATATTGACATTAGGCAGAAGACAGATCTGAAGGTGGAGGGATTAGGGCAAAGACATGTAAAAAAACAAAACAAAAAACAGATACAACAGTCTTTTTCCTCCATTTTCTTAAAACAAAGAAAACATTCATTGAGTGGCGCCAGGTTTGGAGGCACCTGATTCGTTGAGTAATCTGCAGTAGAAGCTTGGACAGAGATGGAGCCGTGCTGTGTTTGCATCTCAGATGGCTGTCTCAAGTGTAGAATCCCTTCAGACATTTCTAATCATTGAAATGCAACACACTCAATCAAATTACATGTTTGTCAAATAAAGGCTAACATTTAAAAATCACTCTGTTTGGTTGAGTTCATGCTCCAAAAGAAAAACAATAATTTGGGTCTTGGCTATTTTAACAGTACATGACTAGTAACATTAGTACTTGTAATTTAACAATCATAATTTAACCTGACCCCGCTCTGTCTTTGATCTGCTTGGATCTGTGACTCAGAGTCATGTGACTCAAAGTTGGTGCCATCAGAACACTGTTCATTGTGCCCAGATTGATTCAAAACATTTTTTTTTTTTTGTGGAACCAGGAATAAATTATAGATCTTAATTTTCCCAAACTGTAAAGCAAATAAATCTTCAAGATGGTTACATATCTCATGTAGACATTATTAGTTACACTTGAGACCAAGCACACTTGCTATTTAATAGAGCATCAATAACAATTTTGAAATTATTTCTTTTGCTTTTCTGAGTTTTATGGGCTTATAGGTCTTACTCATCCATGGGAAAGTCTTTCTAAATGCCTCACAATCCCTGCATCAGAAGGTCAAGTGAATTAATGGCATTATCAGCCACAGCTTGGATAGATCTTATACATATACTCAAACTCCAAAGCAAATATTTAAATATTTTTCACTTTAAATGTCTTTGTGAAACTAGCCCTTAATCCAGTTCATTCATATAGCTTCCTGTTGTAATTCATTTTCTGTTTTTGTGCTCTGCCTTGATCGACATTGTTCAGGTGATTTTCTCAGGACAGTTCTGTTTTGTCAGTGGGTTCTGTGTGGTGTCCGCCTGTGCTTTCTGATCCTGCCGGCGCTAACAACGTCCTGCGGTTGTAATGATGTCCCTTCATGATCCCAGAATTATTGTTCTCGTTTAAGATCTGCTTTTGTTTTTGCCGATTAAGAGACTGCACAAGACCGAGGACAACCGCTGCCAGAGAGTACTGCCCTGTAATTTTCCGAGGTTGGAGAATAAGCGGATTTGGTTGGACGCGCCCCAACAAGTAGTATGTCCGGATTTTGCCCTCTTGTTCACTGATGCCTTTGACGTAGATTTCCCCACGATATTCAAATGCAAAGCCGCGCTCCTTGAGGATCAGGTAGGTATCTTCTGGGACCTGGATTTTGCCACTTACTCCGGTGCTGTCCATGCGACTCGCCAGGTTCACCGTTTTGCCCCAAATGTCGTATTGGGGTTTCTTGGCCCCAATTACACCAGCCACAACCGAACCGTGAGCCATGCCTGGAGAAAAAATTAGAGGGTTGGACACTTCAATAGGAGTTGCCATTGTCAAAATAGATAAAAAGAGAGATTTAACACAATACTCTGAAAATCATTAGGCAAAAATTAAAAAAAAAATTAAAAAAGCACCAAACACAATAGAGAATTTTAAAACCAGCACTTTTAAAAATAAGTGTCTCTGAGTGGTAAGTTAGACAGAAGGTGAAGAGAGTGAAGGCTTAAAGGTTTAGGTTCAGGTTAAATGTAAGTCAAACCAAAGTTATTTGTTTATCATTTCAAAAGAATACAAGATTGTTTCCTTACCGATCCTCAGCTCAAAGTTGTTGAAGGAGTGTTTGTTGATCTCCTGGATGCTCTCGTTGAGGGCAATGGCGAAGTCGGCCAGAGCACACAGGTGACCCCACTTATCTTCACATTGCTGTAAGACAAAAACCAAACCCTTTAAACCTTTTGTGGAGTACATAAGATATCTGGAGCTATATGTTAAATGTGACTCATCAGACTTTATAAAGTTAAGTGTGTGCTATCTGCTATTTTAAACATAGTTAAGTTTTGACTAAAGTGCTGTATGGCGAGTGGAGTGTGGTTTTAGACCGGGGTGGGCAATTATTTTTCTCCAAGGGCCACATTAGGACCTGGGACTGTTGTGGAGGGCCGGGCCAACACGGTGAACTCAGTATGCTCAATAAAATCACATTTATTTTGCCTACAGGTTAAGTTTGAACTGTAGGCAAAACTATAGGTATGTGCAATAAACACTGTATATTCAACACCACAGTCACCGCTGCACCCTCCTCCGTTTTTCTCTTTACAGTTCGTTCTGAAACCAGAGAAAACTATCTCAGAGTTAGAGATGATAGTTTTAGGAAAGGTTGTTACTGTTTGGAGCATGTCACAGTGAATAATCTGATCCCTGCAGAATATTGAAGAAAAAATATATGTAGTGTTTAATCATCAATAAAATATTAGTAAATGCTTGGCGGGCCTGGTTAAACAGCCCAATGGGCCGCATGTGGCCTTTGTTTGCCCACCGCTGTTTTAGACTATAAGTCCCTGACCTGTTTCTCTGGAGACAGGCCAGACACAGCCATGTAAGTGCTGCCAATCGTCTTAATCTTCTCTATGTCCTGGAAACGGTCCTCTCCCAACAGCTGAAACACAGAATATGTAGGCGATGCTAAAAACAGTTAGAGCACATTGTTTGTACAATACAAATGGATCTCTGGTACTGGACTGTGCTTTACCTCACTTACAGGAGCCTACTCCGTGAGACATAAAAAATACTAAACAATTCTTGCATACACCTAACAACAGTTTGTGGTCTTTTATTTAACTTTAGATGCAAAAAAGCTGAAATTTTATATTTTAGTTAGGACATAGCCATAACCAGTAGTTATCCACACAGTTGAATCTCTCACCTCATCGAAGTCTGCGATGATCTCGTTGAGAAGGCGCAGACATTCCACTCCCTGGTTGTTCATCTCAGTTTGGGAGTAAAAGTCTGCGAATCCTGGGATGGAGGCAAACATCACCCCCACAGCGTCGTACGACTGAGAGTACAGCTCCTACAGTTGAATGGAAAAAAAAATCAGTCAGTGTTTTCACACATTCATTTTAAATACAATGAAACAGTACAGCCTGAAGTAGGGATAGTCCTGCACCCCCTGCTGATGTTTGAAACAAAGCTCCATCACATAGAGCTTACTTTTAGATACATTTTATACCTGAATTGAGTCTGTGAAAGCATAGATAGTAAAAATCTGGTTACAATGCCCCGATGGCGGAATGATTGGACCATTACAGAGAATTCAGAGGGAAGTCCAGTGAATTTGAACAGGAGGAAGGGTTTGTGGCTGTAGCTTTACCTCTCTGTCCATACCACTAGGGGGCAGTATGGAACAGCCATTAACTCATTGGTGGGTTAATTCTGAATCCTTCCAGGCACATTTGGAAATGTATACTAAAAATAAAATGAAATAAAAACCTCACTATAAAAAGAATTCTAAAGTTCAGGCAGAGCTGTATTTATTGAGAATGTAAATTAAATTTCTGGCATTAAAAACTCTTTACATTTAGCATCTATTCACCCAATATGCTCCCACAAGCACTCTCATTCTCTAAACAGGTTACAGATTGTGCAACATTATCTTTACTTATTATGCTAATAAAATATCTGTTTATCTCACCATTTTAATATTATGGCCTATTTAAATGGAAACAAACTCCAATTATTTCTTGTAGGTCTTTTTAAATCACTTGAATGTGAACTTTTCTTTTTTTGACCAATGCACTTGTTTTAATTGATGCTTTCATATTTGAATTTATTACATAGTTATTATTTTGTTCTGTTAGTGTTGAAATGTTTGTGCATGTATATAGTACCCTAACCCTAACACCTTCAGAAGCACATGAGGTCTTACTGATTGGTTGTAAATGCCATGTTCAGAGGCTCATGTGAGTAACTGTGACCCTCTCTTACACAGCATACTCTATGAGCCCAGTCACATATGAAAAATGGAAAAGAGGGACGTCCTTATGATTTAACTACAGCCAAAATTCGAATGCACGAACAAGAAGTGTATAATAATTAGAGTTTAGGCGGTACACTGACATTTTATGTACACAAACTTTCCACATCTGAACACGATCCTGAACACGATACAGAAGCTTGGAGAAAATGTGTCTCTGATGTGTCTCTATTACACTCACCTAAAGGATTATTAGGAACACCATACTAATTCTGTGTTTGACCCTCTTTCGCCTTCAGAACTGCATTAATTCTACGTGGCATTGATTCAACAAGGTGTTGAAAGCATTCTTTAGAAATATTGGCCCATATTGAGATGATAGCATCTTGCAGTTGATGGAGATTTGTGGGATGCACATCCAGGGCACGAAGCTCCCATTCCACCACATCCCAAAGATGCTCTATTGGGTTGAGATCTGGTGACTGTGGGGGCCATTTTAGTTCAGTGAACTCATTGTCATGTTCAAGAAACCAATTTGACCTCTAGCATCAACAAGGCATTTCCGCCCACAGGACTGCCGCATTCTGGATGTTTTTCCTTTTTCACACCATTCTTTGTAAACCCTAGAAATGGTTGTGTGTGAAAATCCCAGAAACTGAGCAGATTGTGAAATACTCAGACCGGCCCGTCTGGCACCAACTATGACACACTCAAAATTGCTTAAATCACCTTTCTTTCCCATTTTGACATTCAGTTTGGAGTTCAGGAGATTGTCTTGACCAAGACCACACCCCTAAATGCACTGAAGCTACTGCCATGTGATTGGTTGATTAGATTCTTACATTAATGAGAAATTAGGTGTTCCTAATGGTCCTTTGGGTGAGTTATATACTGTATATATATATATATATATATATATATATATATATATATATATATATATATATATATATATATATATATATATATATATATATATATATATATATATATATATATATATATATATTATATAACTCACCCAAAGGACCATTAGGAACACCATACGGATTAGCATACGGATCCCCGCACGGTCGGTCAGGACAAGAAAGGTTACTTCAAGACCGCCGCCCATCTGCCAACTGCGACCCTTACATCGTGACGGAAGCTCTTGTACGCACATGTATACTGAAAGAAGAAGGCGAGGAGCCTGTAGAATAAAGCCTGTAGAATATATATATATATATATATATATATATATATATATATATATATATATATATATATATATATATATATATATATATATATATATATATATATATATATATATATATATATATATATATATATATATATACATGGATAGCTCAGCTGGTAAGGACAGGGCTTTTCACACGGGGACCCGGGTTCGAATCCCCTCGGGTGCTATCCAGTGGGGGTCCTTAGGCAAGACCCTTCGCGCTACTGCCTACCTCATAAAAATGGTGAGAGACAATAAATGCTATGAGAAGCCGGATCAGATGGCGACCGGCCAAACAAGGTCTGCGTCAGGTGTTGGGGAACCAGAGCAACTTGATGACAAATGGGCTACTGGTACAAGAACAGGAACAGGAACAGGAACAGCACGGAGATGGACGAGATGCGATAACAAGGCTCTGTTGGAATGCTACTACTCCAGTAACCCTAGTCAGAGGGGTTACATGAAGAGGATGTGGGATGAATGGTTACTTCGAAACCCACAGTCCAGGCTTACACCGAAGCACCTAGTAGCTCAGTGTTCCAACATCCACAAGCGGCAACTGCTATCACAACTTGAGATTGACGAGATACAACACAAATGCTACGGCAAGGGGGAGCCAGGACGAGAGGTCAGTGGGGAGCCAACGAGGGCTCCCCAACCAGAGATTGGGTACGAAGCCCCAATAAGTGCAATAACGCTGAACGAGGCAGCGACTGACCTGAAAGACAAGATCATGGCGAGAATGAATGAAAGGCAACCCCGACGCCAACTACAACGGTTAAGTGAAGTACCATCAGAAAGTCTCCTAGAAGATGTGAATGCAGCATTAAGTGCGATCCCTACCACAACCATCACTGAAACCAATGAGCTGATATACACCTCAGCAGCAGTGATCCTTGAGATGCTTGGCTATAAGAGCAACCATGGGAACCATGATAAACAATACCCACCATGCACAGTGGCTGGTGGCTCTGAGTGAGGACCACAGCAACCTCCCTGAACAGAATCCAGTTACCATCACAGCGGCAGACGTTCAAGAAAGAGTCTCAGGTATGAAAAACTGGACAGCACCGGGCCCTGACAGGATCCACACCTACTGGCTAAAGAAGTTCACTGCACTCCATGAGCGCCTTGCAGCACAAATGAACCAGCTGCTAAGGGATGGGACGCACCCTGAATGGCTTACCGAAGGGCGTACAATCCTGATCCTGAAGGATCCCACAAAGGGTACAGTCCCATCCAACTATCGGCCAATAACCTGTCTCTCCACAACATGGAAGCTCATGTCAGGCATCATCGCGGCTAAGATAAGTGGGCACATGGATCAATACATGAGCAAAGCATCGGAAAAGAAACCAGAGTAGCCAAACACCAACTCCTGGTTGACAGAACAGTCACCCAAGACTGCAGAACCCGACACACCAACCTGTGCACTGCCTGGATTGATTACAAGAAAGCATATGACTCAATGCCACACACATGGATCACTGAATGCTTGGAGATGTACAACATCAACAGGACTCTAAGACACTTCATTGCAAACTCGATGAGGCTATGGAAAACCACCCTTGAGACCAATGGCAAGCCACTTGCACAAGTATCCATCAAATGTGGCATATACCAAGGAGATGCTCTGTCCCCACTGCTGTTCTGCATAGGTTTGAACCCCTCAGCCAAATAATCAACAAGACTGGCTATGGATACCGACTCAGGAATGGGGCCACCATCAGTCACCTCCTCTACATGGATGACATCAAGCTATACGCTAAGAGCGGGACATTGACTCACTGATCCACACCACCAGGATCTACAGCTCTGACATTGGGATGTCATTCGGGCTTGAGAAGTGTAGTCGAATGGTGACAAAGAGAGGGAAGGTAGTCCACACAGAAGGGGTCTCACTACCAGAAGGAACAATAGCAGACATTGAGGATGGTTACAAGTACCTTGGAATACCACAGGCAAATGGCAACCTTGAAGAGGTAACAAGGAAAACAGCAACTGCCAAATACCTCCAACGAGTAAGGCAAGTCCTAAGAAGTCAGCTCAATGGCAAGAACAAGGCACGGGCAATAAACAGCTATGCCCTGCCAGTGATCAGATACCCTGCAGGAATAATAAGGTGGCCAAA
Organism: Neodontobutis hainanensis; assembly: GCA_024349245.1. Taxonomy (NCBI): domain Eukaryota; kingdom Metazoa; phylum Chordata; class Actinopteri; order Gobiiformes; family Odontobutidae; genus Neodontobutis; species Neodontobutis hainanensis. Next base: position 669,339 of record JALDNG010000262.1, read on the forward strand.
GGAAGAGATACAGACCACAGATGTTAAGACACGAAAGCTCCTCACCATGCATGGAGGGTTCCATCCCAAATCCAGCACCCTGAGACTGTACGCTAGCCGTAAGGAAGGCGGCCGTGGACTAGTGAGTGTGAGAGCCACTATCCAGGATGAAACATCCAAGATCCACAAGTACATCAAAGATAAGGCCCCGACAGATGACGTGCTTAGTGAATGTCTCAGGCAACGGGAGCAGCGGAAGAGGAGCTGGAGGAGGGACCATCATGGGAGGACAAACCCTACATGGGATGTACCACCGAACATAACTGAAGTGGCTGATATCAAGAAATCCTACCAATGGCTAGAACGGGCCGGACTGAAGGACAGCACAGAGGCACTCATCATGGCTGCACAGGAACAGGCCCTGAGCACCAGAGCAATAGAGGCCCAGATCTACCACACCAGACAAGACCCAAGGTGTAGGCTGTGCAAACAGGCCCCTGAGACAATCCAACACTTAACTGCAGGGTGTAAGATGCTGGCAGGAAAGCATACATGGAACGCCATAACCAAGTGGCTGGCATAGTGTACAGGAACATCTGCACGGAGTACGGACTGGAAACCCCAAGGTCAAAGTGGGAAACACCTCCAAAGGTGGTAGAGAATGACCGAGCCAAGATCCTGTGGGACTTCCAGATTCAGACTGACAGAATGGTAATGGCGAACCAACCAGACATCGTGGTGGTCGACAAACAGCAGAGGAAAGCCGTTGTGGTTGATGTGGCAATACCCAGTGATTGCAACATCAGGAAAAAGGAACATGAGAAATTAGAGAAATACCAAGGGCTCAGAGAAGAGCTAGAAAAGTCTTGGAAGGTGAAGGCGACAGTGGTGCCCGTGGTCATCGGAGCACTTGGGGCAGTGACCCCCAAACTGGAAGAGTGGCTACAGCAGATCCCTGGAAGAACACAAGACATCTCGGGCCAGAAAAGTGCAGTACTAGGAACAGCAAAGATACTGCGCAGAACCCTCAAGCTCCCAGGCCTCTGGTAGAGGACCCGAGCTCGAAGGATGAGACCACCCGCGGAGGGTGAAGGACAAAGTTTTTTTTTTTTATATAAATAATAGTTTAAATACCCTGGCTGAATTTGTGCTTTTTTGGCCATTTTGCAGAGAAAGTGAATGATAACACAAAAACCTTAATTTCACTAATAGTTAGTGGTTGGGTGAAGCCATTTATTGTCAAACAATTATTTATTATTTTTAAATTACCTTTTTTCCTTTTTTAAAAAGAATCACATGCCCTACAATTACCTTAGGCCCAGCCTTCATTACCGGATGCTTTAGTACAGGTTGGTCAGTGCTCAAGAGCATTTCTCTTCCTCAACGCTCTTTCAGAGCACCACCAATGTGCCGCCACCATCCCAGTGCTATAACATGTTTGAGTATATTATTATTATTGGATGTTTCTTGCCACAAGTTATTGTTAAAATATCTTTACTTGATAGAAGATAAGTGGATTCTGCTAAAGTGGTGATAACAGTCAGCTACCACCACAGAACTGGAAACAAATATGCTATATGTTATACAATAAAAGCTAAACTGCTCTTAATTGATTTTTCACATTCTTAGAAAAATAAACACTATCTGTAGGCAACACTTGATTAATCCTAAAGTCACTTGACACTTCCGCAGTCCTTTAAACATCTCTTTCCCCAAATCACTCACACCATCAACAGCCAATTAATAATGTAAGGAGTGATTACGGCGCAACCTTTTGTAATCAATGCATTTTTAATTGTGTCCTTTTTAATTAGGGACGAGGCATGCAAGCTCTATAACATCAGCTGGCTTCTACTGCCATTCATAATTCCGAGCTGCTGCATGTCTTTTGTGCTGCAAGACAATTGGAGAATTCGACTCCATAGGCAATAACATGCAGCGCTATCAGGTTTGATGATTACAAAGACGGACCAAGGAGCACCAGGCAACAGAAGAAGTTCTTCCTGTCTCCTGTTCATGTCTGTGTCTGGCTCTAATTACAGCGGAGATGCATATTTTGATTCATTCATGTTTCTCATTCTATTAAAGGCCCGGAGGCTCAGTGTGAGTCCAGTTCAAAACTAATTTATGTTGAAAAATGAATAACAAACAAGAAATGTGTAGTGTTCTTGGTAGATGTGAAGAAGTTCCCATCACAGTAATGTTTGAGAGAAATGGACTTGTGTTGTATATCCAAAACTGAGTAGCTGAGACCATAAGGTGGTTTTCACACTGCGGTGGCAGTAGCTCAGTGAGTAGAGCTGTCGTCCTTCAACCTGGAAGGTAGGCGGTTCGATTCCCACTCTCCCCCACAGTTCATACTGTCGTTGTGTCCTTGGGCAAGACACTTAACCCACCTTGCCTCCAGTGGCTGTAACACTGGTAATTACTGTAGAACAATGTAAGTCGTTTGGATAAAAGTGTCTGCTAAATGACACAGACAGTCAAACCATAAAAAGGAAACAGTAATAGTAAAAGTAATGTCTACATAAAGTAGAGTTATAAAAAGTGTAAAAATATATAAGTGAGCCGTCTGTCTCACTTCCTCCTATTTCTGCAGAATAATTATATGCACAGATCTCTACAGGAAACTGTTTAATCCATAAAGGTGCTGTTATGTATGCAGTTGTTGTTAAAACAGACAATTGAAACAGAGGCTTTCTCTGGACGAAGAATCCGTATATTTGTGGGTCTCTTTGACAGTCAGATTTGACAGCCTCCTCTAGCCCATTTTCTCTGCGCTGCTGGTCCAACATTGGTTCCATGTTCATTATTCTGCCTTGCTCTGGACTTCAGAGGAAAGAAAGGCTTCCTAATATAATTTGGAACAGCTCCGAGCCGACACAGAAATTTCTGAGTGACGGCAATCTTTTGACTGGGTTTGTTTTTAATCACACGTTGTCAATTGTCAGCTGAAAAGTGTTTGAGTCAGTATGCTGACTCACTGTAAAAGATCTCATGGCTTTTCAGTAAAGCTCTAGTGTGCATACTGTACAGAAAAGGGTTACATTAGAGGGAAATCAGACCTGGCTTACAGGTTTGGGTTGAGTCCTGCTTTAGTCTTGAGTGAGTTATGTTTTGTAACTCACTCAAGCACTGACTAGACTCTTTGAAGGTTTGGTGTAGAGCTCCACGTGTCTTTTA